>JASEVX010000147.1:0-490105 GCA_031761405.1 Serripes groenlandicus
CCATCATTTGCACTTCGTGTGACATGGTCGAACTATAATTTGTGAACAGCAGCGTCATTGTGTATTGTAACTATTCGTAACGGCAGCTCTGTAGAGGCAACACCCTCTTTAGAACGACAGTTCAATATTGTTCCATATTCCACTGGAATGCATATGGACAGGACAGTATGGACAAATAACATACTATCTTTTGGGGACGGAGCACCCAACAGTCTGGTTAAATGAGAAATTGCTCGTTTTCCAACAACGTTTTCCAACAAAGTTTTCCATAGAGGTCTCATTTAGAAGTGTATAATCAACACAAGGATAAGGCAAAACAGAGCGTCTGCTCTCTAGAATAGCTACAGTTATTTGTATTCCATTGATATTGCACTGTAACCTAAATCGTTTTGATATGTATTATCAATATAATTATCATTACCTCGTGGTATGCTTGTTCCATTATAGAGACGGGAATGATCCTTAAAGATGTGGTAGTCTGTAAAAACAAGAGGTTGATTGGTGTTGCTTGTATGACATTATAGTTCTCAGTTAAAAACATGAAATCGGAAATAAGTATGAGACAAACGAAAGTAAAACATGATTTAAGAAAGGAGATATCATGCATTTTTTAAAGAAATCCCGACATGGGGGATCGCTCCTGTAACATTTAATATTAAAACACCAAACTATCCAGTTGCTACAGAAGAACAATTATACTTTCTCGTATTACGAATGAATCTTATTGAAATATAGCCTCGACTCTCAAAGAGCAATATCACAATTTCCCTGAGTTCAGGAGATACACACATTATAGCTCTTTAACAAATATTCAACTGTTTTCAATATACAGATCATCACCGTATAATGCTAAATGCTGCAAAAAGCGAGAAAGCATTAAATCCGAATGAATATCATTCAACCATGTTTTGAGACCTACAATGTACATTACTGCATGTGATGATGAAGCGTAAATTTGTTTTCTATTCGTCTTTATTTGTAATTTATATTTATAAATTCGTAATGTTTGCATATATTTTAGAGAAATTGTTATGTAGTATAAAGCATTCCTTCCCTGATTGCCTGATTTAATATTGCTGGAATTCATTTTCCTCAATTATTTTGATATGTTCATTAATGCAAAATGTGGATTTAAACGTTAAAACAGACTTTAGACAGGTGAAGTGTTGAAGTATATACTGAAACATTCTGGTAGTTCAGAGTGTTAATTTATCTCACCTTTTCACTCATATAATACCGGAGAGTTTGTCCGTCAAAGCGCATGTACCTTCTGTTCCAGCCTTTGTCCTGGTTTACACTGTAACATAAAGGTTAGAAGAGTAACGCATATTTTCGGTTAAAATACAGAAAGAACCTTTTACCATACAATGAATGAGCATCAGACGTTTTTGAAAAAAAAAACCTAGCCAAGAATGTGGAAACTAGCTCTTTAGAAAGGATAATTATTGAAAAGCGTTGGAAACATAACAATTGATTGATTGATTGATTGAATGGGGTTTTAAGCCATTTTTAACAATTTCTCAGTTATATCACACCGGCCAGTTCACCTACTCGTGCATTTCCTGGTTTCCTCACACCAGTACTCCACACAACAAACTTCCCAAACAACTGGCTGCTTTTCCACATAGACTTAGCCCATTGGTGGAAGACTTTTGTCAATCGTCGGAAAGAAAGTTGGCCGAGCCGGGATTCGAACTCACAACCCCTGGATTGACAGCCCGCGTCGCTACCGACTGAGCTACCTGGGCTCGGCTAACATCATAACAAAAGGAGAAAACTGATTATAAGCAATTTCTCCATTTGCGTAGATGTTTTCAGAAGTCTTCTGCTACAAATAGGTCAAAATGAATCTGCAGGTGGTAAAAGGGTTAATTTCGACTTCCTAAGTCTGTAATCATGTTTAGTGACATCAGAGCAAGAGGACACTCTGAGAAGTGACAAGACCATCCGTCTACATTACAGATAACCCTTTCCCTCATATAGGCCATTTTTGACGCCTCTGCACCAAACGAGCAATTTTTTAGCCCTAGGTTATCCATTCAATTATAGAGATTTTCTATATTTTGACAAAATATATTCAAAGTCGTCTGCTGTAGAATTGTTATATGAGGGAAAGGGATAAGTTTGAGTCGCGTCTGATACTAAGGGGTTTCAGACTCCGATTTGTCATCATTCAATAACATTGACGTTTAACTCGTGGGCTACACGGCTAGCGATGTTGTCGCAATATGCATTTAGGTCCGTTTAAGATATAGACAGAGTGAGAATGTTGGTGATGCTGGTCGTTTGCAGAGCCTTTACTGTTTAGGATTAGGTTGTTCTTAACCCTCCCTTTCCCTTAGACAACACAATTGCAGCAAACGATTTGTAAAACATCTGGGCAAACATGTGGAAAGTGTCTAAAAAATGAAAGCGTAATAATTAGATATGGTTGAAAACATTGTTAAAACAGGAACATTTGCTCGTTTTGAGCAATTTCATCTTTTGTCACAATGTTTCCAAACGTTGTCTGCTGCCTAAGTGACAGAAAACGTCTATATGTGAGAAAGGGTTAAACCAGCAAAGTATCACTTTCTACTTGAGTCCAATTTATGACTATCGACATTGCATGGGCTCTATTGGTGTTTCCGTGAAGTTCGAGGATAGACGTCACACGAACCTCGGGAATCGATTGATTTTAATTATTGATGGGGTTTAACGACGTTTTTTACAATTGTTGTAATATCACGGCGGCCTATTCACATATTCATGTGTTTGTTTCCTGACTTCCCACACCAGATCTACACAAAACAGTATTGCCAAGCAACTAGCTGCTTTTTCCACATAGACTGTTAGCCCATTGGTGGAATACGTAAGTGTTTGACACTTATCAAATTGATTTTCTTATGGCGGTTGTCGTGTTGCGCCTCCCATTGTATCTTGGTACTTAAATGCTCTAATTCCAATGATACCTAATCGCCTCGGTGGTGTAGTGGTAATGCGTCCGCCTCGGTGGTGTAGTGGTAATGCGTCCGCCTCGGTGGTGTAGTGGCTGACCGACCGACCGACCGACCGACCGACCGACCGACCGACCGACCGACCGACCGACCGACCGACCGACCGACCGACCGACCGACCGACCGACCGACCGACCGACCGACCGACCGACCGACCGACCGACCGACCGACCGACCGACCGACCGACCGACCGACCGACCGACCGACCGACCGACCGACCGACCGACCAGAATAAATTGACCAAAGCACAACAAAACAACAAAAATTGAATGATACCTACCCGCCTTGTTTGGAGAGGAATCCTTCTTTCTTTATTTCTCTTGGCTGTATAAGTTAAAGTATAGAACAAAGTCAATGTATTGTAATTGAATCTGAAACTCATGAAACATAACAATCAATTTACCCAACAATTACATCATTAAGGGTTAACCGATCGTAAGGCATTTGCGAGCAATGAAGATCAAGATCAACCAGTCTGTTCTCGCTCTGTATTCTCATCCTTGATTTACGCCATACTGTTTTACAATTAAATTGTTCAAGATAATAATGATTGATTGATTGATTGATTGGGGTTTAACGCCGTTTTTCACAATTTCTATTTCTATTTTTATTATATCACGGCGGCCAGTTCACCTACTCATGCATTTCCTGGTTTTCTCACACCAGTACTACACAAAACACTATTCCCAAGCAACTGGCTGCATTTCAACATAGACTTAGCCCAACATTTCCGTATTTAATACAAGGGCAGAAAAGCAGTTAATACTGCATTCATGTCAAGGGATTCGCGTAACTTTCTACGACTTATTTGCGGAGGGCGATCTGGTTCTACAGTGGTCGCAAATGCCAAAAGTTGGTTTTCGTAGAGCGCCTTTTAATTAAATAATTTAAAGCTTTTTGCATTAGTTATGAATACACAAAACACCTAAGTAACACGGTTATCCCAGTATCCTTCAATTTCTTAATATCATTGATGAATGATTTAACTCGAATTTCTATCCTGTCTATAAGATATATACTCGTTTAGATTCCTTGAACACTTTCAACATAATACTAACATCGTAAGATATTACAGAAATGAGACATATCTAAGACTTCTGAGAGGGTTTATCAAAATAGTTGATTGATTGATTGGGTTTAGCGCCGTTTTTAACAATTGCTCAGTTATATCACGGCGGCCAGTTCACCTACTCATGCATTTCCTGGTTTTCTCACACCAGTACTCCACACAACAATCTTCCCAAGCAACTGGCTGCATTTCCACATAGACTTAGCACATTGGTGGAAGACGAATGACGCATGTCGCCTTGACTTTTGTCAATCGTCGGAAAAAAAGTTGGGATTCGAACTCACAACCCTGGATTGACATTAAACAAACTAAATGTTTTCAGATACACTGACATATGAGCTGTCCCACGAGAAAAACCAACAGTATGGCCTCTGCGCAATGTATCGATCCATATCAGCCTGCGCAGTCCGCGCAGACTGATCCGGGCCGACACATTCCGTCTCAGGGGGATAGAGGTATATAGTAATGATTCCTAAAACAGAATATCCAGAGGAGGCGAAAAAGTGTCTTTCCGGGTAACCCTGCGCGGCATGATTAGGCTGATCTGGGTCGATATATTACGCATAGGCCATACTATTGGTTTTATCGCAGGACGGCTCAATTATTGTTTAAAATTAATTTATCATCACATGTGCAGAAGGGGGAAAGAAGGTTATAATCGTACCACTTTACCCTTTCCCTCATACGATCATTCTGAAGCAGACGACTTTGAACATATTTTGTCAAAAAAATAGAAAATCTCTATAATTGAATGGATAACATATGACAAAAAGTGGAAAACATTGTGGCCAAAAGAGAAATTGCTCGTTTTGAGCAATTTCTCCTTTTGTCACTATGTTTTCAAAGGTCCGTCTGCAGAGGCGTCAGAGAGCGTCTATATGAGGGATAGGGTTTACTACTTGGTTAACTAATTAAATGTGCTTACACGAATGTGTGCTATGGGTAAGTGTGATTTTGATAGCGAGGAAGAACGCGTTAAGGTGATGCGATCAAGTGTGTCGTGGTCTCCATTCTCCGTAAAACCAGATGTCAAATCATCGATACTATCATTATCTGTAGCGATATTATAAAAATAACAATGATATCCAATTCATGAATGCATTAATAATAAAAGTATATTTTTTCTTTTCTGACGTTTTTTTTTTCTTTTTTTTCATCTAGAGTTCAAGTAAAAATACGTGCAACTCTAAGACCGACTTTCGAGTAATTTTAATTTATCAAGCACATTTCATTTTGGACTTTTGTTTTATTTTCATCTATCGTAATAATACGTGCAACTATAAAACCGACGTACAAGTAATTGATCAAGCACATACCTGTTAAGCCTGCGTCATCGCTTAAGCTGGACCATCGTGCGATTCCGTTCAGCCTGATCAGGGTCTAGCATATTCGATACAAAGTAGTACAAGCAGTGGATACTCACTGGGAATGGTTATATCAACACCAATAGCGTTACAAGTATGGGATTTGAATCAATGTTTAATTTACACTGTGTTCTGGGACACCAACCCTTGGGGTATTTTGAACTAGTGTAGACCCAGATCAATATGCGTTTCCTCTCAGCTTGATGGGATATGCACTGTTCGCCAATACATCGACGAGAGGTCAACGAAAAGTCTGACAGTAGTATCCATATTCAGCCACAGACAGACCGGCATATACACTTGTATTAATTACGCTAAGGTTGTTTTACATAGAGCACCGCATATTTTAATAATTACGTAAAGGTTGGTTCTCACGGGCCACCGTTCATTTCGTTTAATAACCCTTATTCAGCCTTATTCAGCCGAATACTAGAAACATCCTTATTAGTCCCCTACCGGCGTGCCGAAGGGGACTATTAGGTTTGCACTCCGTCCGTCAGTCCGTCAGTCCATCTGTCAGTCAGTCAGTCAGTCAGTCAGTCAGTCAGTCAGTCAGTCAGTCAGTCCGGCAAATTTTTGTCCGGAGCATATCTCCAAAACTGTACTAGCTATGGCTATGAAATTCCATATGTGGATACATCTCATCAATGCGGAGTGCAGTGCATATGAACCATAACTCTTGCTTCCCTAATTTTTGAGTTATTTCCCTTTCTTTATTTTCATACTTGATTTTTGTCCGGAGCATATCTCCAAAACTGTACTAGCTATGGTTATGAAATTTCACACATGGATGCATCTCATCAAGGGGGAGTGCAGTGGACATGAACCATAACTCTTGCTTGCCTAATTTTTGAGTTATTTCCCTTTCTTTATTTTCATACTTGATTTTTGTCCGGAGCATATCTCCATAACTATACTAGCTATGGCTATGAAATTTCACACATGAATACATCGTATCAAGGGGGAGTGCAGTGGACATGAACCATAACTCTTGCTTGCCTAATTTTTGAGTTATTTCCCTTTCTTTATTTTCATACTTGATTTTTGTCCGGAGCATATCTCCATAACTATACTAGCTATGTCTATGAAATTTCACACATGAATACATCGTATCAAGGGGGAGTGCAGTGCACATGAACCATAACTCTTGCTTGCCTAATTTTTGAGTTATTTCCCTTTCTTTATTTTCATACTTGATTTTTGTCCGGAGCATATCTCCAAAACTGTACTAGCTATGGTTATGAAATTTCACACATGGATGCATCTCATCAAGGGGGAGTGCAGTGGACATGAACCATAACTCTTGCTTGCCTAATTTTTGAGTTATTTCCCTTTCTTTATTTTCATACTTGATTTTTGTCCGGAGCATATCTCCATAACTATACTAGCTATGGCTATGAAATTTCACACATGAATACATCGTATCAAGGGGGAGTGCAGTGGACATGAACCATAACTCTTGCTTGCCTAATTTTTGAGTTATTTCCCTTTCTTTATTTTCATACTTGATTTTTGTCCGGAGCATATCTCTAAAACTGTACTAGCTATGGTTACGAAATTTCACACATGGATGCATCTCATCAAGGGGGAGTGCAGTGGACATGAACCATAACTTTTGCTAGCCTAATTTTTTAGTTACTTCCCTTTCTTTATTTTCATACTTGATTTTTGTCCGGAGCATATCTCTAAAACTATACTACCTATGGTTATGAAATTTCACACATGGATACACCTCATCAAGGGGGGTTGCCGTGCAGATGAACCATAACTCTTGCTTGATTAATTTTTGAGTTATTGCGCGGGCGGAATCCAGTTCTTTGTCCGGAGCATATCTCCGAAACTATACTACCTAGGTCTATGAAATTCCATATGTGGATACATCTCATCAATGCGGAGTGCAGTGCATATGAACCATAACTCTTGCTTCCCTAATTTTTGAGTTATTTCCCTTTCTTTATTTTCATACTTGATTTTTGTCCGGAGCATATCTCCAAAACTGTACTAGCTATGGTTATGAAATTTCACACATGGATGCATCTCATCAAGGGGGAGTGCAGTGGACATGAACCATAACTCTTGCTTGCCTAATTTTTGACTCAAAAGTGCAAACCGGTAGGGGACTATGGTATTGCTTGCAATCCTCCAGTTACTTGTTGATCTTTAAAACTTACTCACTTATTGAATAGTGTGTGCGCTACCTTTTAATGAATGACGAATACACACTATGGTTCAAGACCAGACTGCCCAAAAACACGTTAAGGGAAAGAAAACTGTTATTTAATGTCTAACCCATACGGCAAAGGAAGTCTCGTTTTGCTGGGTAGGGGTTTAACTTCGGCAAAGGAAGTCTCGTTTTGCGGAGTAGGGGTTTAACTTCGGCAAATGAAGTCTCGTTTTGCGGGGTAGGGGTTTAACTTCGGCAAAGGAAGTCTCGTTTCGCGGGGTAGGGGTTTAACTTCGGCAAAGGAAGTCTCGTTTTGCGGGGTAGGGGTTTAACTTCGGCAAAGGAAGTCTCGTTTTGCGGGGTAGGGTTTTAACTTCGGCAAAGGAAACTGCTGTATTAACCCTTTCCCTCATATAGACGCTTTCTGACGCCTCTGCAACAGACGGCTTCTTGAAAACATGGTGACAAAAGAAAAAAAATCCTCAAGACGAGCAATTTCTCCTTTTGCCACAATGTTTTCCACTTTTAGTCATAGGTTACCCATTCAATTGTAGAGATTTTCTATGTTTTGACAAAATATGTTCAATGTCGTCTGCTGCAGAATTGTTGTATGAGGGAAAGGGTTAAGTCTCGTTTTGCGCGGTAGGGGTTTATCTTTGGACTGGGTTTAACTTTAATACTTAACCCTTTCCCACGCACAGACCACAAACTCGGACGCCTCTGCAGCAGACGATTGTAGAAAGCATTGTTGCAAATGGAGGTATTTCTCCAAAAGAGCAACTTCTCCATTGGGAACTATGTTTTCAACTCTATTCTATTCTTATACTTTCATTTAAAATGAGTCTCCATATTTTTTCTATATATATGTTTTCAAAGTTGTCTGCTGCAGATTTGTTGTATCTGAGAAAGGATTAAATGGTCTGGTTGGTTTATATCGAGGGCTTGGCGTGAAACGGTTGTAACTAAAATTGGTATTGTTTTTACCAAGGTTATTTACCTCGCCATAAAGTCTTTATAAGCGTTAAATCATTTTTCTTGGTAAACAATGGAAATTTAGGTGCCATTGCTCATTCTGAGCAATGGCACCTAAATTTGCATTGTTTACAAAAGGGTCAAAATTGCCCCTAATCCAGGGTTTTCAAAATATGTTTTGAGTTACAACCGTTTCACGCCAAGCCCTCGATATAGTGTGTGCATTTTTAACGAAACCCCCAGACAAACCTTGGTTAACTCGGAAGTTGGAGTTGGGGTTTCTTGATTTCCCTCTTTTTCCTCTTCCTGGTCTATAAAAGGAAGTTTGCCTCGGTTAGATAGTATCGTACGTCGCTGTACGACAAGGATGTGTGGGGTTAAAATTATTTAGTTGCTTTATCTTTGTTACACACTACTAGTTCGTTTGAAATGTCATACATGTATACATGTTTACGTTTTCCGAAAACGAACTATTAAGTAGGTTTATTCTTGTTACACACTATTAGTTTGTTTGAATAATCATACATGTACATGTGTACGTTTTCCGAACACGAATCGATTGCGAACCCTCGCGGATTTGAAACCGGGTGTCCCGGGTTCGATCCCCAGTCGCGGCACTACAGTCATGGTTGAGTGCCCTTGGACAATGCACGTTTTCTAGCCTAGTACTGGTTTGTTTACCCACGGATCATGAATAAGTGAACTGTCGCCGTGATATAACTAAAATAATGTTGAAAGCGGCGTAAAACCCCAATAAAACAAAACAAAGCGAACCCTCGCTCCGTAGATTAATAGAAAAATAGGTAACATACATACAATACTTAAAATACATCATAAAATACATAAAATACATAAAATACGTCATAAAATACATAAAATACATCAAAGCAACCGTTTTATCCCCATGATTGATTGATGCATATACATGTTTGAAATAAAATAGTAAACTACTACTACTACTACATGTTTAAAATAAAAAAACAAATGCAAACATTCGGACGGCCGTGTGTCACTAGATCGTACTTTTCATGCATGTGCTTGTTCGTCCGTCTGTTCGTTCTAGATACAGATCGTGCGTTCATTTCATCACCTCTTCGATATACTATTCACATTCTTAAACATATCCATTTCCAATAATTGAAATAACATCAACTTAAACCATTTTGTTTCCAAAGTCAATTAATAGCTTTTGCAAACAATGCAGATTCAGGTGAAACAGCTCGTAACTCTCCTTCTCCCCTGAAATATTCATTGCTTGCCACTTAGACATTACATCTTACCATATTTTCTGTTGCGCGAAACATCGAGTGGTTCGATTTTCAAAATGGATTGATTGATTGATTGATTGGGGTTTAACACCGTTTTTAACAATTTCTCATTTATATCACGGCGGCCAGTTCACCTACTCATGCATTTCCTGGTTTTCTCACACCAGTACTCCACACAACAAACTTCCCAAGCAAATGGCTGCTTTTCCACATAGACTTAGTCCATTGGTGGACGACGAATGACGCATGTCGCATTGACTTTTGTCAATCGTCGGAAGGAAATTTGGCCGAGCCGAGATTCGAACACACAACCCCTGGATTGACAATAACCGACATAAAGTAAACATGGGACTATGATGCGTGTTACAGACTGTCATGTAAAACCCCACACAACCTGATTAAAAGCCTTCACTGTCCATCTGCATGTAATATAGTCTTACACGTATATACATGTAAGTCTGATCTTACTGTACACCGCCATGATACTACTTTACACATGAATGATGCACTATTCAGACAAACTTGTCTTAAGAAGCCACCCAAGGGAGATTCAAAATGTGGCTGCTGAACACAGTTGACTTCTTAAAACAAGACCAATAAAGAAAACTGTGTTGGTCTAGATAGTCTTCAAATGGCTGCTTATAGAGGTGACCTCTTACACAAGTTTAACTGTAGTCTAAAACGTAGATTCTAACAAATATCTATAAGTGTGACCATGTTGCAAATTACAGACCAGAGACATATAAACGTATGTATATGTCTATACATGGACACATACCAACCTCTATACAAGCACCGTCATACGAAAACCGACCTTCGAGAATTTGCGACCAGCAAAGATCCGGATGAAGCTGCTTCTCTACGCAGTCTAATGAGTACCGTTACTTATCGCCATCATCGAATCGTACTAGGATCCTTGACGGTTCTGGGGAAACCATTATCACCGAGAAACAACGTAACAGTAAGTAATCTCATTGGAACTTCGTTAAAATTCAAAACCACCGAGGTTTCGTTTTAGCATGGATTGTTTCAAATAGAACCGAGGAATCCGCTGTGGTCGAGTGATTAGCGTCGGGGATTTCGAAACCGGGTGTCACGGGTTTGATCCCCAGTCGCGGCACCTCGTTCATGGTGGAGTGCCCTCGGGCAAGGCACATTTTCTAGCCTAGTACTGGTTTGTTTACCCAGGGATCATGAATAAGTGAACTGTCGCCGTGATATAACTGAAATAATGTTGAAAGCGGAGTAAAACCCCAATAAATAAATATAAATAGAACCGAAGTTTCCATTTCGTGTTGTAATATTGTGTACATACCTGTATCAGAATCGTCAAAGTATAAAGCATGTCTGTTCGGAACGCCATCGTCCATGTTGAACGACATTGTTGTAATGGTCGTTGTGTCGGACAATCCTGCAGAAATGTATTGTTTAATTATTCAACTCTGGACAAATAACCTCGCTGTTACATGTAACTATCAAAATATGAGCCGTCACGCGAGAAAAGAACAGTGTGGACTCTGCGTAAAGTATCGACCCGGATTAGCCTAAGCATGCCGCGCAGGCTTACCCGGATATACACGTTTCGCCTCCTGTGGATTTTCTGTTTCAGGAATTATTACTCTATATCTCTTTACCCCTGAAACGGAACGTGTCGGCCCGGATCAGTCTGCGCGGACTGCGCAGGCTGATCTGGATCGAAACATTACGCAGAGGCCATAATGTTGCTGAACACTCTGATTGCATTAACTACTATAAATGAATTGTTATAACAATGATGCTGCTCATCGTTTTCAACTTTACCTAACTTATCCTAATAATCCTTTTTTTCGTTCGCGAAATCTGAAATACCCAATGAAAATGCCTACACATGAAATACACCCTTTACATGATTGTTCCATTCCTTGCTTATTTTTGTTCTCTTTGGATTATTTGTTTCTTGTATTTATTTACTTTGTATTCACTTGTATGTCTTTGCCGTATTTCACTTGTAATGGTTAAAGGAAATGCTAATAAAAACTAGAACTATCACTGAAGATGATAAATACCCCCCTAAACAGCACCTTGACCTACACCATAACTTAATTAGTAAAAGGGCCATAACTCTGTACAATATCATGCAATTGTAACCCCTTTAGAATATGCACATCTCCTCTGGGTATAGAAGCTTCATGTAAAATGTTATTGAATTCCACCCAGTGGTTTGTAAGAAATAGGTCGGACAAAATATGGCTTCCGACCGACCGACCGACCGACAGACAGACAGACTGCCCGACACAGTCACTCCTACATACCCCCACTTCTTCGAAGGGGGTATAAATATGCATGTAGTCATTATTGTTTGGTGTTTTACGCAGGTTTCAACCATTTCTCATTCATATATATATGCGTTTCATGGGTTTGTTAACAGTGCTACTGATCCGTTTATCCTGACACCAGTCAGTCAGTCAGTCGGTCGTAACGCTAACTCCGCATCCCTGAGCGCCAAAGAGGGCAGCAATTACTACCATTGTTGAAGTCTATGGTATGACAAGGCCGGGGATCGAACCCGCGACCTACCACACCAGAGGCGGACGCTCTACCACTACACCACCTAGGCGGTCGGTTACACATGTACATGTAGGACCATTGTACACTTAACATGGTACATTCGTGAGAGTTCATATAGATCTTCTAAAACTAAAAATATCACTGAAGGTGATGAATACCCCCAGCTGGTGCCTGACAATATACATATGTATGAGAAATTCAAGGGGCCATAACTCATTTAAAAATAATTCCAGTGCAACACGCCGACAATATGCACAACTAGGCTTGGTATCAATCATTCTTGTGAAGTTATATTTAATTCTGACCAAGGGTTGCTGAGAAATAGTGTTCACAAGAAATGTACAGACCAACGGACCGACCGACCGACCGACAAACCGACCTACAAGCGTGACTCCTATATAGCCCCCATATACTATGTATCTGGGGGTATAATAATCGATTTACCTGGCGTTAGTGAAGGGTGGTATATGTATATATACTGTATATGTTGTGGGTAAATCATGTCATCTTTTCAGCGTCCGTGATACGACTATTTTAAACTATTTTTACATGTAGGTATAGTTATAAGTTTCACTGTCTAATACATGTAAGTACTGACCCAATACACACTGCGCTCGTATGACTGCGTATGTAGTGTTAAACGATACATTTGTGTCAATTTAACTCTTTCAGCGTCGAATTGTTTAAAGTAGACTCTTCCATGTTCAAAATCCGGCTTCTCCACTTCTCATGTAATACAATTTTGGACTATTTTGATAACTAAAACGCAAACAATGCAGATTTCAGGTGAGACAGCTCGTTACGAGCTGACTCACCTGAATCTGTATTGTTTGCAAAAAGCTCAATATTTGCCTTTGGCGCTGAAAGAGTTTAACGATACATTTTAATCGCCCCGGTGTTGTAATATAATCTGTAACGCAGCGAAGAGGATCTAACTAAGACTTTACTGCGGTTCAGGATGATCTCGATATTCGCTGATTTTAAAGTCCCTTAGGTTAGTTTTCGCATGGCGTAGTCTATTTACTGTTACAAATTAAACACAGTCTAGAAAAAAAATAAGATATTAGAATATATACTCGGTGTAATTTATTATAAGGTTATCTATTTTGAATTCGTTTTACAAGATTGCAAATAGTTATTTTATGCGTCATTGTTCAAACACATACGGATAACCAATGATTTAGTTTAACCGTATTTATGTAACATCGATAGCGAAACCAGATTAAAGATTGTATTAATCACGCATCCTGGAGAGTTAACCAGTACTCGCACCGTTTGAAGGGATAAATCGTATTTTTGCAGAACTCGCTCATCACTTGATTCGAACCCTAGACCCACTGCACCACTGCCTTCAATAATTTAACCCTTATCCTACTAGATTACTGAAATTTGACCCTCCATTCCTGATTTTTTTAACAAGGTATGGCATACGTTTATTTGGGCCGAGCACCGGTAGCTCAGTCGGTAGCCACGCGGGCTGTCAATCCAGGAGTTGTGAGTTCGAATCCCGGCTCGGCCAACTTTCTTTCCGACGATTGACAAAAGTCAATTCGACATGCGTCATTCGTCTTCCACCAATGGGATAAGTCTATGTGGAAAAGCAGCCAGTTGCTTGGGAAGATTGTTGTGTGGAGTACCGTGTGAGAAAACCAGGAAATGCATGAGTAGGTGAACTGGCCGCCGTGATATAACTGAGAAATTGTTAAAATCGGCGTTAAACCCCAAGCAATCAATCAAACATTTATCTGACGAAAGAAACCCTTCTGTAGAGAAGGGGCGTTCTGCATGTTCTAAAATCCTTATTTGACCCTCTAACCCTCTAACCCTATGTTGTGGGTACTCAAAATAATCGTCTCAGTGAATCGATTCTCATGAATACCCACAACGTAGGGGTTGCTTTAATAATAAGAGAGAAATTGTGGGAAAATGAGCTGAATACCCCTCCTTATCTGGACCTCTGAATTATTGGTCTATATATTTCACAATTGTCGTATCAGTTAATAGTAGTAATATACAAAGCTGAGTTAAGTCACACATATGGCAGGATAATGGTTTATACTTATTTCGATTTTAAAGTCAGGGTATTGTATTTTAATGTGTTGGAAGGTTTATTTTCTCAGTCGTGTTCCTGGTATACTGGCTTAAATATTCGTTCACAATACATAACACATGAAATATATAACAAGCTTATATGCGTCGTTCAGTGAGAAAACCAACATAATGGCCTCTGCGTAATGTATCGACCAAGATCAACCTGCGCAGTCCGCGCAGGCTAATCCAGGCCGACACATTCCGTCTCAGGAGGATAGATGTATAAAGTAATGATTCCTGAAACATAAAATCCACAGTAGGCGAATATTATCTGTCCGGGTTAGCCTGCACGGCATGCTTAAGCTGTTCCGGGTCGATACTTTACGAAGAGTCCACAATGTTGGTTTTCTCGCGGGACGGCTCGATTATGTTAAATCTAGTAGATCTATATGAAGTAAACTTTCGATACAGACTTGAAAACGTCATGGAAATACGAGACATTGCTAAATTTGAGCTATTTCTACTCGTCTGAAACAAACAGATACCGCGTTAATTGGTTAAGTAACACATACTCGTAATTATGTTGGAATGATGGTTAAATATTTCCAATATACAACACATATGCAGCAGACGACTTTGAAAACGTCTAGGAAATATGAGGAAAATCTTTAAAACCAAATGCTAGTCGTGGCACTACGGTCATGGTGGAGTGCCCATGGGCAAGGCACATTTTCTAGCCTAGTACTGGTATGTTTACCCAGGGATCATGAATAAGTGAACTGTCGCCGTGATATAACTGAAATATTGTTGTAAAACCCCAATAAATAAATTAATTAAAACCAAATGATTTTTTATTGAATAGAGTTTAAAACATATTGTTAAATAGAGAAAACTACTGAGTTTGAGCATATTTTCATTTTCCCATTATGTTTCCGAAGATCGTCTGCTGTTGATGGGTCAAAATGTTGTTTGCTCGTGGGAATTAAATAAATTGAATAAATATTTATAATTACCAATTTTTCTATTTTATATCCTAGAATATATATAGAAATGTTGATTTAAGTTCACACTACCTGTCTGAAATAGTTCACTGATAACACAAACAAATGTAAATGTAAGTATATGGTAATAGATGAATATTTTGATATATGATATCACAGTATCGTTTAAGTACGGTGTAAGGTTTGCGTCATAAGATCCCGATAAACTCTTGAAGTTAGTTCAAATGAACAAGTTTATATTAATTCGGTCTCCACTTGCGACGTTTAACTGTAATACATATTTTCCACAATTCACTTTGCGTCTATGCGTTGATTATTTTCTATTCTATTAATATATTTTTTCTTAATTCGAGGTGCTACCGTCGCATTCATTTTTCCTGTTAGGTAGATTATTTAGACTTTTTAGTAAAAAGTCGTACGATTTTTTTATTATTTTGTATTTACATTGAGTGATAAGTTTAAATTGGAAAAGGTCGCTTACTGTATGTAATCCCCCGGAAAAAATTACATTTATCTGACATGCATTTAAGGAAACTCATAAAGGTATTTTACACATATTCGTCGATTTGCATTCTTTGTTGTAGTCGATATTAAGGTAGATCCACACAAAAAAGAAACTGTAAAGAAACATTATATTTTGCCTTTAATAGTTTTCTTTTTTAATATTTTAAATTATCTCTCATAAAAAAAATAAGTCAAAATATTGGTAAAATTTAGATATACAAAATGAAATGTAAGTACATGTACTACTGCTCTTGGGAAATTAGGTACTTTCGTGTTTCCTTTTTCAGAGGCAACACACAACGAATGCCGAGACAAAGATGACTTAAAAAAAAAAACGCTACCCTTCACCAATAATTTTATGTATGTCTCTTTTAAGTACATGTTTGTGTAGTTTGTTTAGGCCCCGATATGCATGTTTACAGAACCACCCGCGTATATAAACTTCGCTGTTGAAACAAGAATTCGAGGGCTTGGTGTGAAACGGTTGTATCTAAAAACCTATTTTAACCACCCTGGTTTAGGGGCAATTTTGACCCTTTTGTAAACAATGCAAATTTAGGTGCCATTGCTCAGAACGAGCAATGGCACCTAAATTTCCATTGTTTACCAAGAAAAATGTTTTAACGCTTATAAAGACTTTATGGCGAGGTGATTAACATTGGTAAAAAATTACCAATTTTAGTAACAACCGTTTCACGCCAAGCCCTCGAGATCATCTGTCAAGTGACTAGGCTCAATGATACTCATGATGTGTATATTGTTTAAACGCCTCGCTCAACAGTTCGTTCTCTTATATATCACGGAATGTCCTGGTAAACTACCAGTTCTTCCGGTTCGTTGATCCTGGTACCAGCGTGACATGCGCAATACTATCCCCACAATCCTGAGCGCCATGGAGGGAAAGCGATTACAACTATTTCAAAGTAGTTGGTATGACCCAGCCGGGGATTGAACCTGCTACATCCGGCACTGAGGCTGTCGCCTCTATCACTACATTAACAATTTCTCAGTTATATCACGGCGGCCAGTTCACCTACTCATGTATTTCCTGGTTTTCACAAGTACTCCACACAACAATCTTCCCAAGCAACTGGCTGCTTTTCCACATCGACTTATATTAGCCCATTGGTGGAAGACGAATGACGCATGTCGCATTGACATTTGTCAATCGTCGGAAGGAAAGTTGGCCGAGCCAGGATTCGAACTCACACCCCCTGGATTGACAGCCCGCGTCGCTACCGACTGAGCTAACGGGGCTCGGCAAAAAAGACTCGATTGCTAGAGATGTCTGTATTGTAAAACAATTGAATGTACCAGAGCAAAATCAATATCGATGAGGGCTTTCGATCCACGGGTCGTCTGTTCAGATCCCCGCTCCGCCTGTCACGTTTTCAAATATTTGACAATAGGCATTGCTATTAGCATCGCGCCTCTTCACCCAATGAGTTTATAACTGCAGTAGGGTGATAGCCAGTTGCCTCGGAAGAATGCTGAACGGGATACTGATATGTGAAAACTAAGAAAGACATGGAAATGCACACTGGACGCTACCGAAATACCGAAATACTGTTAAAACCCGTCCCGTCCAGCCTACCGTACACCAGTATGTGATATACGTGAGTGAAAGAGGAAGTTAAAGGGGATACCCGGTTTCGATATCGAGACTTTAAAGTGAATGTTGCATTTACTTCTTATGTAAGCAAGAGCACGCGATAAGGCACAAACAGAGTGGAACGACACGTATAAATATGAACATACAATGTTCGGAAATGCCAACTTCCGAACATTGTAAGGATCATATAAACGTTTCCTTCCACTCTGTTATATCGGAATCTTAACAAGTTGACAGAAAATGTTAATAAGCGTATTTAAGTATGCGAACAATGTAGATCTTGAGTAGACTGCGCGGATGTACAGGCTGGTCAGGGTCTTCTTTGTTGACACACGCCACATTGTAATGACTGCCCTCCTTGGCGAGAAGGGATACGGGGTTAGCATTACGTCTGACTGGCAGGATGAATGGACCAGTAGTACTGGTAACTTACCCAGGAAACACCGTGATATAGATGAATAATTGTTGAAAGCGGCGTAAAACACCAAATAATCAATCAAACACGCCAACATGTACATTTTTTCCCTTTGTAAGGTTAGCTAATCCTTGATGCACAAAGGATATCCAGGGATTGAAAACTAAGTTCTTAATGTTTATACTGTTATCTAGTTATAACCCCCCTCTTCCAACCCCCCAAACCAGAAATAAAGAAATTGAAATTTAGAAGGGTATCAAATAAATAAAAGGGATGTATTTCATGTTCGTCTTAAAAATCCATATTTGATCTTCAAACCCTTCGCTTGCGGTACCCAATATAAACAGTTTTACTACCTACAACTTAGACCTTATCACGCCGATATGTGTATATATGTAAATGTATGAGCCGTTCCATGAGAAAAAAAACATTATGGACTTTGCGTAATGTATCGATTCAGATCAGCCTGCGCAGTCCGCGCAGTTCGCACAGGCTAACCCGGTCACACATGTTTCGCCTCCTGTGGATTTCCTGTTTCAGGAATCATTACTCAATACCCCTATCTCCCTGAGACGAAATGTGTCAGTCCAGATTAGGCTGCACGGACTGTGCAGATTTATCTGGGTCGATACATTACGCAGAATCCACAATGGTGGTGTTTTCATATATAATATAATAATGACACATAATTGACAATACAATTAAATATCTGTTCATTTGTATATTTTTCTCGTCCCAAATTGACTTAGTTGAGCCGTCCCGCGAGAAAACCAACATTATGGCCTCTGCGTAATGTATCGACTAAGATCAGCATGCGCAGTCCGCGCTGACTGATCCGGGCCGACACATTCCGTCTCAGGGGGATAGAGGTATAGAGTAATGATTCCTGAAACAGAAAATCCACAGGAGGTGAAAAGTGTTTATCCAGGTAAGCCTGCGCGGCATGCTTAGGCTGATCTGATTCGATACTTTACACAGAGTCCACGGTGTTGGTTTTCTCGCGGGACGGCTAAGTTCTTTCCCACATAGTATATGTTATAACAACAGTTGCAGCAGAGGACTTTGATAATATCTGGTCAAATATAGGATTTTTTTTTATATTAATGAATGTATGAACATTTAATAGTGTAGTAAACATTGTAGCAAAACGGGGAAATTACTCTCAATAATCAATAACAACCTTTGTCACAATTTTTCAAAAGCCATCTACTGCAGAAGCGTCAAAAGGCGCCTGTATGTGAGAAAACTTGAAAATGTTTACCTATGAGTAACATAAATAAGAGTGTATACTGTCAGCGGAGCAATATATCTATTTATAAGTAAACGTTTATCTTATCACAAACGGAGACACGATAACTTTCTTTCAAACTTATCGTGTAAGATAACCTAAATGGAGATATCGAATATAATGCAACCTTTCATTTGATTAAATAATCTTCCTTGTTAATTCAATATCTTTATTAAATTAAACTAATTGGACCCTTAACTTCCTACGGGCTATATTTATCAACATCATAGATTTGTTTGAATGTTGTTTTAGGACTCTTTTAACAGTATTTCACCAATATAACGGTATTTCATTTATCATTTACCTATACCTTTCCACCGATTTGAATTGCTCGCCGAACGGGAAAACGGTGAGTGTAATTGTGTTGCACAAGATGGCATATCCAGAACCGCTCAATGGACAACACACCTATTCACATGTTCGATGAACTTAGATACATCATAAATGAACAGGTCAATTGTAGCCGAGGTATGGTTCTGTTTAATAAAAATATACAATGGAGGCCATGAACGAACATCTAAATCAGGTGGTTACAGTCACAAACTCCCAGACATAATTCATGAAAACCAGAGCCTATAAATCATAAGATTTAGAAGCACGATGAAGATTGATTGATTGATTGGGGTTTAACGCCATTTTTAACAATTTATCAGTTGTATCACGGCGGCCAGTTCACCTACTCATGCATTTCCTGGTTTGCTCAAACCAGTACTCCACACAACAATCTTCCCAAGCAACTGGCTGCTTTTCCACATAGACTTAGCCAATTGGTGGAAGTTGAATGACGCATGTCGCATTGACACGATGAGGAAGGAACAATCTTATATTTCAAAGTATCATAGAAAACTATGTTGAAAACTGTTGGAAACTATGACGCGACTTCCTACGAAACAACTTTGATATTGATTGTGCAAGAGCCCACAAATTAGGTCGCAGAAATGCAAGCAGACAGCAGCATTATAGTCGCTCTTTTATCGCTAATTTCAGAGACTTTGGATATATTGAAGAGATCATGGGTAAAGTGAGGCTTTAAAAAGACACTCATTTTTACCATTGACTATGACTACCCGAAAGAGATCCAGGAAGCACGCGGACGATTATGGCCTAAATATAAGGTCATTAACAGACATTCCCCTGGATCTAAAGTGCAGATCTTATTTCCAGCAAAACTAATCAAAGATGGGTATGTATTATGCGATGAAATGCCGGATTGGTCAAAATACATAGTGTTAAACAGGATTACACAAGTAAACGAGATTGACAGTGTATACGTACTCCTTTGTTACCAGAACAGGTGATCGAAAACCGTTATACATGTAAACAAACAGGTAATGACGTCAAATATTATATTGTTAATTCAAACAGAGACTTACTTGTTGGTAGTGTTATCAACCCTGGGTACGAAAACAATATCCTCAACACATTGATTGCGCCAAATAATCAATCAAATAGCGAAACACTTATACAGTCAAAACACATCTAGGATGAAACACCAACCTTACTCAATGCACAGGTTCCAGGTGTGGGAAAAATGACACGCAGGGTACCTGTTACTCACTGGTCAGACGCTCAACACGGCGGGCGTTATTGATGTCCCTTCGACAACCGAATCTTTACCAGCTAGCATGGAGCATAGCAGTACACAGTCAGCAATAGAAACCCATGTTGTCGAACAACAGACCACTACCATAACTACATTCACGGAACAAACACTTCGAAAAAGTGACATTGTGATGTAACAAATCCTCTATGTATTAATGACAACACATAAGTACGTGGCCGTGCACGACTTCCACGATCAGTCACAAGAATACAGAAACGCTCGCATTCACCGAGCCCATACAGGTTATTAATAGCAATGAGGCTTAAAATAAACAAGAGTAAAGCGTGTCAGAAAATAGTGGGTTTTCACAGGTTGATCAAGGTACCAAGAGTAAGTCACCAACGAACCCAGAAGTGTCTCATTATGAGACCGCCCAGAGGGTTAAACTAACATGTGCTCTTCTAAATGTCGAGGGACTTGTTACAAAACGTGCAAATAAACTGTTTCCCAGAATTAAAGAATGTTTTAGAAAATAATGATATTATTTTACTCATCGAGACATGGGCTAATGACTTGTGTGATTTAAGTGTTTATGGTTTTGAATGTTTTTCACTTAAAAGGACCAAAACAAAAAGAATGAGCAAACGTAGTTCGGGTGGCATTCATATGTATCTCTGTAATGGACTTACTACTCCGGATACTTTAGTATTTACGAGCCAGGATGACAGATTGTGTATTAAACTAAAAGGTAAAAAAGAGTTTTCTTTGAGTAGTGACCTTTATATTTGCTTGTGTTGCGTTGTTCCTGAGAACAGCAGCAGGCAGTCAATAATTGCATCACATACGATTGCTAGATTAAGGCAGTTCATTACAAACTTATAGTCGAGACACGATGATTTTAATTTGATAGTTTGTGGAGATATGAACGCTCATACCTCAGACTTACCTGATTTTGTCTGTGAAGACACTATTAGTCACTTAGATTTTTTACCGGAAGATTATATTAGCGACATAGGCCATTGCCGCTGTTCACAGGACAAGGGGAGCGTTGACAATAATGGTATTATGCTGTTGAATCTTTGTAAAGCGTCCGGTCTCCGTATTTTAAATGAACGATTCGATCATAACAAAATGGGTCGTTTCATCCACGTAGGTACTCGTGGGTCTAGTGTTGTAGAGTATGTAATTAATGACAACTCAAATTTTACTTGATTCTATTCAGTCGTTTTATGTAAATGATCCCAAAATTTTGTTTGACCATACTTAGCCTACTCAACATGACCAAATCAGCTATAAATACATTTGGAAAAAGGAGTACAAAGAGGCCTTTATTTGGAGATTATCGGATGCTTTAACCAGTATAGAGGCGGTACATGTACATCACTGTCGTTTAACTCGTTCAGCGCCAAAGTCCCCAGTCGCGGCACTACGGTCATGGTGGAGTGCCCTTGGGCAAGGCACATTTTCTAGCCTAGTACTGGTTTGTTTACCCAGGGATCATGAATAATTAAATTTAATTGCGCGCTAAATGACCTTAGCTGTCGATGCGCCATAAAACAATATACATTCATTCAGCGCCAAAGGCAATATTGAGGTTTTTGCAAACAATACTGATTCAGGCGAGTCAGCTCGTAACGAGCTGTCTCACCTGAAATCAGCATTGTTTGCCTTTTATTTATCGAAATAGTCTAAATTTTTATTACATGAGAAATGGGGACGCCCGATTTTGAACATGAAAGAGTCTACTTTAAACAAGAGTTAAATGCTACCGTACATATCATAAACTATTATGAGCGACATCGATCAGTCTGCACATTTATGCAGGCTAATCTAGATATAATGAACGTTTACTCACCAGTGAAATCCAAGCAACAACTCCCATACCGCCTCGGTGGTGAAGTGATAGAGTGTCCGCCTTCCGTGCGGGAGGTCGCGGGTTCGATTCCCGGCTGTGTCATTCCAAATACATTTAAAAAGGTTATAATTACTTTTTCTGATTAACAGTCAAAAGTTCCTATTGTATATACTGTTTTATAATCATAGTTTGCAGCTGTAATTTAAGTTTTATTTCATATTTTCAAATGTTTTAAATGATCGAATCTCATTTCATCTTTCCCCGAGTGTGTAAAAGCTTCCTACTCAATTGGTGGCATGCATTCAAAGTTCGTTCAACGGGCTGGTACAAAGTGTATTGTGCAAAGAGAAGTAAACATTTAATGCCGGGATCGTCTATGTTGTTAATAATATCAATTTTTCAGTCATATACATTTTTCAGTAATACTTTGAGAAAATTGAATATGACTGGAAAATTGATATTATTAACATAAAATGCGTCAATGGAAACATAATTAAACAAGATGTTTTTGTGAAACAAAAACACCCATGTTTTAAAGCTGAAATGACAATGGCCATGTTATACAGCTTGGCATTGCTAGAAAAATATTGTCTCAATGAATTAACATGACGAAATGAAAAAGTTCAACGGGTGAAAAGTTGTAATCATGTATGTATATACTATATTTGCCTGATACAGACAGATAGACATGAAGACAGACACGGCAATTGTGATATGCAACCATCCTCCTCGACTCGGGGATGGGATGGGTATAGGTGGGTGGGAGGTGCATAACAGAGTGTTGTTTGGTTGTTATCTACAGATAACTGTTGGTAAAATAAAAAGTTGACAATTCGACCTTTGGACAGATAAGTTCCTTATTCTTCGGCAATCTTCGTTTTCTGAAATATTTTGACAGAGTTCACCGTGACGCTAGGGTCTTTATTCCATCATGCAAAATTGCTCCAGATGTACACGTATATGCTGATCAAAGTGTACAAACGTTGCCATATTTTAAAAGCCGCCTATGAGTTTTGCTGTCTTGTTCAATCATATAAAGGTATGTTGGCGTAAACATATTTTTTGTTGTTGAAAATACGTCTAGGACACAATCACATAAAGACGGACAATAAATGGTGAATCTTCACTATACGCAGATGCAACTTAAGACCCCAAATAGTTAAACCTGGCCCATATTTATGAGCTACCGTAGCGTAGACGTTATGTGACACTTATTTCGCTGAACGCGGGTCAATTATTTTCCTTCTCGGTTTTCTGCCTTCTTAGTTCACGTATTTTACGACATTCTGGAAAGTGTCCAATAACAAATTGCTACGGTGGTGTAATTGTAAAAGAACCCGCCTCGAGAGCTGAGATGAAGTTCGACCCTCGTAATATCGGATTAATTAGAAGCTACAAACACGGCAATCTCATTAACATCGGACCAACATAGTAAAACCAAAGGATCTGACGACACCGCAAATGTTTACAAAATGGCTGAGAACATGTATCCGGTAAACACAAGCGTCACGCTAGATGGGCGAGATAAAGGGACCATTATCGGTCATAAACATATTTGTTCGTGTGATTAGTTACCAGTTTATTAAGTATTACATGTTTTGACTATTTTCTGACAGCGAACAAACGATTTTCTGTGTGTGTTTCGTCATGTGATAACAAGAATCTGACATTCGTTGTCATTTCATAAAGTTTCATTAAACTCGTCAAAGAAATGTGTTATTTAGCTCGCCGGAGGCTCGCTTAATAACACATTTCTTGAACTTGTTTAATAAAACTTTATTTGAAATGACAACTCGTGTCAGATCCTATATACATTTTAATATTAACTTGATCGGAATTCTCCATCTCCGTTAATTTATGGGTTATCTCCCCCGTTGATACATTGATATTTTGTAGGGGACAATTTGAATGGCGATTGCTACTGTAGCCATGTTTACATACATGGTTGCTTTATATTAAAAGTGACATTATTAGACTCGGTTTAGGCTATAATCATATCTTCCTTGAACTTCACCGTAGGAAAACGATTTCATAAAACAACGATTTCAAATAAATTTTATTTTACCTAGAATAAACAAAACAAATTTAACATATGAGCAGTGCTCGAAGTAAAACACATTATTTGCGTATTTATGACAAATGTAGATACAGATCTGTATGTGCATCAATATAACCTAACCCAATTGTAAAATGTTTGTAAGGCTCTTCTTGAAAGTCGGAAAGTTTGCCAGTGTCCATAATAGATAAAACTTACTCTGCACTTAACAGTTGTGTTCAGGTATCTGATTGGTCAGAATCAAACTCATTCTAGCAAATAAACAATCAGAAGACTGATTTTGATCACGAAATCCATTTCTTGGCACACATATCGTTTTCAGAGATTTATAGTATCTATTCGAGCTTTCCCTGTGGACCGTTTTAAATAGAAAAAGTCCCAAATAAAGTATTATATACTATAATACACAATACAATAAATCAAATTAAATATCAAGAACACCAGCGGAAACATAATCCTGGACGCTCTGTCAATTTTACTAACGCTATTAGTTTGTTCCTCGTGGTCTTTCTTTTTCGATATTCGAGTTAACCTCTTCCATACCTTCGATGCTGCACGCCTCACTGACTGTCGCATGAGATGGGGTCCTCCATTTCTGGTGATGTGTCGACGTTTCAACCTCGCTGTTCTCGTCTGTCTCTTCGGTATCTAGGTTAAATGAGAGTGTAGTTAGTTAATATACCGAGGGCTTGGCGTGAAACGGTTGTAACTAAAAACCTATTTTGAAAACACTGGTTTAGTGGAAATTTTGACTCATTTGTAAACAATGCAAATTTAGGTGCCATTGCTCAGAACGAGCAATGACACCTAAATTTCCATTGTTTACTAAGACAAATGATTTAACGCTTATAAAGACTGTATGGCGAGGTGATTAACCTTGGTAAAAAAAAATACGTATTTTAGTTACAACCGTTTCACACCAAGCCCTCGATACGCTGGGTATCAAATTTCTTTGTTTTATTGGGGTTTTCCACCAGGGTTTTCAAATGTATCGTAGTTACAAATGTATATCAGGTCAACAAAACACTTATTCGCCATGTAGAGATTTAGTTAAACAGTACACGTCGGAGTAATACGCCTTTGTTTGTATGGTGTTTAGCGAAACTTTCAACATTTGTTCAGTTATATCACGGCGCTTCCTATGTGCTACCAGTACTACTGGTCGATTTTTCCCGACATCATCGATTCAGTCGTAATATTAAAACCAGTTTCATTTGAAAAATGTTGAACGTGTGTTTTTAGTTATGAGGTAAGGTTAACGATTAGTGACGACGCATATGCAGACACTAGGACGACAAGGAGGGAGACCCAATATTACCATTTTTAAAGTTTTTGATATGACCCGGCCGGGAACAGAACCTGCAACCTTCCGCATCCGGCGGACGCGCTACCATTACACTACCGAGGCGGTTGAAATGGGCCTTAGCCAATGGGCACTCCGCCATGGGATGGCCTTAGCCAATGGGCACTCCGCCATGGGATGCACGGTTAGTAAAATCCCCCAAATAACTTCATGATTACCTTGACGTAAGTGCAACACGTGAAACGGTCCTAGATACATTTTTGTTTAAAAAAAAAAACCACCACAACAAGTTTGGCCATATTAAACTAATATGCTTTTATATGGACTGATCACGTAATTACGGTGGCTCAGAGGTGACATGTGTATGTTTTTATTTATCTCGTGCGCACGAGTTACTAAGTCGTGCGCACGAGATACTTAGTCGTGCGCACGAGATAATTAAGTCGTGCGCACGAGTTACTATGTCGTGCGCACGAGTTACTAAGTCGTGCGCACGAGTTACTAAGTCGTGCGCACGAGTTACTAAGTCGTGCGCACGAGATAATAAGTCGTGCGCACGAGATAATTAAGTCGTGCGCACGAGATAAATAAAAACATACACATGTCACCTCTGTGCCACCGTATGTAATCGCCTACCATATATATTTCTTCCGATTTATTTTTAATTGGAGAAATCTAGATATAACATTTAAAAGTGAAAGTGTCAACTTATTCTCTTCTATACCTGCCATGATACCTTTATAATGTTAACCCTTTCCCTCATACGGCAATTCTGCAGCAGACGACTTTGAACGTATGTTGTCAAAACTTAGAAAATCTCCATAATTTAATGGATAACCTATGACAAAAAGTGGAAAATATTGTGGCAAAAGGAGAAATTGCACGTTTTGTGCAATTTCTTCTTTTGTAACTATGTTTTCAAGAAGCCTTCTGCTGCAGAGGCGTCAGAAAGCGTATATATGAGGGAATGGGTTAAATAAGTTAATGTTATAGGAAGGAGAGTCATTGTGATGAAATGAAGTTAAACTAGATTTTGAGAATCAA
Source organism: Serripes groenlandicus (assembly GCA_031761405.1). Lineage (NCBI taxonomy): Eukaryota > Metazoa > Mollusca > Bivalvia > Cardiida > Cardiidae > Serripes > Serripes groenlandicus. The sequence goes on from JASEVX010000147.1 coordinate 27,034, forward strand.
TCTTCAATCAAAGGGGTATAACTGTTGTTTGTACCATGTTTCGTGAGTTATGTCCGATATACTATTGCTCCCCTTTAAGCATTAGCCAGCCATGTCATTTGTGAAACAATGGTCTTATTGATTGATTGTGGTTTAACGCCGTTTTCAAAAATTTCTCAGTTATATCATGGCGGCCAGTTCACCTACTCATGCATTTCCTTGTTTTCTCACACCTGTACTCCACACAACAATCTTCCCAAGCAACTGGCTGCTTTTCCACATAGACTTAGCCCATTGGTGGAAGACGAATGACGCATGTCGCATTGACTTTTGTCAATCGTCGGAAAGAAAGTTGGCCGAGCCGGGATTCGAACTCACAACCCCTGGATTGACAATAACCGACATAAAGTAAAACATTAGTGTTGCCCTGGTGAGTAGAATAAATGAAACACGTTGGCACGTTTAAAACTTTTTTCTTTTTAACTTTTTTTTATTTTTGTCTTGTTCTGGTATATTTCTCCGTTTTTAATTATAAATACATACGGCAAAAAAAACCCGTCAATTAAGAATAAGAAATGTGGTCTCTTGTTCGTTGAAATGCATTCTTTGTACAGTGCGTTTAAGAATATCGGGTTTTTGCGACTATAGTGCTTACCAAGATCAGTTTGCACATTTGCGTATCTGAATATGCACTTTTATTTTTTAAAGGTGCTGAACTTCAGATTATAGATAGTTTAGTCAACGTTTTTAAACGGCTTAAAAGTTGTCTTGAAGTATTAGAATCATAATTCTGAGATATAATTAGAATAATCATTTCACTTTCGAGTATAATACACATCTAAATATTGATCGTTTATGCTTTATTTTTACTGGATAGACATACCCAGTAAGCCAAATTTTGTACATTTTCGTTGAATTTCAATTGACTGTTTTTCAACTTTTACTAACAAAAAAGTTTTGAACTATTTATTACTTATTAGTTGCCACTGTTATCCATATTTGCAGAAGTTTCAACATTTCAAAATTTTGATCTTCATCTTGAGTTCAGCACCGTTAACCCTTTCAGCGCCGAATTGTTTAAAGTAGACTATTCCATGTTCAAACTCGGACGACTCTATTTTCATGTTATAGGATTTTTTAAATATTTTTATAACTCACAGCCAAGCAATGCAGATTTCAGGTGAGACAGCTCGTTACGAGCTGACTCACCTGAATCTGTATTGTTTTCAAAAAGCTCAATATTGCCTTTCGCGCTGAAAGAGTTAATGAGTTAATAACAGGAAGAAAACAACATTTTGATAAATTAACGCGGAAATGAATGCATGAAAGAACGAAAGAATAGCTAATTAATCAGTTGTTCTCTTTTTCGTGCGAATGCATGCTTCCTACAGAACGTTAGAGCCAACGTCTGCGAAACCAAACATAGCGTTTTATTCGACCATTGCTTATCAAGATGAGTATGCCTATTTGCGTATCTGAATCTGGACTGTTCTATTTTTAATAAATTAATGAACAAACGAACACTCGATAAGAAAAGCAAATACATTGGTGATTCAACCCGGAAATTAATGGATGAAAGAACCAATGAATATAGGGATAATACACATTTTAAGGGCGTCCGCAGATGTTCACGCCCGAGAAAATGTGTATTTTCGCTATTATTGCATACAATAAGAACAAACATCCAACATATAGTCCGCTGTAACGTTCAGTTGTACGATAACCGCCGATGAACATGACGCGATAAGGATTGACACATGTGACGTCATAAAGTAAACAAGTTATGTTTTATATATCCACGAACCGATCCTACATCAAGGTTGCCATCGCTAACTCGAATGGTTTTGGATTATGTTATGCTCTTTAACTGTGAGTCTATTGCATGTTACCGATTATCGAGTTAAAGAAGCTGATGTTATTGTTAACCCAACAATTGCTCCTATTCTAGGGGAGATGGAGTGTCCATGTTTTGTTTACTAACGGTGCCCGGTAAATGCATATGTAAAACATCTAACCGGTCTGAAACGGCGCGTACGCGCGAGAATCGCTTTGTTTATACACGTTTTCTCGCCGTTTTACGCCCGGTTTTTGCAATGTTTCTGTATCCCTTAAGCGGGCGTAAATAATAGATTTTATGCAATAATAAATCAATAATAATAATTAATCAAACTGTTCACCAATCTTTCTTCTTGTTCCTCCTCGTCCTCGTCCTCCGTTTGATGGTTCACTAAAGGTGTCGGTAAAGGCTCGCCGTAACCGTGTTTCGTGTAGTTATGGACGGCCGCAAACTGAACCATCGTAGCCAGGACAAAGGTGAATGCCATTGCAATATAGATGTCCAACGCCGTGGTATAAGAGACTCGTGGTAAATCACTTCGACTCTCTAAGCCGAGAAATGTCATCGTTAAAACGGTCATTGTACCTGTGCGGTGGAAAAGAATAGCATACTCATTCTTTCCTCCATTCTATAAAATATGCAGCATGCAGCTTTGATAACATTTTGGCAAAGATATAAATATAGGATCCATCATGAGTTTTCTTTGGAGATCAAGATTTCTTAAATGAGTCTAGAAAAAGACGGTTATTAACCGAGCCTCTTGGCGAGGTTAATAACTCTCTTTTTCGAGACGAATTTAAGAAATCTTCTCCAAAGAAAAACGAGTGATGGATTCTTTTTATCACCTAAACAGTGTGTTTTAATGAAAAATATTGACAACATCAAAACAAAGACCGAATAACATATTCTTCATAAGAACTTGTGATTCACCGCATAAAAAAGTAGTCCTCATCATTTTTCAATAAGAAGAAAAAAAAAAACAATGTTTTAAACAATTAAGACAATTAACAACTTAACAATAAACATAATAAAGATAAAGGTCAAGTCAAAATGACGTCATCAGTAGTCGCGTGTATGACGTGTTTTTGTTATCACACGTGTATGATAACGTTGTTCCGTGATTTGTTCTCAACTTGCACAAAACGTGCAATTTCTCCTTTTGCCACAATGTTTTCCACTTTAAGTCATAGGTTATCCATTCAATTATAGACATTTGTTGACAAACTATGTTCAAAGTCGTCTGCTGCAGAATTGTCGTATGAGGGAAAGATTGGTTTTATCACGACAGATATGTGTCTTTATCGATGATACTAACTACTCCATATGCTTTTTGATGAGATAAAATATGTTTTATGAGTGTATTCGTACGTCTATCGTATCATTGTACCTGAGTAGTGTTGTAGATCTATACCACATTATTTAACGACACTATTTACCCTTTCTCATATATAACAAATAGGCAGCAGACGAATTTGCTAAAATCATGGCAAATATATGATAAGTCTTTAAAATACAATACAAATGCGACCCCTTACACCCACGTGAGTAATAACAGTTTAAGGAATATGCATACACATTATATGTACATGTGAAATAAAACTGTAAAACGATATTTATATATAATATGTTGTATGGCATAAAAACCATCATAAATGTCTACATGTCCTAACCTATAGTTTGTGTACTTAAACGTTAGCTGTTAAGCAAATATACGTACAATGAGCTGCTAACACATTGCTACAGGTTAACAATTGGCATACTCTAAATATTTGAAGAAATACCATCAAATTTAATCAGTGATTTTAAAACCACATCGAATACATGCGAACACGATGCCAGACCTGAGAATGTTATTAAATAATATCAAACTCATTTTAAACCCCATGCTGTTTCGTCTTTAATTTATTTTCCAATCTCGTATCTTTTGGTTATTAATGTCAAATCAAAGAGCAATTGCTTTAACTTTATTCGATTTCTTTTAAAACTGAAACAAAAACGTCTTTCAAAGACACAGTCTCGAGAGAAAGACAAATTAAGTAATTCTGTTTGATACCTTGGTGGCTTGATTTTTATAAATATTTCAAATAACTGTCTCATTAGTTATAATACATGCATTCTGTCAGATAATGTCACATACATCTCTGGCCATAAAGTTGCTGTAAACGTTTCTTTCTACAAGATATCGCAACTGACCTTGGACACAAGATGTCTTTTCGCAACTGTCACTTTTTAAAAATTGTCACAAATGTCTCTTGTAAAACCTTGTCGCAACTGTCTCTTTTCTCAAATTGTCGCAGCTGTTTCATTTTACAAATTGTCGTAATTGTCTTTTGTCACAACTTTCTCTTGTCACGCTCCGGTACTACTGTCTCATATCAAACTTTGTCGCCAAAGTTGTCGTAGCTGGGTTTTTCACAAATTGTCGCAATTGTCTCTTGTCGCATCTGTCTCTTGTCACACATTTTCGTTATTGTTTTTCGTAAAAAGCCACCATCATACTATTTTGGAATAGGTGTGTAGTCTCGACGAAGTGAAATAAAGCACAACGACTTACCAAGAGCAATCCGATCTGCCGTCGCCTCACGATTGATCCAGAACGCCACCCATGACAAAACAACCAGCAAACAGCATGGTACATACACGTTGATGAGAAAATATCCAATATGGCGGCTCAGTTTGAAATCTACTGATAGGACCGTATGCCATGCTAAAAGGAAGTAATTATCGATGGATTATAACTGACAATATGTAGTAATGGCTGCCCTCCTTGGCGCTAAGGGTTGCGGTGTTTCAGGACTGGCAGTTTTCAGGACCAATTGACCAGTAATACTGGCAACTTACACATGAAGCGCCGTGATATAACTGAACAAGTGTTGAAAGCGGCGTAAAACACCGAACAGTCAATAACTGAAATAATCCACGTCCGACGTTTGGCGATCTTAATGAATACGTTACGGGTACATATTTCGGTTAATGTTTGTAAAGCTAGTGGGCTACCCTTCTAGTTGTTTTTTTTTACTGAAGAAATGTAGTCCTAGAAGTCTGTTTTGCCCAAAAAGTATCTTTTACCAAAACTCTAGAACTGTTACCCAATTTATTTCAAACCTAATAATACCCCAAATCGCCGGACGATGCTCAAATGTTAGTTTTGGCTCAGAGTCATATACATATGGCTGTTTTAAAAGTAGTTGCACACTATTTGATTGACGTCAGAAAACGTATAGTCTTATGTGCACATACGTGCAGTCCATACTCTGCATAAAACAATAATTTGAAGATGTTTGTGTCAGGCCACATTTGGAAAAGTCATTATGTCATTTCTTTAAACTCTAACAAAAACAGAAACAGATTCCCTGTTCCCAGTTGTCATGGGGAAGTCATTGCGCAATTCAAATGTACGATTCTAGTTGTTTTGTTGTTGACTATCATGGGTAAGTTTGTACTGTTGCCGGGAAGGAGCGTGGGTAATCCAGTTGAAAGAGATGCTAAAAAGGCACTAAGCCCTGTCCCACATTCAACATATCTGCAGCAGACAACTTTGTAAACATCATGGACAAACTATGGAAAATCTCTGTAAGTGACAATATATCTATTCGATTAGAGTTTAAATCATTATGCCAAAAGGTTGACATTGCTCATTAAGAGCACTTTCTCCTTTTTCTACAACTTTTTCTGAAGTTGTCTGCTGCAAATACGTCTAATATTCGGAAAGTTTAATTCTTTCAGCGCCATTGGCAATATTGTGGTTTTTGAAAACAATTCATATTCAGTTGAGAGAGATAGTAATACGACCATCTCACCTGACACCATCATTGTTTGAATTGTATTTATAACAATATTTCAAACCCTTGTTACATGAAAATAGATTCTCCTGATTTTGAACATAGAAGAGTGTACTATTAACAAATTCAGCGCAAACATGGTTAAACAAATTAACAAATTTAGAAGTTATTGTAGGCATGCTGTTACTTTATAGATATTACCATTACCTCCCTTGAAGAAAGTCAAAGAAGAGTAATTAAATGGGGTCTCCATCAGGTCGAATTGTGACAGACTCATATCTTTGGGCATCTCCACGGGATTCTCGTGTCTCCATATATACGAGACATCGTTCGCTGAATAGGCAACTGGAATGACATGTCAGATAAAAACATCCAGATAATTAGTGAATTCGGGGAACTTTCCTTTTGTCTGCGAACTCAGATTTGATTTCACAGTGCCAGAGAAAAAAAAAAGAAGATACCGAAAACTATGATGACAGAATGAATAATGTCACTGTCTAAGTAAATAGATACAGGAACTCTCTAGAAATGAATTTAGAATCATTATTTACAAAGCGTTGAACAAATTGTAGCAAACCACAAAATTGTTTAGTATGTGTATTTCTCCTTTAGCCACACTTTTTCCAAAAGCCGTCTGCTAAGCGTTTGAAAAAAGTGTGGCAATTGGAGACATTTGAACAATTTCGGTTTCTCCACAATTTGTTCAACGCTTGATAATGATTCCAATTCCATTTGTAGATAGGTTTTTACTTTTCTAGCATATAATTATGTTTGCACATGCGGAAGAGTTTATGTATGTAGGTAAGAATTAACATATTACGACATGTATTGCATATATCTAATGTTCTATAGAAACTGTAAATTAAAACGTCGTGGAACCTGTTAATGTTCAAGTGTTACATCATTGGTTTAAAAACAAAAATATATCAAAAAAACAGCTCTAACTTAAATTGGTATTATTTTTACCAAGGTTAATCATCTCGCCATAAAGTCTTTATAAGCGTTAAATCCTTCTTCTTGGTAAACAATGGAAATTTAGGTGCCATTGCTCGTTCTGAGCAATGGCACATAAATTTGCATTATTTACAAAGGGGTCAGACTTGCCCCTTAACCAGGGATTTCAAAATAGGTTTTTATTTACAACTGTTTCACGCCAAGCCCTCGAAATAAAAGCAGGACTGTATGGTTCCTCTACATGACGTTACCGTTGCTACAAGCATTAAAGGTGCCGAACTCCAGATTGTAGATAGTAAAGTCAAAGTTTTAAAACTGTTCAAAAGCTGTCTTGAAATATTAGAATCATAATTCTGAGATAAAATAAGAGTAATAATTTCACTTTCCAGTACAATATAAACATCTAAATATTTATCGTTTATGCTTCGTTTTTACTTTGTAGACATACACAGAAAGCCACATTTTGTACACTTTCAATTGACTGCTTTTCAACATTTACTGCCAGATAGTTTTGAACTATGTAGTATTTACTGTGTTGTCACTATTAGCAACATTTGCAGAAGTTTCAACATTTCAAAATGTTGATCTCCATCTGGAGTTCAGCACCTTTAACACGACGAAGTTCACATAATTGGATTACAGTTTCCTTGACCACTTCAGTGGGAAATTAAGGCAATTTATTTCTGAATTCAGTTTATAGTAAACACTTAAGACACCTCATATTGCAACATTTATATTGACAACAAAAATGCTCCGCTGTTTAATTTTCATCTAGATGCATGTAAGTGTGCATACGGTTCTTCCAATATTTGAAAACAATATAGGTATTATTTATCTTAAACATAGGAACCTTAATGTTACGTATGTATCACATTGTCACTGCAATCTCATTTAAACCAGACCTTAACTTCGTCCGCTAGCTCGTCTATAGATCTGATGACGACCGTCCAATACAGATTGTCCCTGATTGCTTTGTGTATGTCAATCAAATTGTCGCTTACCAAATCGTTGTGTATAGAATCAGGTAAGATATCCCATACACATAAACGATTTAGAGAAGCGGTAACTGCCCCTATAGGTTCTCCGATTGTTTAGCACGGGCGTTTGTCGATCGTGCGATTATATTGGAACATAAAAACCGAGTATTTAACACTTTCAGCGCCAAAGGCAATATTGAGCTTTTTGAAAACAATGTAGATTCAGGTGAGTCAGCTCGTAACGAGCTGTCTCACCTGAAATCTGCATTGTTTGGCTGTGAGTTATAAAAATATTCCAAAAATCCTATAACACGAAAATAGAGTCGTCCGAGTTTGAACATGGAAGAGTCTACTTTAAACAATTCGGCGCTGAAAGGGTTAAAGGTGTAAGGGTCAATCCGAGACGACCCTTCATTTGTTGTAATCAGATCCAATATATGTACAGCGATGTATTTTGGTGTGATTTTAATGAGATTGGGTGGTGATTTTAATGATATTGAGTGACACTGCATCAATCACCATTAAGCCGGCACTTCTAAACATGGTATGCGATTCCTTAACTATTTGCCTTTACTCCTCTGAACATATCTACCACTGCACAATTTATGATATTATTTGAGGAAAAAACAACAACAACAACAACAACTAAGGCAACATAAATTGCTCGTGGTGAGAAATAAATTTATACTTTTAATACTACATTATCAAATGTGCTGGTTTTCGTGCGAGAAAAGTAAAATAACTTCAACTCTTCTTGTACTACTCGATATATAGAGAAGGATTTATATCTGGCACTATACCCATGGCTGTCAGCCATTCACCTCAGTGCATTGATTACTCGCTATTTGAAGTCTCAAGTTATCTCGCGAGGTTTTTGCAAATATTCGTGACATGAACAGTAGGCATAGGGCGTCGAACACATTGTTGACATTTTCCCTTACTGATGAGCTATGATTTGTTGCTAATTCGTTACATGTTTTATTTGTTAGTCAAACGATGACATATATTAACTCTTTCAGAGCCAAAGGCAATATTAAGCTTTTTGAAAACATTACAGATTCAGGTGAGTCAGCTCGTAAACGAGCTGTCTCACCTGAAATCTGCATTGTTTGGCTGTGAGTTTTAAAAATATTCCAAAAATCCTATAACATGAAAATAGAGTCGTCCGAGTTTGAACGTGGAAGTGTCTACTTTAAACAATTCGGCGCTGAAGGGGTTAACGCACTTACAAGTGTTGTAAACGTTAAACGGTAAGTCATTGTCCACCAGTGTATAAGTGACCCCTTTGTATCACCCTGTCAAGGCAGTAGACATACAAATAATGGGAACGAAGGTTAAACTTTAATTTTACTGAGATTCACTTTCGATTTTGAGAAAAAACGATCGAGCCTAACAATCCAATTACTCTTGAAGCTTTGATTTGAACAGCGTGTGTCTCTATGGAGAATACCATTTCCAGACTGTCGCACTTTGTAAATATTTTCGAGTTAAACATTTATAAAAAAAACAACGCCTGACTGGTGATTGGAATTCTTTTTTTTTTTTCAAGCCTGGCTTATTTCTGTCTCTATTTCTCTTGATTACGTCTCGAATGTTTATTCCATAGTCTAGGAAATGTGTCTGGTATTAGTATCCTTTCTATATACCAATATGTTTTATTTTCTATGTAAGTCCGATCTCGTTTTCCATTCGACATTGTCCACACCCATGCTAATACAAATGTATTGCATTCTTCAGGAGAGTGCGTTTCTGAATAAACTGTGAGTCCTTTCATTATTAAATTGCATATACATATATCCCACTACAACTTAAATTTGATTGATTTCTTTTATTGAATCGGTTTATGTTGCATCATTAAACCTCATTTAATTTTAGCCAACATATTTGATGTTTGAATAGTGTAACGTTTTTATATTTTTATTTGATTTGCATGCTTTCTGGCATAAGGTGTCGATCCGCCATAAAACAGTATACATTCAGTCTTTCACGCTCGTTTTGAAACCTCGTTTTTTTTTATTTTTACTTGCTAGCTTAAGATAAATTTCTCAAAGTACGAGGTCAAGAAATTCCATCGAAGGTTCTGTTATTTGCAGGCAAATCTGTACGAATGCATAGACTTGCCTGAGTCTTCACTTTATGCACTTAACTCAATAACCCATTTAGTGTGACATATATATTATATAAGACGCGTCTTGAAATGTGTGATCTTATTGCATTTGCTAACATTCAATATTCGAGTAGAGTCTCTTCATTATCCGTATACAGTCAATATTCGAGTAGAGTCTTCATTATCCGTATACAGTCAATATTCGAGTAGAGTCTTCATTATCCGTATACAGTCAATATTCGAGTAGAGTCTTCATTATCCGTATACAGTCAAACTTATGCTAACGTCCACCTTTGTTTAGCAATTACCTGTCTATGGCGACCACAATTTAAATTTCCCAGTTACACTGTTAATATTTAATAACATCATGAACTTGACAAATTTACCGTTCACGCTTCGCTCCGTTCAGTTTCGTTCCGATCCGCTCACGCTCGTATTCGCTCTTAAAGCGTTCAGTCGTTCAAATCATTGTATTGTGATTGCTTATTTCCGTTCCGATCAAATTGATCGTTTTTTTTGCGATCACTGGTAACGCCTTTTTTTCGATCAAAAGTAGTGTCGTAAAATAATTATCGAGTAAATTGATGCAACCGCTCAATGAGCGAAGCAGCCATGGGATTGGATATTTTTCATTCATTATGATTGCTTCGCTCAGAGTGCAAATTTCGTTCCGCTCTTAAAGCGTTCGAACTTCGTTCCAATCACGCTCACGATCCGATCACGTTCCTCTCATATTGTCTATTTTATGATGTTCTTTACTGTACTCATATTCTGCGCAAATGACCCTGTAAGTAAAGGCCACCTGTGAACAGAGACCGGATTTTTCTCTTTCCATCGGTACACAGGTTGCCCTGTACATATAGTATGTTTACCTAAATGCGTCACCTGGCAAAGGTTTAGAAGTGTAGCCCAAGAAATCATATTGCAATGTAACTTTCAATCTTTTCCCACATATATACGGTGTCTGACATCTCTACAATAATCGACGTTTTAAAATAAATGTGGCAAAAGGAGAAATTGCTTATAGTGAGCAATATTTCCAACTGCTACAATGTTTTCTACTGTTTTCATTAATAAAACTTTATTTCTAATGTTCACCATATTTTTGCAAACATTTTTTCCACGTCGTCTGCTGCAGATTTGTTGTATGAGGGAATGAATAAACGATATTTCATCAGAGATGCAGTAAGACCCAAATTCTCCTGGGGTAGCAATCTCGCATGTTTGAAATAACGTATTGAATTCTGAGATCTTGGCGGCACGCCATTCTTAAGTGTACACATTGTTATAATGTAATAAATCATTCTCGGTGTGGAATGTGAAGTTGATATAGGGGTTTGCACAAATCAAACAAAACTGCATGCACACAAAGGATCGGAATTTAAAATGAGAGTAGTTTTGCCTATTGACTGTACTCTGTCAACACTGAATCGTATACTGTTCATATAGAAAGAACAGAACTGAACAGAACATAAATTTAAGTTGACATCAATCATACAAGTGTAAAAACATACATATACACATACGTAAACATACATATACACTTATGTAAACATACATATATACACATATGTAAACATACATATACACATATGCAAACATACATATACACATATGCAAACATACATATATATACACATATGTAAACATACATATACACATATGTAGACATACATATACACACATACAACAAAAATGGCAAGCCGTTTAAAACAAACAAATACATTATACCACAACATGTATCATACATTAATCTATAACGTGAGAATACTTCTGGATGATTTGACTTATTCCTGCAACACATAGTCAGGGGCGTAGCTTGGCAATTTAGCGCATTTTTAGAAAAATGTGTAGGCACGTGCCTACAGTGCCTAAAGGGAGCTACGCCCCTGATAGTACCCATTACTGGTTATATAATGTTCTTTTTGTAATGACCATTAACTTAAATATCTACTTATATCCGATAGTGTTAGTGACAAAAACATATTATATTATGTCAACTTCGTCACGGTCCGCATACATGTAATCTAGTCCTAAATGTAATTGCTTACACTACTCTAGAGATGTACATTTTGTGTATACCCACTAATTTCATTTCTTATTACCATATTTCAATTTCTTTAATAAAGTGCTTAGGCCTCCGGTCAATATACAAACATATATAGAGGATCTGCCATGAGTTGTCATTTCATATAAAGTTTTATTACACGAGTTCAAAACATTGTTATTAAGCGAGCCTCTGGCGTGCTTAATAACACATTATTGGACGACTTTAATACAACTTAATGAAATGACAAAGAATGTCAGTTTCTTTCTTTTATCATATGACGAAACACAAAAAGAAAATCGGTTTTTCGTTGTCAGAAAATAGTCCAAACATCAAATAATTAATAAACTGTTAACTTGTCACATACCAAAATATGTTTATGACTGATAATGGACCCTTTACCTCGTCCATTTATCGTGACGTTTGTGTTAACCGAATACACGTGCTCAGCCATTGTGTTAACATTCGCGGATGATTACACAAATAGTGATTCTGTCATGTTATAAAGGTATACGTAATGGGTATATTAGATCGGAAACAAGCATTGTCATGTGATAAATACACATATAAACATAATGATTATTTACATGTACATGAAATAACATGAACAAACTTTGATAATTGAAAAACATGTTTGGTAACATTTTTTCTCATTTTAAAATCTATAATTTATGACTTTCTAAAATTTTACTTTCTGAACTTAAGAGCTTAAATTAGGAAAGTTTCCACTAGTCTGATTGTTCGTGTTTCATTTAATGATAATATTACATTGAAAACAGACATTTTTCTATTGCGCAGCCAATATTTCTCGGGTTTTCATAGAGTTGACAATCGACAAAATGATGAAATTACTTTTTCAACAACATATAAGTTTAATTTGCTGCACATAGGACAACACCTAAATCTTTGCCATACTTAAAGCTGTGTAGCGTCTTTCAGAGGGTTGGTGTTGTAACCCTGCTGTTGGTTTGCTATACCGGCACGAAGATACAGAAATTCTCTAGTTGACAGACTCGGCTTGAATTAATAGATACTTACAGCTACCAATATGTAACGGGCACATCTGTTCGTCTAGCGGGTACTTCTGTAGCTTCATTTTACACATGGCCCGAACTGTTAATCTGAAGATAAGTGTCAATAAGGATTATCATATGAATGTATGTATATTCAAGCGCTGTTAAATTGTCAGGTAGTGGACGCCAATGTCACAGGGAGGGTAAAACATGCAATAAATACAGGGTTCAAACCCGGAAATTTTCGCTTTCACGTCGAGTATTCTACCGACCTAGCCAATGGCTTAGACTCATATATTGGAAGGTAGCCAGTTGTCTTGAAAGACTGTTGCGTTGAGCAGTGGTGCGCGAGACTCGGAACTCACATCGTTTGGTGAACTGGTCGCCGATATATAACGACAATACTATTGAAACGGCATTCAACTCAAAACAAAATCAAAGTCACGTGAACTGGTCGCCGTAGTATAACGACACTACGACGTAAAACGACGTAAAACTCCCATGCATCAAACATAGTTCTCCTATATTTACTACCAAAACACTGATGGCTCTCTCCGATATTAAGGGGACGTTAATTGATGGATCGAGAGATAGAGACATCGGAAGTATAATTAGGGATCCTTAGTAAAACTGTTTTTACGAATATCGTGTTAGCACGAAAATTAAGGTAAAGACAAAACAGGCGTTTTCTATCGGAAGTCGTATCATTCGAATAGGAAACCCCGAGATCACGACTTTCAGATGCTTTTATTATTTTTAATCATTCTCGGAAAGTACGACATATAATAAGTGTTAGTCATAATCCAAAAAATCTTACATGCTATTAACCTTAACAAAAGAAACATCAATTGTTTTACTGCAAAACTTGCTGTTTGTTGTTTTAATTTTATTTCAAATTTTAACGTGTTTTACAATAAATGCTTATGACATCACAGAAATTTGCAGTCATATGATGACAGAACGTGACGTTTTCTCGGCTATAGAAACCATGGTGGGAAAAGGACAATTTAAAAAAAAAAAAAAAATATGTCATTCTTTTTGCCTGCAGTGTTTCTAAAGACGTCAAACTCTTATACATCTAACATAGTTCTCCTATATCTATATTTACGAACACAAAACTGATGACTGTCTCCGATATCGAAGGGAAGTTGGATTGATGAATGGAGAGAGAGACATCGCGATTATCATGACGGATACTAAATAAAACTGTTTGTACATTACCCTCGATAGCATCTGACATTCGATCTGATTAACGTACTCTTGTCGTAACGGGATTGAATAACGTTGCTTTAGTAGTACATCGGAAAATTACCAAAGTTAATATATGTTAATATCATTTAAAGCCAGACTTAAATTCGCTGCGGTAGAAACCAGACCTTAACTTCGCTGCATTAGCGAACGTTCCTATAGCAATTACACTCAGCGAAGAGTTTTGATCTGATTTAAATACGCACAGCTTAGTAATTCAACACGCACACCGAAGTAATTTGGTCTTATTTCAATACGCACACCGAAGTAATTTGGTCTAATTTCATTACGCACACCGAAGTAATTTGGTCTAATTTCATTACGCACACCGAAGTAATTTGGTCTAATTTCATTACGCACACCGAAGTAATTTGGTCTAATTTAAATACGCACACCGAAGTAATTTGGTCTAATTTCATTACGCACACCGAAGTAATTTGGTCTAATTTCAATACGCAGAGCGAATATTTTTGTTTTAATTTCAATACGCACAACGAAGTAATTTGGTCTAATTTCAATACGCACACATAAGTAGTTTGGTCTAATTTCAATACACACACCGAATTATTTGGTCTAATGTCAATACGCACAGCGAATATTTTGGTTTGATTTCAATACACACACCAAAGTATTTTGGTTTAATTCCAATACGCACAACGAAGTATTTTGGTTTAATTCCAATACGCACAACGAATATTTTGGTTTGATTTCAATACGAACAACGAATATTTTGGTTTGATTTCAATACGCACACCGAAGTATTTTAGTTTAATTTCAATACGCACAGCGAATATTTTGGTCTGATTTAAATACGCACTTCGAAGTATTTGGTCTAATTTCAATACGCACAACGAATATTTTGATTTAATTTCAATACGTACGGCGGTTTATTTTGGTCTGATCTAAATACGAACTGCGAGTTATTTTTGTCTGATTTTAATGAACATAGATATTAGTGATATATGTAAGTAAAGATCAAACGATACATTCAAGCAATCTGGTCCAATATACTTTTTACCAGACGATTCTATAAATTTAACTTGTGAATGTTGACAACTCGGATATATCTGTTTTGCCTGCTGAAATATATTGTGTGAAGCCTCTGTACAACCGTTATAGCAACATACCCACCGTCTGATAAGGCTCTGTAATGTTGGGTGCTCAACTCAACGTGCGTAGAAGACAGTTGTACAGGCCTCTGCCTCTCGTACCAAAGATCCCGTGTTTGAATCCCGTTATGATTTGTCTACACAATCGGCGCGAGTACTGGTTAAGTTTCGAGGAAGCAGACAGCAGGCGTGATTAATATAAGCCGAAAGCTTGTTTCACAATCGATGTAAAATAAATCAGTTTAAACTAGCATGTGAATGCTACAAGTGGCTATTGACTCGTCCAATTGAAAAGCTCTACAAGATTATTTTGAAAAAACAAGCACTTTAATTGGGTTTATCCGATCTGGGTTTACATCAATGGCGAATACAATGAGGTTGTTGCGCTAGCATAAACTAAGTACATCGAAAACCTACGGTCTGGTTTAAATGAGATTGCGTGTAGACAAACCAATCGTAACAGTGTCAGGACTTCTGACGAGCTGAAATATGTCTCACCCTGTTTGTATTGCCAAATATGTTTCGCAGACTAGATTGATTGATTGGGGCTTAACGCCGTTCTCAACAATTCCAGACATACTCTCCAAGCAACTGGCTGCTTTTACACATAGACTGTTAGTCCATTGGTGAAAGACGAACGGTGTTTGTCACAGTGTCTTTTGTCAAACGTCGGAAAGAATATTGATTCGAACTCACAACCCATGGATTGACAGCCCGCGTCGAAACCGACTGAGCTATCGGGGCTCGGTTTCGCAGACTAGAATAATATAACTGACTGATCAAATGATTTGAGCTTTACGCCGCTTTCAGCGGTGATTCAAAAATATCGTCGGGACCAGTCCATCTAACATATTGTCCCTGCCTTTCTCGCACCTGTATTCTAAACAACATTATTCAAAGGCAACTGGCTACCTTACCACATATACCTTGTACCCCATTAGTGGAAGACGATTGGCCATAGTCGCACTGCCCTTTGCCAATAACCTGAAAACACTAATGTTCAAGCGGGGGTCGAACTCACGTAATCGATTGACCTAGCGCGGCTCGACTAGAAAAATGAGATACAACTATGGGATATTTGTAATAAATAAATGAGCCATGCTGTACGGAAACTACATATGACGGTTTTAATATCAAAAGTATACCCATATCTGCCTGCACAACCGTGATATCAAATTTATCCTGTCACGTCTAGCAATTTCGACCCGATAACAGCTGTATATGTCTTTTGATCTACGTCAGTTGGTCACGTGATAAGCTGGCGGGCACCTGCTAGCCGGGACTACTATTTTAAGCAAGAGCGTTGCTGTAAATTCCAATTTTAATCGATAAAAACAGCAAATATCGTCGATATTTTGATAAAAAAAATGCGACAGGATAAATAGAATAATAGGTTGGTGCCATGGATTGAGAAAGTTTATCTGGCTCGGCACCGTAATTTATCGGATTCGCATTCGGCTCACCCGATAAATTACTCCGCCTTGCCAGATAAACGTTCTCAATCCACGGCACCAACCTATCATTCTCTATGTACAAATATTTATTTGCAATGTTTTCTTGGTACCCTCTATGCCTTTTTGGTGAACAGTACAGGGCCAGATCAAACTGGTCCAATGTGTAATTGCCTATCTGAATTCAACATGTTATTATCTATCTCCTTTTTGTATAAAAACGGGGTCGCAAATAAATGGTTATTGTATTACATGCGCCAAAGTGTTGCTGCAACTAACATTAACAATGGTTAATTATAGGGCTTTGACGTGGTTTCATCAATATTTCAATCATATAATGTCACGAAGGCCGGTTCAAGTTTCAATGTGTTTCATGGCTGTATCAAAACAAGTAAACACGTACTTCACGCAACAGTATTTCCAAGCAACTTGCTGCTTTTCCACATGTTTTCTACTGTTAGCCCATTCGCGGAAAACGAATGACGCATGTCGCATTTACTTTGTTGTCGTACGTCAACAAGAATGGTGGCCCAGTTACATGTAGGGTTTTAAGTCGCAACTCAAGATTGACTCTCTATTTCTGTAGCGACTGAGATACCGGGTCTCGGCCCATTAGCAATAGCTAAGTGGGAGAGGTGTAACCACTTTATCAAAAGGTCTCGAGTCGACCTTATCGACTTCCAAACATCCTAGCCTGGATTGTTGATTACGTATCTAGGAAGCAAAATGTCAGTGATTCTACCAGAACTTGCTTCACGTTCAATCCGTAATATACATATATTTTAAACTAATATACCACAAAGGAAAGTAAGGAAATATTTATTTGGTTTAAACAAAGGTCGAAATAATGTTACAGATATTCATAATTCTTGTATAACAAAAACACGTATTCAATGCACGACCATATATCGAGGGCTTGGCGTGAAACGGTTGTAACTAAAAACCTTTTTTGAAAACCCTGGTTTAGGGGAAGTTTTGACCTCTTTGTAAACAATGCAAATTTAGATGCCATTGCTCAGAACGAGCAATGGCACCTAAATTTCCATTCTTTACCAAGAAAAATGTTTAATGCTTATAAAGACTTTATGGCAAGGTGATTAACCTTGGTAAACAAATACCAATTTAAGTTACAACCGTTTCACACCAAGCCCTCGATATGTAGGTCTACATGTTTGAGCGGAGTTTATTTCTTTGTGTATGGTTTTGTGTTGTGAGATTAAATCAAAACGCGTATTTCTAGTTCTTTCCAACAAATGAACTGTGTCTCAAATTATATGTATCTGTAACAAGTCCATTTGAAGAATATAAAGTGTTTTTATCAGCTTGAATGTTTTATTGAAACACTGTCTGAAAGCTTAAGTGCTTCTAAATAAATGGACAAATCTCTTAGCGGATTATAAGGACTTTGCCTTTATCTTCGATATTAGAGAGTAGTTTAAGTAAGGATCAGCAAAATGTCATAATTTGCCAGCAAAATATTGTCCTTGTATATTTAACTCTCACATGATAAATACATGTTTATGATATTATCGATTAACATAGATACATATACTTGTTATGTATATTTGGGATTTACACGGACAATAACGCAGCCATATGAATAACTATGCATGTTGATTTTTATCGGCATTGTAACATGTAGTAAATATAATTATTAAGTTATTTAAATTATAATGATGATTAAAGGTTAACATATTTAAGCCCGGCTATAGCATCTATGGTTGACACTGTGTAAGCATCGCAATAGAAAATGTCATTTTTGTGGCGATTGGTTTTACAATCGCCACAATGCTAACAGAAACAACAGCAACGAAACTTTTTATATAGTCAGTTTTGAACAACCCGTTGACTTTTTATTCCTTACTGCAAACCAATTAACCTACATCCGTTAAACCGTCAAGTATATAGTTCCATCAGTGATGCAGATACACGATTAATAATAATCATGTCAGTGCTTCTTTGGTACCGGATTGATACTAAGATTTGAGATTTATTGAGATAATATTTACATAGAGTTAAATTATGTAAATATTATCTTTCCTCATGTTTGGGCAGAGCGTTATATAACTCTCACGATACTCAAAACACCTCAATGACGCAGTAGAAGCGTCTGGAAATTCCGAAAGGTTCTATAAATAGCTCGCGAGACTGTTATCGATTGTTCTTAAATCTCAATATTATAAACGCTTTAGTTTGTAGTTGTTGCAATATATGAAAGCGTCTAGATGATAAGACTGGTTTACAGGACACGATGTCATGCAGTGTACAAGTTAGACACGTATGTACGTTCTAGCGTCAATTAGCAATCAATGCTGAACGTATAGCCGAATTGAGTTAGAGATCGAGCATTACCGTATATGTCTATATATATTGAAATTCGCAAGGCCTACAACGAGATACTGCTTGTTACTTTGCAGGATTTTCTACACGATCGCCACTACTGTGCCATCGGCGCTTTGATTTCAATAAATGAGAGACAAAATACCATCAGAATCTGAACAGTGTGTACAATCATATAACTTAATAGTTTATAAATGAGCCGCGATTTGCAGTTGTTTACAGTATCCATGCATCTCCGTACAGTGGAGACGCAGGTAAGTCAGTTTATTGGCACTGTCTGATCGGATTCTTCACTGTCCGCGTTCATGTTATACAAACCTATATGGATCTCATAGTCCCACTTTTAATGTCATTGTATTTGTATATGATCCCGTTACGTAGAATCCATAAGGCCGCAAATCGCTAGACCCTAGACGGAGCAAACAATATCTCCTATTGCCATACTAAACCATGTGGTTGGTACTATACAGAAAGTGTCTAAATAAGGTGACATTTTAAGGTTGCAATGTTAAGGTATTACTGTACTCTAGAACATGTAATACACGTCCTTTACTAGGCATATGTATGAAAAAGAAGTAGACATATTTAAAATGAAACACTAGAACAGATCTGTAAACATTTTTCACTGTAAGCAATACGGCATCGAAAGCTTGACTTCATTTTAAAATAGTTTGGGTTTATGTTTTATGCAGCTTTCAACAGCTAAAGTCATAACGCCGCGTACATGAAAGATAACTAAAGTATCAACTAGAAATGCTATACGAAAACCAACCACAGGGCATACGAAAATAGTATATATAGAGATTAACATGCGATTACATGCAAATCGATCGATCTCTGCAATGTTCATCCCTTCAAAATACAGAAAGTTGTAAGTAATATTGAAAAGCATTGCATTTTTGGATCAGATGGTATGAGTCTGAGGACCAATCTTTATGTTAATCACAAGTTTGATTTCCCTATGACATTGTTAAAATCGATGTTCTAGTGTTTGACTAAAAAAAAGGATGTAAAATGACAAGCAGTTAATACCATAAAATCGTTGAATTGCTACAAAAATGTTTAGAATAATGATATCTAAAGGATTCAGTGCCTATGTGGGGAAAGCCCAATTGTGTCCTTGGTGAAAATGTAGAAGCCGAATGTGATTAATTTATTCATGAACCGAATTCCTTCATTGTTGATATGTCAGACTGAGCGCCACCCGCTTTTATGACATTGTTTGTCCTTTCGCTTGTCGTTTGTTATGAGCAGATATAGAAAGAATCAAATGCAATAGAATGCTGGAAACTTCGCGATAGAAATGCACCAAATTGATGTGAGTTCAACGTTGAGCGAAAATACGGCCATTGTATGTTAAAACCTGTTATAATATTTTCCAATTCCTTGGTGTTGTACTATTAAGTAGTGGAACAAATCGAGGGCTTGGTGGGAAACAGTTGTAACTAAAACCCTATTTTGAAAACCCTGGTTTAGGGGCAGTTTTGACCCCTTTGTAAACAAAGCAAATTTAGGTGCAATTGCTCAGAACGAGCAATGACACCTACATTTCCATTGTTTTACATAGTAAAATGATGTAACACTTATAAAGACTTTATGGTGAGTGATTAACCTTGGTAAAACAAATACCAATTTAGTTACAACCGTTTCACACCAAGCCCTCGAAGTGTTCAAATATAAACGAAGTAAAACGCTAAACTGAAATAAAATGTATATTCTTTTTGCTGTTTTACGTATTTAACCCCTTTCCCACTTACGACAATTCTGCAGCAGACGACTTTGAACATATTTTGTCAAAAAATAGAAAATCTCTATAATTGAATAGATAACCTACGATTAGAGTGGAAAACATTGTGGCAAAGGGAAAAAAATTGCTCGTTTTGAGCAATTTCTTCTTTTTTCACAATGTTTACAAAAAGCCGTCTGCTACAGAGGCGTCAGAAAGCGTCTATATGACGAACATGGTTAACAAGTATCACGCTATTGTTAGCGCTGTTTCGGAGTATAGTCTCAATAGATAGAACCGTGTGAACCGATTCAAAAACGTTGATATAAACATGACAGATGTTTTCATCTGAACACGGCTTATCTAAAAGGATTTATCACAATACTCTCTTGTAAGCCACGCCATTCAAAAATAGATCTTCGGGACAATATAAAATAACTTGTACACCATTGAGTCAGCCCTCTAGAGAAGCGGTTTCATGACAAAAGTATATCGTAAAATACCGTAAACTATCAATACCATACAACCAGACATGTGTGTATCAAGCTGGTGTTACATGTACACGTATCCATAGTAAGGAATGTTATTTCATTGAAAGGATCCGTATGGCCTGATGCAAAAGCATTGATCTAAACGGATAACGAAAAAGAAATTATTACAATACACGATTCAGTGGGATTTAGAATTTATTGTAAATTATTCTGTAAGCCACTAGAGTAGAGTAGAAATACCCTGACAAAAATATACCGTAAATATCACTACATAACAGCCAAGCATATCGAGGCCTGGCGTGAAACGGATGTAACTAAAAACCTATTTCGAAAATCCTGATTAAGGGGCAATTTTGACCCCTTTGTAAATAATCCAAATTTAGGTGCCGTTGCTCAGAACAAGCAATAGCACCTACATTTCCATTGTTTACCATTAACAATGATATAACGCTTATAAAGACTTTATGGCGAGTTCATGAACCTTAGGAAAAAAATACCAATTTTATTTACAACCGTTTCATGCCAAGCCATTGATATGTTTCAAGTCAGTGTCATCCCTATTCGGGTATGTAACCTCGTATAACAGAACGTTCGGTATGACCCGTTTCAGAAGCATTGATATGACTATGACAGACGTTCAGTCTGAATATGATTTCGGTATGACCCGTTTCAGAAGCATTGATATGACTATGACAGACGTTCAGTCTGAATATGATTTACGTAAAAGGGATCAATACAATACACATTTGTAAGCCACATCACTCGACAACCTACCTTTGGTGGTGTTTCAAACTTAAAGACTTCATTTTGTAAGCCTCTTAGAGAAGCATTATCACATCTAAAGAACGCCGCACAATATCTCTACATGTACCCAAATCCAAACATGTATTACAAAGCTATTGTTACATGTATCCTGTTTTGGATTTGTAACTTTATTACACAGAACGTTCGGTATGACCCGATTCAGCAGCATTGATCTAAACATGACAGATGATTGCTCTAAACATGGCTTACGTTAAAGGGATTTTCATAGTGCTTGTTTTTTAAGAACTCGAAAATCGACATATGGTGGACTTAAATCACAGGGACTTGCTCCTCTAAAGATATATATGACCTACTCTGTGTATAGATATTAATATCTATGCATAGAGTAGGTCATATTTATTTTTAGAGGAGCAAGTCCCTGTGCTTAAATGTAAGTAAAAATCATTTTATAAGCCTCTTAAGCCGTTATTCTCACAAAAACGACACCGTAAACTATCACTTTCCCAGATCCGAACATAGTTTATAAAGCTGTTGTCATTCCTGTTTGGGAATGTAACCTCATTAAGTGAAACGGTATGAAAGCCCGTTTCAGAAGCATTGATATGAACATGACAGATGATCGCTCTGAATATGACTGGCGTAAACGTGATCATTACAATACACTTGTGTTAGCCACGCCACTCGACAGCCAACCTTTGGGGGAGTTTTAAACGTAATGTCAACATTCTGTAAGCCTCTTAAGGAAGCGTGATTATAACAAAATAATGCCGTGAAATACATGTACATCTAAATGTACCTTTCATCCAAATATGTATTATTAAGCTATTGTTACATGTATCCCTGTTTGGGAATGTAATCTAATCGAATGTATTCGTATGGCTAGATTCAGAAGTTGTGTTATTAACATGACAGAGGACCGACCTAAACAGGTCTTCCAGAATAGGAATTATCACAATGAACGCTGTTTTGGCTATGTCAAACGAGCATCAATCTTCTGAGGATTTAAATTTTAAACTTAATGATTATTACGATCAATATTCATATAGATCAAATTACGCCAAATACATCCGCGACCAATGCTGATCTACAGCCAAATTCCATATAAGACCTTTATTTGCGTAGCGTATACCTTCACCATAATGTATTGAATATGCGGCATTTAGTTTAAGTTCATTGTAGATATGTATAGGATGCAAAGGAAATGTTTTATTTGCTCATTTTTAGTATCTTGACCTTGTTTGAAAGTGAAATTATAATATGTGAAAACTCAGTTTGCTACGAGCCCAATTTCCGTATAAGCGGGGTAAAGACATGCATTATACTTGACCCCAATTTTTTTGGATTATGTTAAAGCTTAGAGGTAACCCTTTGCAATGGTATAAGGTGCTTTACCTGTAAAATGCTAAAAAAGTGTGACAATTGACGGTTTAAACTGGTTGATTTTACATGGAAGAAACAAGGAATTGATTTGGTGTAATGTGACCTGTAATCGAATGTTTAATAACAGTTATTCAGAAGAGTTTCCGCTGATTGTACGGCTATATATCGAGGGCTTGGCGGGAAACGGTTGTAACTAAAATTGGTATTTTTTACCAAGGTTAATCACTCGCCATAAAGTCTTTATAAGCGTTAAATAATCTTTCTTGGTAAACAATGGGAATTTAGGGGGCCGTTGCTCGTTCTAAATTTGCATTGTTTACAAAAGGGTCAACATTGCCCCTAAACCAGGGTTTTCAAAATAGGTTTTTAGTAACAACTGTTTCACGCCAAGCCCTCGATATATTGCGATCAGGGAAGATTCTGACCAGACTGCACTTATACACAGGAGGGTATAGTTGATATGTAAGCTTTCCATTCAGAGCAATATCATTAAATCTAGACCTTAACTTCGCTGCACTGACAAATGCATCTGATGACTGTCTATCACATACTATCTCAGGTTGACCTTTGCATCAGTCACATAAAATGTTCGCACTTAAATTGATTTGTATCAACAAGAGAGATACAAACCTATATATAACTGAGATAAAGAAGCGGTGTTTGCCGAGTGTTCCGATTGTATAGAATATTTAAATGAATAGGGTCAATTCGAGATGACATTGCTATGCGTTGTCGTCAGATCCAACATAAGTAAAAGCTAAAGCTAAATATTTTGGCTTGATTTCAATGATACTGTTTTCAGAGAATATCACATTTAGTAAATGGTACCCTACCATATGACCCCCACTGAAAACGTATTTAATAATTAATAGTCATGATGATTAAATGGTTTTAAAGTCCCCAATCATTTAATTTGGCTCAAGTACTTATTCAGTGGCTGCAGTGGCTGCATATACTAAAATGACTTTGTTTTAAATAAACATATATTGAGCGTCAATGATGTATATGTTTGTGACGGAACATATTGAAGTCATCTGACGTTGCCAGAGTGTTTGGTTCTACAAGGAACTTAATACAATTATCGTATTTAAAGTTATGGACAATTGACGTCTGTTAATTGACGACTTTATTTTTTTTTCTCCTGAGACGATTCGTATAAATCTCCCTAAACACCTATACAGCACTGACACTATTGTAACAAAATTGCATATTCACAGTTTTCTATATTGCTATCAAAATTCGTGACATACATTTTCAGGGAAAGCGTTTAACCGTTTAACCGTTTCACTGTAGGAACCGATTTCGTGCAGCCTGTGTCATCAGTAAAGAGTTAGGCCAACCGCAGTATATGCAGCATCCGAGCCGTCGCACAAGACTCTATACTGTTAGCTGTTCAACTCAACATTTATCTTGATATTCCTAGAATTGGCTATAGACATGTCAAAATCCAAAGTTGGTTAAATCCATTAAAAAAAAAGGTTGGCTATTCGTTATAACTCATACCAATCGTTTAAATTGAATCATTTCCTGGAACAAATATTTGAACAAATATTTGTCTTTGAAAAACAGTGTAGAGGTAGTTCTAAGCGCTTAAACATGCTCCTAAGGATACAACATTCATTTAGTTACCTTTGTGAGAATAATATCATTCCGTCTTTATAAATCCTAATGAACCTGTTTGGAGTTGTAATCATGTGTAGGTAGGACTTCATTCCGTTATAGAATACCGTGTCCGGGAACCAAATTCTATCCAAAATCTAGAGAGTACAAACGTCAATCGCAGATTTAACAACATGGAATAAAAAAGGAACCAGCCACAGGTATGTTGTGAGATGAGTAACACAAGAGAGCAGTGTCAGACGAAGACCAAGGTTTGGGCCTTTTATATCAGCGAATACCTAAGGTCTGTGCCTTTTCCATCAGCGCATTACAAATGTTTGGGCCTTTTCGATCAGTGAATACCGAGATCAGCATCGTCTGGTCTCAACTTGAAACGTGCTCAAATTCCATGCATTTGAAAGTATACATACATATATCGTTATTATGACGTTTCTTATGTAAAATCATTTAACATAAATATTCATGTGATATGACTTTTTAGTTTTTCTATGCATTCTCTAATTTTATAATCACAACGTCTTGGTCTTGGTTGATATGGGAAAGCGGCTAGGCCCACAGCCTTATTTACGTTGTTCGCTAATTAAACTTGTTTAGAAGGTTTGAAGAATGTTTTGTGAAGCAAGATCAATTTGAATCCTTAGCATGGATGCACAGAAAAGTATTTAACTGATCAGCCTCTGAAAAATGTTGCTCTGGATATGTTACATTGGAATTTTTCATATAACCTGTTTGTATCCATGTATATACTGTATTCATGAGTTTGCACCAAGATACACATTGTAAGTAGGGAAGCCAACAGTCCAGCGTACAGACTGGTCGGGATCTTAAATGGTGGCATAAGATTGATTAACAAATGTCAACTTTTAAAAGATAAAGCATTATTACCTTAATACTAAGCTGTATGAATTCAAAGTCGTGTGTAGTGTTGTCTTTTAATGCTAACCTTTTATCCACCCACACTTGGCGGAAGTAGCAGTCCATCGTGAAACACTGGAAGATAAATCAATTTTCTGTTCAACTTATACAGCACCACGATGCAAATACTTATTTTAATTTCACTTCAATCACGAGTTCTTTTTTATAAAAAACTGTAAGTCTCCTTATTAAAAACCATAATGTTGATGACTTGAGAATTTATGTTATTTTTCCAAAGCCAGCTAATAGTAATGATATGGGATAACAGAAGTGTTACTTTACGCTACACTTTGTAAAAACTCCCAATACGGAAGATAACTATTGGTAGTCGTGACCATTTTCGACAAATACAAGTCGAAAATAATCAATTTTGTTCCGCGTCTCCACGTTTGATTAGAAACTGGCCAATATCTCACACATCACGGATTTTTAAAAAAAGTTCAACTTTCTGAAACTACAGTGTCTGTTAATCGGAAACTTAGTGTATTTGGACACAATTCGCTACAATACTTACTGTGTTTTCATTTAATAATCAAAGAGTGTTTAACTCTTCCAAAGACGTATATACTCACCATGTCCATTTCGGATATAGGTCCTAGTGAGCGGATATTGATATTTAAAATGACCTCAACTGGTTCACCTGAAATCAATAAGACATAATACATTGTATCGTGTTTTACAACAATAATTCAGTAATATCAAGGTGTTTCCTGGGAAATTTACCAGTACTACTAGTACACTTATCTTGACATCAGCGGACGCTCTACCACTACCCTACCGAGGCGCTCAAAGACAAACTAAAGTCGGGAGTATTTATCAAGTCAGGGCGGGACATGATTCTATCCAGAATTGAGACGCTTTTGAAGAAGACGGTTTCTTAAAACAAAGTGAACAATGATAAATTGCGTCTCACACACTCTCAGTTTTTGTAATTAACTCCATTCAAAACACAATTGTTATTTAAAAAGATTTTACATATTTATTTGCCTAGATTATTTCAAATTTGTGTTGCCTGCTGCAGATTTGTTGCATGTGGCAAATGACTAACACTGCAGTGAAGGATTACATTCCATACGTAATTTAGGTCCGACAACAGACAGAAGACTAACTTTAAACAGAGCCAAAAAAGACGCCGTGGAAAGAATTGGCAAAACAAATCCGTCTAAGACTCATTCAAGAGTTTCATTTGATTTCGCAATTGTATGTGACATTTTGCCGTTCACATGATTTATAACAGTTCCAGCTCGTGAATACTTGGTCTTGTCTCCAATAGCCCAGTATCGGCCAAACAACATTATCGTTTCGTGTCAACAATGATTGTCTGGAAGCATCAATCATGGCATTTGTAAGATATATTCGAATGCACTTGTTCAAACAGTTCGTCTGGTAACCGCACTTTAACCATTTGTGCTGGGACAGACGGCATTCGATGCTTCAGCAGCAGTCGACTTCTTTAAAGCAGTGTAAACTTTAAAAGTCGGCGATAGCTGTCTAACATCAGTTTTGACCTAGATGATGAACAAATGATCTAGATTGTAGACCAATCAAATGTTGTATTTAATGAATAATGTCAAAGAAATAAGGAAATGAACGTTTTGATTGGTTCATAGTTAAGTTGGCGATCCTATTAGAGGCACTAATAAGATGAAGTTTTAAAATGAAATGTTCTGCATACTAACTTTCAATGGTTTTCCTTAAGAAATAAATTTCAGTGAAAGAAATCAGTGAAAACGTATGAAATATAATATTTAAGAGCAAAATATTAATTATTTTTGAAACATGATACGTTTTCAATTATTTATCGTCAACTGAAACTTATACACCTCTTCGGAGCCTCGCGTAATCGCCAGTCATGTGGCGTTTTCTCGGCCTTGGTAATCTATTTATAGAAACTGAAGCTTGAGGAGATGGCCGATTAGCCTTTTGGTAAACATGTTCTATGTATCTATGTATCAAAACAGTCGACAATTGAAATAGCATGTTAGTGGAACCGTTATGTCTTGCCCACATACATCACAATTGCTGCTGATGTCTTAAAAGCATTTTGTCAGTTCACCGTACTATAAACAGACGCTGTTGCAGCTGCCAGTTTTTACCCTTTTCCACGTACAACAAATTCGGCGCAGACGACTTTGGAAGCGTTTCCATTAACATTTGGAAAATCTCCACAAATCCAAAAATCTATTGAACACATTGTGGCAAATGGAGAAATTGCTCATGATAATCAATTTCTCCATTTGCAAAGTTGTTTTTTAAAAGTCGTCTGCTGCAGATACGTTATCATACGTCTACAGGTGGGAAAGGGTTAATATTGAAAAAGATGAATTTCTCAAAACGATCATGTTAAGTCTTTATCCATAATGTTTCCAAATAGGTACAACCGATACAATTTCGCTTTTCGAGACAAAAACAATTTAAGCTGTCCCGCAAGAAAACCAACATTATGGCCTCTGCCTAATGTATCGACACAGATCGGCCTGCGCAGTCTGCGCAGCCCGATCCGGTCCGACACATTCCTGAAACAGAACATCCACAGGAGGCGAAAGGTGTCAGTCCGGGCGGAATGCTTAGGCTGATCCGACTCGATGCTTTACGCCGAATCCACAATGTTGGTTTTCTCCCGGGACGGCTCATTTCTATGATGTATCTAAACAGACGACTATTACAATATCATGTTCTGAGCTGACCTCACGAGTTTGAAAACATTTAGGAAAAAACTACGGAATATCGAGAAACATAGATTCATTATCCTGGCTCCAAACCTATACAACTTTAATCTGTACTCATGTACATGTTGTATCTGATATCGGAGAACGCTATCAAAGTGTTATAGTTTCGGGGGCACGTTTAATAATAATACAAATTATACTTTTTGATACATATAGTGTTTGACGTCATATTTTCATGGTCAGACAGCAATGCATGTAAAAACAACGGTAACTTGTTTTTATTTCTTCACCTTTTTTAATGAAACATGGCACAGTCTACGCCGCTTACAATGTCCTAGTCTTTTCAAACACTTCGACGAACTTGTTCTCAAAATCCAGTTTTGATAATGTTCCGGCTGTCGGCGATATTAATAAATTTAGAGAAAAGATTCATCGAAGAGTTTGAAGAAACTAAACCACTAATCAAACTCCGTTGAAAAACCGGAGATAGGGCTCTCTTAGCGGCGTAGACTGCACCATGTTTCATTAAAAATGATGAAGAAATAAACAAGTTACCTTTGTTTTTACATCTAAACCGAAGTAAAATATTTCTGTCCGCCGTAGCACGTGGTATACACACACTGAAATAGTAATATATGTTAAGAAATAAAGGAAGTAAACTAATTATAACACGGATGTTGGGTGAACCAACTGAACGCGAATAAAGCCAAAATAAACGAATTTCTGTGTTTAGACCTTCTTTCGTAATCAAAACAAAGAAAGGAAAACTAGTGGCGTTCATTGACCATCTTTCAAAAGGCAATCAAAAACAAGGAATCCATTACTCAAATTATGAGATTTTTGTTATTGCTTTCTGACAACCCTGTCAGTGTTTGAAACGTTTTGTAAAAATACGCAATGACTCAGAATGAGATGTTAATTTTTTGCTCGGAGTAACGATCGATAACAGATACATGTATGAAGATGTTAAGAAAACGTGTTTAGGACTTGAAGGTTTACTACATTCTTTATTGGTCGGCTTAACCCTTTCCCACATACAACAAATCTGCAGCAGATGACTTTGAAAACATAGTGACGAAAACCTGAATTTGTTTTTCCATAAAATATAGCTTAATTATTAAATAAAGTTGAAAACATTGTGAACAAAGGAGAAATTGCTCATCATGAGCATAATGTTTTCAAAGGACAACTGCTGCTATTGCGTCAAAGTGCGAAAATTAAATTAAATTTATCAAAATAAAATGTTGAGTTGAATCTCCAACAGTATAGTGCCTGGTCAGCCGTCAATGATTCACCGACTAGTCTGACTTGCTACTGATGCCACGGGCTTCACAAAATCCGCCCCAGCAGTCAAATGGTTAATAACGGAACAACAGAGGTTGTCGATCCAGGGGTAGTGAGTTTGAATCTCAGCTCAGTTATCCATTCTATCTGAAGATTGATAAACAATAGTGTGCCTAGCGTCATCTTTCTTCCGCCATTTGGCTAAAACTCGATGTTGTGTAAAGTGTTTGGTCTGAAAAAAGTAATCAAGAAACGCGATGAATATATGAACTGGTCGCCGTGACATTCCTTAAACAGTTGAAGCAACGTTAACTCCAACCATCAAATCAAACAATCAATCTTATTCTAGAACTTTGTTCCCAGTGCATTATTCATATTTGGGGTTTAAGTCATATCGTCACAATTATTTAGAGTGTTGGAATCATATTAATGCGAAACACCTTTGCGTGCTACCAGTGCGACACGCAAGTTGTAAGCTATGAATTGTTCCTTCACTATGACAGTCATCAGCGGGGGTCGAATCGGGTCGCCAACTTTCAAAATCACCATAGCCTACCACTCACTTGGTAAACGGAGACATATTGAACGAAGAGTAAAACGAAACTAATCATAATCTATGACAATGTAATATAGTAATGGTAAGTAAGAAAGTGTTGTGGATACACGCAAACCTTGACCCTTTCCCTGCTATAGTCATACGAGTGTCGACAACTGGTACAATAAAAAGACTATTGGAAACGGAGAAGTCGTTCAACAAGAGCAATGTGTCCTTTTCCTACTCTTTAGGTATTTGAAATTGTAGACGAATTGAGTTATATATAATCAGCAATTTTACCTATTACCACAATATTTAAAAAAAAAACACGCCTGCATCAGATGCGTCAAAATGCGGCAGAGTGTGGTAAAGGGTGAAAGAGATAATTGTTTCGATTTACAGACATATTTCACCGCCTGTGTCTACGCATCACGGGAGACAGATTCCAGACAATGTCCGTCCATTTCCTGTTTTCGAAATAACCAATTTTCGTGGCGGGACGGAGACGAATCCCAGGATGGAATTGTTTTCCCGCTACTGAGGAATTCTGTTTGTCGTATTGTTTGATCTCTTAGTCTCGAATTCTCTATAAGTTCTCTTTGCTGTTGTAGCTTTATTTTGGCCATGATCGTGGAGCGTATACAACTTTACAACTCTATTCGTATTCTTGCTTACATTTACAAAAGTAAATGTCATAATCTCTATTTTGCAATATACTCGTATATACATACAGTTATACTTATATAAAGTCACAATGATACAATAGCATAAGATATAATGAGAGGGGGGACGGTGGTATAATGTTTTCTTAAGTTTTGCTTTGAAAGAGTTATTTATATGAAGTGAATTATATATATATATATATCTTTAATTACTTACAATTATGATGTCAACCATAAGCCAATGCCAATTCCAAATATCGAAAGATGCCGCAGATTGAAAGCGACTTACAATATATTGCATACATAATGCATTGGTTTGAACTGGGTTAATTGAATTTTCAATTTGTCAAAGTATTTCATTTGATCACGTGACATAGAACCAGAGTATTTTGCAGGTTTGATATTGATGGAAACTCAAACACATTTAAGCAGAGAGCTTCCTTAATAAGCTTAATGCTATCTGCTCAATCCTGTTTATATTCATATTTGATATGAAGTGTGATAAGATGCACATGTAAATTAGAAAACAAATTAAATATTGTTTAAACCAAATACATTGTTAGCGTGTGTGAATATTTGTGTTTTTTTGTTCTTATTTCATAGTGTTTTTTATAAGATTTTGATGGTGCATATATGACTATATATAAACAGATGTCATGCTGGAACTTTATTGACCTGATTCTAAAACTATATATATCGTACCACTTTACCAGCAAATTAATGTTCTGAGTACAAGGGATACGCTTTCTGCAGACTGGAGACAAATATATTGCGTTAGAAAAATCACAGGATTCGATGACAGTAAACTCCTGAAGGTCCGTTTTCCTATGACGTCGCTTACCGCGTATACTTATTGTCTTTCTCAAGTGACCGATAATTATTCAAAAGTCAGTGTCGTCTCTTACATGTATGTCGAATATTGACGCCTTTAGTGTCTCCATAGCAGACACATTTGTTTGTAGTTGTTCAGCGGATATTTTTTAGCAATGCACGCAAAACACTAATCAGTCACCGGTCTGCTTCTTACAGAAAATCACATCTGTATTATCTGTATGCAGACGTCCCTAATACTGATCATTCATACCTATGTTGCTATCAAAACCGGCACACGTGTGCATGTTCACTGCTTATTTCTACCAGATCACGCGAAGTAATATTCGGCCCCGCTGTATCATGTACTAGAAATGAAAACTCGGAAGTAATACATTATTCATTTCTTTTTTTCACTCGAGTATCGAAATGCATCGGTTTCAAAATATATGGCAAATGTCGTCTGTTGCAAAGGCGTAAAAATGCGTCTGCAAGTGGCAAAGTAGTGTAAAAATGTTCAGCGCCAATGGAAATATTGAGTTTTTTGCAAACAATACAGATTCAGTTGAGTCAGCTCATAACCAGCTGTCTCACCTGAAATCTATATTATTCGCATTTTTGTAATCCAAATAATCAAAAACTCTTATTACATAAGAATTGGAAACGTCCGATTTTGAACAGGGTAGAGTCTACTTTAAACAATTCGGCGCTGAAAGAGTTAAGACATAAGATTAACAGACTGGATTTAGAATACATAATTGCGAAATTACCGCCGTATCCCGGTCGTATCCTCTTATCATAATTGTGAAGCAGGTCTTCAAGTGCCGTGCTTACAATCTCCATCTGACTCCTGTTATCGGTGGTCTTGGTATACTCGTCAGGTACAATGGTCGTCATGGCGTCGTAACCGACAAGGAACCTGGAAAGTACAAACATATACAATACTAAGACGTGCTCCTAGAAAATCTAGCAATATATATGAGCCGTTCCACGAGAAAACCAACATTAGAGTCCGCACAGTCCGCATATGCTAATTCGGGTCGACACATTTTGTAATGATTCCTGAAACAGAAAATCCATAGGAGGCAAATAGTGTCTGTCCGGGCTAACCTGCGCGGTTTGCTTCGGCTGATCCGAGTCGATACTTTACGCAGAGTCCATAATGTTGGTTTTCTCTTGGAACGGTTCATATGTGTATGTGCATCCATACTATTTTGTCCAAGTTGATATATTTTGTACAAGTTGATATATTTTGCCAAAAGTGCTACAAATACTCGATCACTAATTGTGCCAGGTAACACGAAAAACGCACTCGGGACTTTACGACCATATAGACTGTTTCAGATCCAGAAAACCATTGAACATTTATTATGAGCAAGAATATTAGTATGCAATTTAAAGGTCATTTCAAAACATTCAGAGCATTTTCGGATAAACCTTTACGAGCGACGTGACCGTATATGCTTGCAATCCCTTCCCCGTGCTGACTTCTCAAAATATTTATTTGTAGAAGACGAAAAGACTAGTCACACTGACATTTGTACACCGTCGAAACGACGAGTCAGTGCAATACATAATGGGAGAGAAGCTAACATGTTTAAAACCACTTTACTTCTACTGATTAGTTGTCAAAAACATCGGTTTCAATGACATACTCGAATCATAATGGCTGTAGATTGTTCCGTGCGGCTTGAAAGTATAAGGTTGCCGTAATATATATCACTGAAAAGAGTAACTCATCAACTTTAAAGAGAGGTTCTGCTAAATCCCTTGTCAACTCGCTACATCTTGTCAATTCGCCAAAGATATACAAGTACCTAAAATCATCAAAGGCGGATCATTTGTTTCCTTATGTCATGTCACGTAGTTAATGCCACGGCGAGTTTTGGCAACAAATTCAGTTCAAAAGCCGTCTTGAAGTGATATAATAATTCTTAAAGAAGACCTGACAGTAAACACCATGGACTATACCATTTGATTGACACTAACTTGGCACAGTCGGTTCTGGGTCAATACAGCGGAGATTTAAATGTATCATGTACGCAATTGTTCGGACACAGTAATGGTCATGACCTACAGTTATGATATGTTAACAGTCTCATTTCTGATAGTCTTACAAATGACCGGGGAGCGATTTTACTTGTTTGCCATCAATGAAAACCACAACGATAGCTTGAATGGAAAACAATAGATATTTCGCATTGAAACACCTTTAACTTTAACGAACTGGTGAAATAGAATCGACTTTCCGGCATTTCGTTTATCATGAACAGACGAAAGAACGAATGTTCTGTTTCTTAACTGATTTTTAGCACGTGAAACAAGAATAATATAAATGTATGGAACTAAACTATGAAAGCTAATATAATAAAGGATGCAATGTTTTTGTAGCGTCATTTCAATATTGATAGACGTCATAAATAAACTGACTTACATCAAGTATAGACAATTTTAACAGACAATTGCACCTCGCTAAAATCCATATGTATTTCTGTGTATGATATTGTTTTGCTGTTTTCAACATTTAATGTTATATCACGGCGTTTAATGGGTAGGTTACCAGTGTCTCTTGTCCATTTATCCTGACACAGACAAATCAGTCATAATGCTAACCCAGCAAACATGAGAGCCAAGAAGGTAAAGCCATTACTGCCATTTTTGGCCTGGGGCTTTAGCCCCTAGTCAAAGTAGATTAACCATGTTTCGGAGTCGGCTGCCTGCCAATTGCTGTAAACATACAAGGCATTTTAGGATGAGACTGCGGCGAAAAAAAAAGTTTATCATGGATTCAACAAAACTGCATTTAAAAGGTTAATATCACCCAAGTAAGATCATTATAATGTTGATGGAACATCATTGGAAAAACTTAAGACGTGAGTACTCCAATATGAGTTTAACAAATGCTTCGAAATGAATACGCCGAGAGATCAAATATGAAAGGTTATTATCATCTTCGCGAAGTTGAACGGAAAAGTACAACTATGTTCGAGTATTTACGGAGATTGTCCAATTCAGTTTAAGTGGAGTCATTTGCCATTATGAAACAAATCGTCATGCCTGATTTTACCATTATGTTTCGCAATTTACATTTTTTTTTATATTCAGCATTTATATTCGTTAATTTATTTTACGAAAAGAAAAAGAAGTTTGCGAATATTCCCGGAAAATTGCAACGAATAAGAAATGGTAAACAAAGAAGTCACGTGACAAATGCACATTAGGTCAACTGTGAAAGGTTATTAATCATCTTCCCGAAGTGAAACGGAAAAGTACGGATATTTACGGGCGTTGTCGGTTTCAATTTATGTATTGTTTTTTTTTTTAGTTTAAAACCATATTTACGCCATTTCACTGCTCAGTCTTGTTGTTTATATATTTTGTTATTATTTGAAATTACAACATACATGTTATGAATAGACAAATTTACGAACATTTCCGGAAAATGGCGACGAGGAAGATAGTGTAAAAATAAACCAACTACCATTCAGAGAGCGCGATCGCTATGTTGGCCTATGTGTGAAATAAAGGGAAGAGTGGAGGGAAGGGTGGAGGTGATTAGCTTTGATATACAAATGAACTCCGTCAATTAAAAAAAGAATCAGAACACTGACGCGAGATAGCAGCTCGCTCACGGATTGGCCATGGTACAAATAGTTTAGAGAGAGAGATGTGTTGATCGCTTTCTTGCCTAAAATGTCCTTAAAGGAGCCATCGTTTTCTTACACGAATTGTTACACACCACGATGACTAAATACTTTTATTTATTATATTAACTTTTGATTATTTATCATAAAATACATTTATGCAGCATTGTGGTTTCCTCGGATCCAAACACTACATTTCACTCAGTATGGGGAAATTATTACATAACACAGAAGTGAATTGAAAACGTGCATTCTTTTTTTCAATGCCAGATAGATAAAATGTTTTATTACATACCTATCCAAATTTTGCATTGAAATTTAAGTGACATAAAATCAATATCAATTTTTAAAAAAATGATAACTAACACTGTGACGATAACACTTTTAGTTTTTTTTATATCATCACTAGTGAAAATATCATTTTTGCCGGAACTACTTTTTTTAGATTTGGAACATCTTTGGAATTTAAAGTGGGTTTAATACTAGGAATTTAAAACAAACTGAGACCGAATACTAGGAAAATGACGTCACGTCAGCGGTTTTGACGTCATAACGCTAGTCATTTGGCGCAAAAAAGAAGCAGCAGTATTTGGTTACGTAACATTCATACGCCTAAGGCCAAGTCATTTTTTTTTTATATGTATCTTTAAAATAAAGGGGAGATTTATTGCAGATATATAATAAATAGAATAACTAACTGCATGTTTTTGATCGAATTTATGTCACTCGGGAACAAAGGGGTAATTTGGTGTAAAATCACTCAACCTACGGTTTCGTGATTTTAACCAAATTACCCCTTTCTTCCCTTGTGACATAAATTCTATATCAAAAACATGCAGTTAGTTATTCTCTATATATCATTTTTAACATATCTGAGCAGGACAAAAAGCGCTAAAAACTCTCATGTGCCTCTCTTGTATTAATTCGTTTACTATGTGCTGTTACTTTTTATCAAAAACTTTCTTCTTGTTTTTATGTTCAGTATAGCCATGATCAAACACATTCTCTCAGTCTAGTCCATGGTTTAGAGAATTATTTTCGTTCAAACCTTTTTTCCAAGATGATTACCAGAATGGCACTTTGTCATACTATTTGGTTTCTCATGTACTTATACATACATGTAACCCTGTTCTTAATATATACACATTTTTGCAATCCCTTACCAGCACGCTTATACAAATGGGATCAGAATGCTCTTATCTTAATGATCTCCTTCTCCACTTTTTTCCATTCTGTCCGTAAAAGTGGACCCAATCAATACATAACTGATACATGATGAGTTAATGCTTTCAATGTGTAGGAGTAACACAGCAAATTGCTCTGTGTGAAACTTCTTATTTGTCATTCATTCACATTGTTCTGTAACTAGTTGTAAGTAATTGTTTATTCATTATGTTAGTTGCTGGATCCAATTGTATACATATTTTCCTGTTTACCCAATACTGCGCTCAATTACACCTATCAGTTTCGACCACAACAGTCATAATTAAACAAGATATTGTGTATTCAATATAATAGTGCTTTTGTGGGCCTGTAACGGATCTACATGATCTATTGGACTCACTCATTAACCGTAGCTCTCCTAAAAAAACTACTGGCTGCAAGTTGATAAAACTTGGCATGGATGTTTCTTGCATGGCCCCACTGTTACAGTTGTTCACATAATTCCATTCAATGCACAACTTGTTGCCATGGCAAACTGTTATATTCTTTTCGTCAGAAACTACTGGCCATGCCGGATTTCAACATAATGTTCCTTGACTGAACCTCTCTAAACCTCCACCAAATTTGCTCGAGTGGGTGCAATTTGTAAAACACACATAAACTACTTGATGGAAGTTGATTTAACATTCACATATTTCTCAATATAATAAGGCAGAAACTTCTGCCTAAGCCTGCTGTCAAATTTTCCTTTGATTCTTCATGTCTTGAATGTGTATACATGTGAGCTCTTGCACTCAGGTGAGCTATGTAGGGCTAACAAGGTCCCCCTGTCTTACAATTGCCAGTTTCATAATATTTACTATGTTTGATATGATCTTTCATCTTCTTATAAATACATATATAAACATAAGCTGCAATTATTTTTTCCTTTCACAACTTGCCTACTTCACCAACAGTCCTTCAGCCCCCAGAGCGTCAGTGCTTTGATTAAAGTATCGGTAAAATATAATCATTGTAGAAACTTCCAAGATAGTCTAGTTCGTCGTTCAGTGCTAAAAATAATTCCGTCGATATATCTTCTCTATTTAGCATTACCATGATTATTTGAATTGAATGAATGGTCTTTCACGCCATTTCCAACAATTTTTCAGTTATTCTTCGGTTTACCAGTAATACTGGACCATTGATACTGACACCAGCCAGTCAGTACTAATGCTTACCCCTGGGACACTGAGCGGCAAGGAGGGCAGCCATTACTACAATTTGGTATGGTCCCGCCGGGGGTCGATCCATTGACCACCCGTACCAGAGGCAGAGAGTAAACCACTACACCACCGATACGCTTCTGTGATTATTCGAAACGACAGAACGGGTTTAATTCTAATTTTTACATGTCAAGCTATGGTAAGACATGTTTTTACTTGGCCAATCGTACTAATAATTCGTAATCCTTCATGCATTTTCTATTTTCATTCAGTATGCACGAATACTACGGGCAGTTATAACACGTTGAATTTCAACTTCTGCAGTGAAATTTATAACTCTATTTAGTGCATTTATTAATTTCAAATAAAGGAACTAGTTTTTTTCTTAACGTGACCGTCTCCTCGTTTCCATTAATCTTAGAATAGCTTAGCCTAAAAGACGAGTACAAATCGCCTTATGCTATATTATTACCGAGGTTATAACATGTTTAACACAATCAAACAATGTGTCGACAACATTGCAGACAAGGATTAGAATGCACGTATGCGCAACCTTTTCTTTGAATAAATTCTTCAAAAATAGCTTTGTTTTATTTATGAATAGCAGTGAGGTTCAAAGTCACGTGTAGCGGATAAGGGTTAACGAAACAATTTTCGAGAACAGGAATTAAAAGAGTCAAAGACAAAGTTCTCCTATAAAGCCAATTTAACATTTTGATTTGACAAGCAAGACTTTTAAATTGTTTTATGTGATAAATTGTCCAAATTATCTTCAGTATGTTGAAGAAAATGGATTGGAGCACCATTGAAAACGAAATATTTTAAAGAATGAGACAGATACCCAACATATTCAAAGATCTGTAATTGATATCAGAATTCACGGTTATAATCCGTTAACACATTATTGGCTCTTCTAAAACTATTCATAAAGATGAACACTCGTTCAGATAAAGTATTTATTATATAACTGCACTTTTTTCCGGCGAAAAAACATCAATGTGTTCATGCGCAGTTTAAACACGAGGGATTATAGTTCTGTTCCAAACATGATAATGTGGTACCTCACTGAAATATGATGTGACGTCATTGAAATATGACTTCACGTCATTCAAAATGAGAAAGAAGGGCATGGTCCTCAGGCCAATTAATAATTTTATTTTGTATGTAAATTGTGTTATATCTTTATTTGAAATATAACAATTTGTATTTGTAAGTTTGTTTTTACATAAAGAGCAATGCGCAAACACATTTGAAAGTCAACTCTATATTTGACGTGGCATTTTATGTGATTAATCTTTCAAATATTTCTCAAGTGTTATATCAAATTTAATCATTTGCGCCATTTTAGAAGATGCTTTACAAGAAATCATTTGTTGAATCCATAGTTACTCTTTACAGATGTCGATAAGGCGATTGATTGATTGTGGTTTATTGCCGTTGTCAACAATTGTTCAATCATATCATGACGGCCAGATCACCTACCCATATGTTTCCTGGTTTTCTCAAACCATTACTCCACACAACATATTTACCAAGCAACTGGATGCTTTTCCCCATAGACTGTTAGCCCTTTTGTGAAAGACGAATGTCGCTTGTCACAGTGACTTTTGTCAAACGTCTGAAAGAATGTTGGCCGAGCTTGGATTCGAACTCACAACCCCTGGATCGACAGCCCACGTCGCTACCGACAGAGCTACCAATAAAGCCAGTGTAGGATTAAATGTAACATGTACTTGAATGATCTTTTATTCTAACAAAAGGTTTATGATTATATGTTCGTAGCGATAACCTGTTAGGGTAATGTATAACACCTGACACTATTTTATGCTAGTCTGCCCTGCGTAAGCTATCACCTCCCCCACCCCCCATACATACGCTTTCTGACACCTCTACAGCAGACAACATTTACAATTATTGTAGTAAACAGAAAATTGCTCATAATGATCAATATATGATTTTGCCACAATGTTTTCAACTTTACTCAATAATTGTTCTTTACATTTATAGAGAATTGCTATACGTTTGACCAAATATTTTCAAGGCCGTCTGTTGAAGACTTGTTGTATGAAGGAAAGGGTCAAACAAACACTGAAACCGTTCATGTTTAGCGTAATCCCAGTATGTTTCAGAGAGTTTTCGTGAAAAACAACTTTTTTTTACGGGAACGAAATTTAGAACACCGGCTTGGCCATTTATTCTTTCCGATGATTTACGAAATCAATGTAACCAGCAGCAGCATTAGTCTTCCACCGATGGGCTAAATATATATGAGAAGGTAGCTTGGAGTTACCTTGGAATACAGTTGTGTGAAGTACATGGGACAGTTATCCAGGAAACACATGCTACATGTAGGTGAACTGGCCGCCGTAATATAACTGAAATATCGTTGAACAAGAGAGCCATGGAGCGGACGTATAAGCATGCATATTGTTCCTAAGAACATGTGTACCAAGTTGCATTCGAAATTGTTAGACGGTTTTGGAGTTATGAGTTAAGATATAAGTTGTGTGAAGGCGCAGGGGCAGACGACAATGACGAAGACGACGACGACGCCAAGGATATCACAATAGCCCGACTTTCTTTTCTAAATAAAAACCCGACGAGCTTAAAACGGCGTTTATCTCAAATAAATCAATTTTAATTACTATTTTAGAAATGCCAATGATACCAGTTATTATCTTCAACGTTCTGATTTATATCGGGAATAAGGTAATAAATATTGAAAATAGTATACAGTTACCGTGTAAGCATATCAGAACAGGAAATAGGACATTCCGCTGACAATAACCATTTATATAAAAACAAAGCCGGAACAACGATTTGACAGTTAGCAAGTCTAAGCGACTCATCAATTGAGCTTTACGATTTTATCATTTCCCACATACAATACATCTTTGAGGGACAGTTTTGAAAATATCTTGTCAAAAATATGGAAAGTATCTGCAAATGTATATTCAATTATTGAATAATCAGCAAATTCATAATGAAACATTTCTCGTTAAGCCACATTGTGTTGAACAAATCGTCTAATTTAGACGAGTCAAATTGCTACTGCGAAAACGGTAAAGACAATGGGGTTGATCATAGAAAATCCATTTGGAAATTCCATCAGACACTTGAGATTAGTATAGACATTGTCATGCATGAGATGGTAGATAGGCAATGCTCCACAGCCGTGACATTATTTTCCTATAAGAAGCACTAAGCCGAGTTGAACCTTGTCATAATCAAAATCATCTCTCGCTAGCTTACATTGCATTTAAAATATTTGGTATGGTATTTGATGACAATTTTGACAAGAAATCAGTTATATCATGGTGTTTTCCTGGGCAAGTAACTATTACTTGTGGTCCATACACCCGATACCAGCGAGTCAGTCGTAGTGTTAACCCACCAAACCAAGTAGCAAAAGTCATCATTACCAATGTTAGGGTCTTTTATATGATCCGGTCAGGGATCGAACTAAAGACATCCCAAACCAAGGAGGAGTCGCTACTATTAAACCACCGAGGCGGTCCACAGATCAATAAGTTGAGTGTGATATGAACTACATGTATGATAACACTAAACAGTATACAAGACTTATATCTAATGTTCTTGAAGCAATATTAGTGCAATTTGCTGTGTCGGATGAACATCTCCATTCGAGTATTAATCAAATCCACCCAACCATGCCTTAGAAAAGGTCCTAGACGAACGGCGAAGATGTCAAACTAATTATGGAAATGCAATGTTCAATATACAAACAGTCTGAGTAGATGCAGTTAAAAAAAAGTTTGGAGGTTTTGAAAATAAAATAAATTGCGACCAAATGACGTAATAGTGTGTGTCGGTTAGGGTCGTAATCGTTTGCAAAAAGGCTTCCATGAAGCTGTTAACAGTAAAAGCCCTTGAAAAGGCTTCGGGGATGCGCATGACATGAACAAATCAAATTTGTTTTTAATAAGAAATGTTTCAGAACTGTAAAAGGTATACGGATTCAAAATTGCTTCAACTTATTACAATTATTTTGGAAATTATTATACATTCAGCAGCTTTAGTTTCAGATCAAACACCAGACGCATTGTAATTATTACTTAAATTCGATAAAATTGCCAAAGCGTTTGTGACTCGTCATTGATCGACGTATAAACCATTTGCAAGATAATAACAAAATAATGGCCAGTCCTCTTTTTGTCGAAATAATTCACAAAGTCACCTGCTGCAAATACGTCGAACCATGTCTAAATATGGGAACTTCGTTAACAACGAAAGTCTTTTTTTATATTCTCGGCAAATTCTCGTTATCATGTATTGAATATCAAACTCAGCAGAAACTTATAAATCATGTCCAAAGAAGCTGATAAAAATGTCATAAATCAGTAATTTTTGCCCATATACCAGCATTGCAGGCGTTTATCGACAACGCATTTCTTTTTTATAGTTTGCTCTGTATTGAGCAATATCTTTTAGCATGAAAGATAGTTGCATATAAATTGTGTGCACCAGAGAACATTTGTAACACTGTTACAGGAAAACAGTCGACTTTGCGACAAGCGAAGGTTCAGATCAACTTGCACCTCCGTGCAGTAACTTAGGATCTTTCACATTCACCAAATTATGATTTTAAGGTTGATTTTGGATTAACGCCGTTTTCAATAATGTTGTAGTCATATTACGGCTACTAGTTCACCTACCTAAGCTTGCTCACACCAGAACTGCTAACAACAGTTTGTACTTGCAACTGGTTGCTTTTCCACAAAGACTGTTAGCCCATTTGTAGATGATGAATGACGCTTGTTCCTTTGGCTTTTGTAAAAGGATTGTTTACCAAGCCAGGGTTCGAATTATGGTATTCGCAAAAACCTAACTGTACAGTGTGCATTTTGATAGGAATTGCGTTGTATGTTTGTAAATATATGTATCTATAACGTCAACACAACTACACTAACAGGTAAATCGTCAACAACGACTGCGGAAGGTCTAGGGTTCAATCTTTGGTTTGGTCATACCAAATACTTTAAAAATAGTAGAAGACACTCAAGATGGTAGGATTAGCATTGCGAAATATTCGCTGGCGTCAGGGTAAATATACCAGGCGTACTGGTAACTTACCCAGGAAACGCTGTGGTATAACTAAACCATTGTCGTTAAACACCATGTCAACAAACAAACTAAAATAGCACGAACAAATTTGACATCGTATGATAATCTTATTTAAACTACATACATCCCGTCCTGTCAGCAGTTCTAACTTTACAATACCATTTGCGTCGGCATATAAATCAAGTTCGATTCTAATTGTTAATAGTTGTTATGCATATAAGACATGACATCTGATTTTATGATGATATATACGAAATTAAACAACATTTTCCTGGCGTAAGATAAAACCTTCTTTAACCTACAACAGGACGATTCAATTAGAAACCATAATCATTTCGTTGTTCCACTGACAATTATTCTGCTAAATATACTCTGTCTTGTAAGCCAGTGTCACTAAATAATACCAAACACAATGCTATAAAGTGTTGTACAATTTTAAAAGTTGACTTTAACATCATGAAACAGAGTCGTACATAAACGAATCGTATGCCATCTTGTAAGACAGTTTAACTACATAATGCCACGCGCATTGCAATACATTGTTGTTCAGTTTTATAATCTAACATTTCATGTACATATTATACCATAACATCTGATTTAATGATGATATATGCGACACTAAACACCACTTGCCTGTTGTTAAATAACAATAAAAGTCGATAAACCACAATTATTTAAATATGGAAGATGGATCTAGAACGCCATTGACTTTCGTGTAGAGTGGCTAACAATTCATGAATATACTTGTTGCAAAGAATTTGATTGAAACTTCGAATGTTATGACGATCATTTGAATACCATTCAACTCCACAAGGAGAATTAATCAGGCCAAGTGACCGAAACCCAAATGCATCACTCCTGTTCATTAACTAGGTTTGACTAAATAAATGTTTCTTAAGAACAATTTCCCGTTTTGCAAGAAAAATCGTTTGATACAGATGAGTGAAATGTGAGAAACGGTTAAGACAATGGGGTTAAGAATAAACAAAAAAGCCATTTGTGATTTCCATCAGGGACGGGAGAATTGTACA
This sequence comes from Serripes groenlandicus, assembly GCA_031761405.1. Lineage (NCBI taxonomy): Eukaryota > Metazoa > Mollusca > Bivalvia > Cardiida > Cardiidae > Serripes > Serripes groenlandicus. Next base: position 70,864 of record JASEVX010000147.1, read on the forward strand.
GACATTGTCATGCATGAGATGGTATATAGGCAATGTCCAACAGCCGTGACATTATTTTCCTATAAGTAGCACTAAGCCGAGTTGAACCTTGTTATAGTTAAAATAATTTTCGATTTTCGCATTTCAGTAAGATTGTATGGTGTTTTATGCCACTATAACAGACTTAAATAAAGAAATCAGTTATATCACGGCGTTTTCATGGGCAAGTTACCAGTATTAGTGGTCCATAAATCCTGACACCGACGTGTCAGTCGTGGTGTTAACCCAACAAACAAAGTAGGAAAATTCATCACTACCAATGTTAAAGTCTTCTGTATAATCTGGTCAGGGATCGAACTCACGACCTCCCGCACCGAGACGGGACGCTCTACCTTTACACCAACGGGGCCGTCAGAGATACAGTTAATTGTGATATAAACTATGATAAAAGTGCTCATTATACACTACATCTTCACGGGGACATACCTCAACCTTAGATATGGTCCAAGACGGACGGACGATGATGTCGAACTAATTATGGAGATGCAATGTTCAATGTACAAAAAGACTGAGTAGATACAGTTAAACGAAACTTTGGATGTCATGAAATTAAAGCATTTTTTAAAACTTGGAATTGTGTGACAGTTTCAGGGGGTAATCGTCCATGAAGTCACAAGCCACGGATTGTTAACAATGAAAGCCCTTAATCAGACTTCGGGGATGCGCATAACAAGACAATATCAAATTAAGTTTGAATTAGAAATGTAAGGACAGCTTCAAGTGTATGCAAAGTGCAACTATACGGATTAAAAATTGCTTCAAGCAATGCAATTGTTTGGACTTTTTTTAAACATTGAGCAGATTCAGGTTTTAGACCAAACATCAGACGCATTCCCTTTAACGTTATTATTACTTACCTCGTAAAGAAGAATTTCAATTACATTGCGAAAGCATTTGTGAATCGCCATTGGTCGACGTATGAACCCTTTCCAGGATATATACAAATCTGCAGCACACGACTTTGAAAAACATCTAACACAAAATAGTGAATGTTTCTACACATTTTCTTTTTCTTAAATGGAGTTGAAAACATAAGGACAGAGCCTTAAGTTGTTAATTATTAACAATGCCTCCATTTGCCGAAATGTTGCACAAAAACACCTGCTGGAAATGCGTCGAATTATGTCTAAATACGGGAACTCCGTTGAGATTGATGTTTTTAATTTTCTCGGGAAATTTTCATTATCAAGTATTGAATATCAAAATAAGCAGAATCTTATTAATCATGTCCAAAGAAGCTGATAAAATGTTCATAAATCAGTGATGTTTTCAACATTTACGAGTATTGCAGGCGTTTAACGACACCGCGTTTTTATTATAGTTTGCTCTGTATTGAGTAATAGTCTAGCATGAAATATATTTGCATACAAATTTCGTGCACGAGAGAAATATTTAAACAATCACGAAAGCAGTAGTTGAGCTTGCGCCTCCGTTCAGTCACTTAGGATATTTCACATTCACCAATTTGTTTATTTGGAATTAACGCCGGCTTTTAGTAGTTTTGTAGTCATGTCACGGCTACTAGTTCACTTACCCAAATGTTGCCTGCCTTTCTCACACCGGAACTGCTTACAACACTATTTCCATAAAACTGATTGCTTTTTCACTGGTCATACCAACTGTACAGTATGCATTTTTGACAGGAATTGCGAATTATGTTTGTGAATACTAGTATTGATCCCGTCAACATAACTAAAATAACAGATAAAGTGCCCAGATTGGATGCCTAGGGTAAATGGTACGATATTTGGTCTGGTCATATTCTAAAATGGTAATAAGCGCTCAAGAATGTGGGGTAAGCATTACGAGAGAATCGCTAGTATCAGGATAAATAGACCGTACATGTACGTACTGGTAACTTTCCCAGGAAATGCTGTGGTATAACGCAACCATTGTCGTAAAACACACTTTTAACATACAAACTAAAAAATAACAAACAAATTTGACATCGTATGATAATCTTATTTAAACTAAATACATCCCGTCCTGTAAGCAATTCTAACTTTACAATACCACACGCGTCGGCATAAATTGAAGCTCGATTCTAACGGTTAATAGTTGTTGTGCATATAATGACACGATATCTGATTTTATGATGATATACACGATATTAGCGTAAGATTAAATACTCTTAATCTACCACAAGACGATTCATTTCGTTGTTCCACTTACCTTTATTCTTCTAAACATACTCTGTTTTGTAAGGCAGGTTAACTACATGATACCAACAACAATGCTATAAAGTGTTGTACAATTTTAAAAGTTGACTTTAACATCATAAGACATAGTCGTACATAAACTAAATATATGCCATCTTGTAAGACAGTTTAATTACATTATACCAAGCGCATTGCCATAAATTGTTGTTCAATTTTTTAATCTGACATATAATGTACATATAATACCATAACATCCGATTTAATGATGATATATGCGACACTAAACACCATTCTCTTGTTATTAAATAACAATAAAAGTCAATAAACAACAATTATTTTAATATAGGAGATGGATATAGACCGCCATTGTCTTTCGTAAAGAGTGCCTAACAATGCATTAATGCATTTGTTGCAAAGAATGGGATTAAAAATGAATTGCAATGAATGAAAGAATCCAGATTAAGATTCGACGTCATGAACGACCTTGATCTACTGTGCAATTGCAGTCTCAAGTCATGTATAACATAATCTTGTCTGCAGTCATGTTCTAGTGTACTGTGGTTAATGTTCGTTTCAGGCTAAGGATTAGAACATGTAAGTGAAAATCATGCCAAACAAAATGTATAATCAAAGGAGATAATCACTGGAATAACTGGCTATTTTGGTACGCCAAACCCAAATTGATTGACAATATTTATAACATACTATTCACTCTGTATTTGGCAATTGTTAGTAGGTAACATATCTCGAATTGCGGAACTATTGTTGATGGTGTAATTATGCGGTCTGAAGAAAAGGTAGTAAAAAGCGTGAATCGATTTGCAGTTATTAAGCCGAATAAAGGCTACGTTCTTAGAACGACTATGAATGCCATTAGAACTATCGTCTAACATAAGCATATTTCATATACACATCCGTATTAGTTCATTGTTCCATTATCCAGTATTCTACTAAATTCCTGGAAAGTATCGACAAATGTAAATTTAATTCTTTGAATAGACAGCAAGTTTCTTATGAACAATTTCTCGTTTTTCCAGAAAAATCGTCTTATACAGATGAGTGAAATGTGAGAAACGGTTAAGACAATGGGGTTAAAAATAAACAAAAAAGCCATTTGTGATTTCCATCAGGGACGGGAGATTTGTACAGGCCTTGTCATGCATGAGATGGTATATAGGCAATGTCCCACGGCCGTGACATTATTTTCCTGTAAGAAGCACTAAGCCGAGTTGAACCTTGTCATAGTCAAACTCATTTTGGCTAGCTTACAGTGCATTTCAGTAAGATTTGATGGTGTTTTATGCCGCTATAACAAAATAAAATAAAAAAATAAGTTATATCACGGCGTAATCATAGACAAGTTACCAGTATTAGCGGTCCATAAATCCTGACACCAGCGTGTCAGTCGTGGTGTTAACCCAACACACCATGTAGGAAAAGTCATCACTACCAATGTTAAAGTCTTCTGTATGGTCTGGTCAGGGATCGAACCCACGACCTCCCGCACCGAGACGGGACGCTCTACCATTACACCACCGAGGCCGTCAGAGATCAAGTTAATTGTGATATAAACTATGATAAAAGTGTACATTATACACTACACTTTCAAGGGGACATATCTCAAGTGCTGTTGAGGCAATGTAAGTGAACTATGCGGTTTAATATTTCCCTAGGTGCTTACATATTCATCTTGTTTAAATCAAATCCTACCAACCATGTCTTAAATATGGTCCAAGACGGACGGACGACGATGTCGAACTATTTATGGAAATGCTATGTTCAATGTACAAAAAAGCTTAGTAGATACAGTTAAACGAAATTTGGAGGTTATGAAACTAAATTATTTTCGACCAAATTTTGTAATTGTGTGACAGTTGACAGGTCGTAATCGTTTGCAAAGGGACTTCCATGAAGTCTCAAGCCTCTGATTGTTAACAATGAAAGCCCCTGATAAGGCTTCGGGGATGCGCACCTCTAACACAAAATAGTGAATGTTTCTACAATTTTTCTTTTCTTAAATATAGTTGAAAACATAAGGACAGAGCCTTAAGTTGTTAATTATTAGCAATGCCACCTTTTGCCGAATTAATGCACAAAAACACCTGCTGGAAATGCGTCGAACTATTTCTAAATATGGGAACTCCGTTGAGATTGATGTTTTTAATGTTCTCGGGATATTTTCATTATCAAGTATTGAATATCGAAATAAGCAGAATCTTATTAATCATGTCCAAAGAAGCTGATAAAATGTTCATAAATCAGTGTTTTTTCAACATTTACGAGTATTGCAGGCGTTTATCGACACCGCGTGTTTATTATAGTTTGCTCTGTATTGAGTAATAGTCTTGCATGAAATATAGTTGCGCCTCCGTTCAGTCACTTAGGATATTTCACATTCACCAATTTGTTTATTTGGAATTAACGCCGGATTTTTGTAAGTTTGTAGTCATATCACGGCTACTAGTTCACCTACCCAAATGTTGCCTGGCTTTCTCACACCGGAACTGCTAACAACAATATTTCCATAAAACTGATTGCTTTTTCACTGTCTTTGGTCTGGTCATACCAACTGTACAGTATACATTTTGACAGTAATTGCGATTTATGTTTGTGAATACCAGTATCGATACCGTCAACATAACTAAAACAACAGATAAAGCACCCATATCGGATGCGGAGGGTAAATGGTACGATATTTGGTCTGGTCATATCCTAAAATGGTAATAAGCGCTCAAGATTGTGGGGTAAGCATTACGAGAGAATCGCTAGTATCAGGATAAATAGTCCGTACTTACTGGTAACTTACCCAGGAAACGCTGTGGTATAACGTAACCATTGTCGTAAAACACCATGTCAACAAACAAACTGAAAAAGCGCGAACAAATTTGACATCCTATGATAATCTTATTTAAACTAAATACATCTCGTCCTGTAAGCAATCTTAACTTTACAATACCTAACGAGTCGGCATAAATTGAAGCTCGATTCTAAAAGTTAATAGTTGTTGTGCACATAAGACATGACATCTGATTTTATGATGATATTCACGAGATTAAACAACATTTTCCTAGCGTAAGATTAAACACTCTTACCTACCACAGGACGATTTAATTAGAAAGTTTAATCATTTCGTTGTTCCACTAACCATCATGCTGCTAAATATACTCTGTATTGTAAGCCAGTTTCACTACATATTACCAAACACAATGCTATACTGTGTTGTACAATATAAAAAGTTGATTTTAACTCATATGCCATCTTGTAAGACAGTTTAACTACATAATGCCACGCGCATTGCCGTACATTGTTGTTCAGTTTTATAATCTGACATTTCATGTACATATAATACCATAACATCTGATTTAATGATGATATATGCGACACTAAAAAGCATTTGCCTGTTGTTAAATAACAATAAATGTCGATAAACCACACTTATTTTAATATAGGAGATGGATATAGACCGCCATTACCTTTCGTGAAGTTCGGCTAACAATTCATTAATACACTTGTTGCAAATAATGGGATTGAGACTTCGAATGTTATCACAATCATTTGGATGCCATTCAGCTCCACAAGGAGAAATAATTAGGCCAAATGACCGAAACCCAAATTCATCACTTCTGTTCATGGGCTAGGTTTGACTAAATAAATGATAAAATTGCAATAAATGAACGAATGCAGATTCAGATTCGACTGCATGAACGAACTTGATCTACTGTGTTTGCAATTGCAGTCTCAAGTCATGTATAACACAATGTTGTATACAGTCATGTTGTAGTGTATTGGGATTTATTAAATTTTGTTTCAAGTTAAGGATTATAACATGTAAGGGAATATCATTCCACACAAAATGTGCAAAAAAAGGACATACTCACTGAAATAACTGGCTATTTTCACACCCCAATTGATCGACGAAATTTATTGCATACTATTCACTCTGTATTGGGCAATGGTTAGAAGATAACATAATCCAAATTGCGGAAATATTGTCGATGGTGCAATTATGCGGTTTGAAGAATAGGTAGTTAAAGGCGTGAAACGATTTGCAGCTATTAGGCTATTAGGCCGAATAAGGGCTACATTCTCAGAACGACTATGAATGGCATTATAAGTATTGTCAAAATATAAGAAGATTTAATATACACATCAGTATCCTTTCTTTCCATTAAAAGGGTTTCTGTATTTATTAGTTGTTCTTGATAATAGCTATTAAATAATAATGAAGGTTAAAGTGTTTTATCACCATGAACCGTGTTTGTGATTGTAGGTCTTTAATGTAATTTATTCCGGTTTAAGTTTAACATAAAGGGTAATGGGCGAAGCACAATGAACTACAATTCTAGTAAATAATCGTAAGAAGTCAAATACATGGGTCGTTTGGGTGATTGTTGCATCAAAATACCCTGGTGATGTTTCACCGTGTGTAGGTAAAACGGGACCCCAACTCGCACGACATGGCTGAATTATCAAAATACATGCGTGCAACAAAATATGACACGCATTAATATTAGACACAATAAGTAGAGTCTTTAATATCACCTCAGAATTTGAGAGGTATTGCATGATCGAAAAGATTATCATTCAAATGAGAACATTACTGTGTTTTGTCGTGAATTTTATATTGTTTGACATCGGTATCAAGCTACGGAACATGTTAAGTTATTTTAAGACGCTACAAAAATACAGTTATTGATAATTTATAAACAACAAGAGGAAATGCTTAAGTCGTTTACGGAGCTATACAGTAAATTATGTTTTTATTGTACTATCATATATCTATAAATTTGATATGAAGCGCGTCTACCAACTTTAGATTTTAGTGTTGCCTGTCAAATATAAATATAAACAGAATTGAGCAGAAAGCATAAAGCTTATATAGGAAGCTCTTTCCTTGTGTATTTCATATACACAGACTGTATTTTACCGGTAAATTAATGAAATTAGAAAAAAAAAAAATATTGTTTATTATTGCTATTTATCTTGTATTATTTTCATAAGTGAGAAACAACAAATATAACATTTCTTTATATTCATTTAGCGTATTTACTTTTTAATATATTCTACTTACCGTCTTTGTATTTACATTTACTTCAACTGAAACAATGTCGATTTCTTTTAAAAACAGCACATATGTTTGTGATAAAACTATAGACAACAATCAACATGCATATTCGTGCAGTCTTATCTTAATGTAAAGTTTTCACTACCCCTTATGTGATTAAAGCAGAGACTACCAAAACGTGTTCGCCAGAATTCACCAGAGTACAGCGTTAAGAGTCCAGACCAGGACATACATTGCACAACGTGAAAAACCAGCTATACGCTCGTTCTTATTAAAACTGTCGCCATATGTTATGTTTAACACTCTGAGACTGAAGGACATTTTCTTCTGTGCAAACACCTCGTACATACGTGGGCTTCTTGCAACAAAAAACAATTGTATGTGTGTGAGTTCAATAAATGCGCACTACCACATTAAATAGCCTAAATTGTAATAAACTGTCGCAGAACCAAAATTACACATTTAAAGACTTCATTTTATATTCTTCCCTGGTTGTGACTGAACGGATTAATGGGTTGGTTCAACACGAAGATAATCATTATGAGTGTGATTGTCAGGTTGTAACAAGCTTTTAGCAGATAAAGATGATCCGCGTTTGAGAATAAGGAGTAGTATTTCACCTCTGTAACGGGATCACACAATTTGATATAATAGTTACATCATTTGCATCATCGTCGTTTGAGCAGGCTCTGTTCTAGTGGCTGCTCATCTCAGCATTTTTTAATTTAATGTTTCAAGAATTAACTACGAAACTACTTTAAATTGAAACCAGCTGTCTAATTTATTTTAAAAGAGAAACCTTGAAATGCTTAAGTATAAAGCAAAGGTACTGCGTATCAGAAAAGCATATGAAAGAATTGAGATATTTTTGGCACTGCTCTACAAATAATACCATGTCCATGCCAAGGTTGAATATGTATGTCTAAATGTTTGTTATTATTTATTTTATTGTTAACGCTTTTAATGCCGCTTTCAGCATACTTTAAGTCATATCACATACATTCCTGGATAAATTAGCAGTAATGCAGATATATTATCAGAATACCAGCGCGTCAGTTTTATGTTATCCCCGAACCCTGATCACCACAACGCTCACTTGTACTACATGTATCTCTGGTATAACCCGGTCAGGGATCGAATCATGGTACTCCGCCCTCGAGGCGGACGCTCTAAACACTACACCACTGAGGCGGTGCCTATTTTTATTGTGAAGCTTAATCAAATTGTATGTACAGATCTGTTGTATACAGCAAATTATATGAATTGAAAAAGGGAAGGGTCTAAGTGCCAAGACGTTTGCAGCCTTATATGTATATTAACGTATGGTCTTTAAACGAAACTCATTCGTCAAAGCCATAACATAATAAATCACGACGTTCTGAAATGTTACAGACTTATGGTGCGTTCAGAAGAAGTAGACTGTAGAGAATATCTAACAGACCATTTTACAAAAAAACAAAACGGATTTCATCGTATACATTCATCGGACAAAACTATAGCTTTAGTTAATACATTATTATATTTATATTGAGTATTGGTACATGTGCATAGAAAGCACTTTAATAAATTATTTTAGCTGACTGCTTAACTGAGTAACTCCTCAAACGGAGAGGAGATCACTTTCATACATAAAGAGAGCATACTGCTTACATCAGTAACTCCTCAAACGGGATGGAAAGCACCTTTATGAATTATATAAGCAGACTGCTAACATCAATAACACCTCAAACGGAGTGAAAAGCATGTTGTTTATTAAGATAGCATACTATTGACATCAATAACTTCTCAAACGGGTTGGAAAGCACTTTAATAACTTATGATAACAGACTGCTTACATCAGTAACTCCTCAAACGGAGTGAAAAGCACGCTGTATATTAAGATAGCATACTGATAACATTAGTAACTCCTCAAAAGGGTTGAAAAGTACTTTAATAAATTATGATAACAGACTGCTTACATCAGTAACTCCTCAAACGGTGTAGAAAACACGTTGTTAAGATAGCATACTGATACCATCAGTAACTCCTCAAATGGGTTAGAAAGCACTTAAATAAAGTATATAGCCGGACTGTTTAAACCAGATACTCCTCAAATGGTGTAGAAAACACGTTGTTTATTAAGATAGCATACTGCTTACATTAGTAACTTCTAAGACGTGTTTGAAAGCACTTTAATAAATTATGAGTGCTAACATCATTACTTTCTCAAAGGGGTTAAAAAGCACTTAAATAAATTAAATAAGCAGACTGCTTACATGAGTAACTCCTCAAACGATGTAGAACGCACGTTGTTAAGATAGCATACTGATAACATCAGTAACTCCTTAAACAGTGTATAAAGCACGTTGTTTATTAAGATAGCATACTGCTTACATCAGTAACTTCTAAGACGGGTTGGAGAGCACTTTAATAAATTATGATAACAGACTGCTAACATCTGTAACACCTCAAACGGAGTAAAAAGCACGTTGTTTATTAAGATAGCATACTGCTAACATCATTATGTCCTCAAAGGGGTTAAAAAGCAGTTACATATATTATATAAGCAGACTGCTTACATCAGTAACTCCTCAAACGGAGTGAACAGGGTTTTTTAATAAGACTTTAATAAATTTAGATAGCATACTTCTGATTTCAGTAACTCCTCAGAAAGAGTGGAAAACACTTTTATAAATATATTCCTAAGCAGACTGCTAATATCAGTAACTCCTCAAACGGACTGGATTCCACTTTAATAAAATAAGATAGTATACTGCTTTCATCAGTAACTCCTTAAACGGGAGGGAAAGCACATTTATCAATTATACAAGCAGACTGCTAACATCAATAACTGCTCAAACGGAGAACAACGTGCATACTGTTGACTCCAGTAACTCCTCAACCGAGTTGGAAAGCACTTTAATAATTAATAATAGCATGCTGCTAACATCAGTTACTCCTCAAACGGAGTTGAAAGCACGTTTATAAATTATGACAGCATACTGCTGACCACTAACTCCTCAAATGGGTTGGAAATCACTTAAATAAATTATCTGGATCATAGTCATTGATAATCAGAAGACTGGTTAACATATGTATTTAATATAGAAAATCTGCATTTCATAAGCTCTTAAGTAGGTCACATATTACGTTTCTGATTTGATTGTTTCCGCATCATTCGGATGGGTCTTTCTTGGAATTGACATCATGATAATTTAATATTGATTACGTCATACAATAAATACTAATTTCGATCTGTTGTTAGTACATCTTTTACAAGAAGGTCAAGAATGAAGAACGCCACTGCTCTTTGTGTTTGTCTTTTCGAACTATGGAATGCAATTTTGTTCATGATTCATAGCAACAAGGACATAATATTGGCGAATATGAAGATACAGATAAAAAAAAAAAATATTATTTTTAAACTAAACTTTATTCATGTATTAAAAATGATGAGATGTTCCTACATCAAGAGTTGACTATATAAAAGGACAAACACCTGTAAATCTTATCGAATAAACAATTGTAATAATTTTGAATTTCAATACATCAACTCCAAACTCTCTTGTCTTAAGGTAGAACGAAGAGTAATAACAAGTATCACCTGTTCATATCACGTTTGCATACATGTGTGTGTTTACAACAAGCAGAGCTGTCATATCAGTATGCATACCAAGGACAAACGCGTGTTATATGTAGATAACAAGTCCAAGAAGTAAGAATATCTAGAACAGTTTCAGGATAATATGTTTTGTTATATTTCTTAATCCTTTTCCAAATGCAGACACATCTTCACGCATTTGTAGCAATCGAGACTTGAAATCATTGTACTAACAGGATAACATGCTAACATGAGAAAGTTCCCCTATTATCACTATATTTGTTTTTCCTATTAAATAAGTGTTCTCTCATGTATTGAGATATATTCCGTATTTCTTGCCTAGATATGTTTAATGTCGTCTGCTGCAATTTTTTTTTCTGTTGGGAAAGGTTGAAAAACCGTAGACGATTGCCCGTTTTGACATCATTGTACAGCCAGACGGTCGATTGTCTATTTTGCTGATCCGGTGATATATTGCATTTCTTTCCATTCAACATGTAAATACGTCCTTATTCCGTTGTAGTCTGCACAAGGCTTTCATCAACCATCGTAAAGATACAAAGTTACAATAAAGGAAAACATAAAAGAGTCTACACATTAGATTTTGCACGAATTTGAATAATAAGCAGATAGCAAATATTTTTTATCGAAATGAACATTTTAATTAAATTCATACTTCGTTTATAGAAAAGATACATGTAGGCCAAGTAAACTCTGTTCACTTAACAATGACGAATATATTAGAGTATCCTGTATATGCAGAATAGATGTATATTTCAAACTGCTTAACTGTAATTTGACAAGAGGTTTTCTCTAGCTGTCTGCATTCTTACGGTCTGAGAAAAATAAAAAATCCAAGACAATCGCAAGAACTCATTTGTTATATCTTTGTATATTAGATCTTCCAAGGGGAAGAAAGTCAGTAAACACTTTATATCAATAACAGATGATCTTCATCGGGATTTGAACAAAAAATGGAAGTTAAAGTGCAGTCTATTCTGGTGTGGAAGATCTCTGCAACACAATAATGGACTGCACTTTAATTTCCTTCTTTTTTCAAATCTTGATGAAGACAAAGTGGTCGCGATTAAACAGGTTTATTAATTTAACGATTTGATATACATGGAGATGTAAACAACAATATAACATAGAATAACTAGCCTTTTTAGAAACAATATTTCTCAAGGGCTGTCAACTAAAGTGCGTTAAAGTCGATATATAGTCTGCGACAAAACGCGTCAAATGTCGGTTGTATTAGTGATAGGGTAAATATGCTTTTACTTCCTTGAGAAATCAATGTCTATGTATAATGCCACTGTCCGCATGTATATGAATCCTGTATGGACAAGTCCCTGGAATGAATCTGAAACATTTCAAAATCCATATACGACATGATGCGACGTTGACACCAACACATGTATTTAAGTTGCGCTTTCGCCAGGTAATTTAGTAAAATAAATCATTTTGACATATGAATGTCAAGCATACTCACATCATAATCCATAATAATGTTGTGATATATCAAAAAAGATATTGTATTCTTTTGCACAATCATGTAACTAAGAGCAGCACGTGTTAACTTGCTTGCAGGATTTATATGTATACATGTACACGAATACTTTACCTAATATTTGTTTAACTAACAATACAAATGCTGGTGCTAATATTGTATATTCAATTCAATACAATGTATTGTATTGCTTAAAACAATAAACAGTATATATAGCAAATAAAGAAATTATAAAAAGTACATAATAGATAAAAACAATTATAATAAAACTAACAATAATTATTATAATAATAACTGTAGTACAATAGTTTTGCTATTATTTCTTTCAAACTTAGTTTTTCATTTGCAGGTATAATATTTTCAGTTTGGAAAGCACCACGATAGGCATTATGTCTTTGCGTTGTACAGTAATCGCAATTAAATTTATTCGATATAACGGAACCATATACACAGTCAAAATGTATCGTGAAGGTATGGAATGAAACAACTCTTCACAAATTTAATTAATAGTTAACTCACGTAAGTTAAACAAAAAAGTAAGTAGTTAGTTCGTTATAGTGACATTTGTATTCATGTATACGTCAACAAAACAACAGTATACCAAATGGTTATAATTAACACCTCGCCTGACGGACCTTTAAATCACTTATAATAGAAAGTTAATTAATAATACAAATACTATGGTCTATGGCATTACACTAGTGTTCTTATAATTTCTGGTACCCGTCAAGTTTGCAATACATATTTGCTTTAGTATCATATTACTTCATAGCGAACAAAAAGAAATGACCAATACAATATATCACGTATAAACGTATAAACAATCCGAAATATTGTCATCATCAATTTAATTAACGCTTATCTGTTAGTAGATCTAAACGATAATTTACTCACACGTTTGTACTTCCCAGTAACATAAGCATAGTGTGACCATTTAGCAGTGATCGACACATTGTCAATTTAATCCGAATTTGTAAAACGTTCGCAGACCTCTCACATACAAATGTTGTCATGTAAGACACACAGTCAACAGATTCAAGAAGCTAGCCGATATTTCCGAAACCTCCCTATCTCTTCCGTGTGATATAGGGTTTTCTATACTCACTGTATTGAAGGCAAAAACTGTTACAATTTCGATGGCGAAACACATCAATGAAGGTTTATAAACATTTATCTGAAAAAACATAAATTTGTATTTCAAACACAAACAATACTTTGTATCGGTCAATTTCGAAAATGAAATTGTTTATGACCAATCAGATAGTTGGGCGCAACTTCTGAGCACAGATCAAGTGCATGGACATTTATATTGTTGATTAGTTTCAGGCATGCACATCCGCACAGTCTCGTCCGATCCCTCGCTGTCCATGTATATGTATAATGGGCCTAGATACAACGTTTGTCAAACAAACTTACACTATTATAATGCCAATGTTACTTTAATTGATGTCAACTTGGAGAATCAACAATGCCCCTAATCGGCTTATTTTTCTGAAGTGTACCAGTTCTTGGTTCGTTTGGTAACACGCCATTATTGTTTGAAAATAGGTTGTAATACGAACATATTCAGAAGTATTCCTTGCGAGCCCCAGTAGCTCAGACTTAGTGTTGATGGTGATTACTCGTTAGGTTGCGAGTTCGAAACCCAGCTCGGACAACATTATTTTCGAGGTTTTATAAAAGATCATGTGACAGTCGTCATTCCTCTGCCATCTACCTTCCGCGTCGAACTCCAATCAACCAATTAAGCATATATATTTCTTAAGATATGTGAGTTGGCTTAGACCGCTTTTAGATTGAATTAGTTTTCGGACCGACAGTTAGATTTGGTAGCGTCTGTCTGAGAGTTTATGTTGTAAAACTGCTGTTGTTAGCAGTGTTGACGTAAGAAGAATGTTGAAGTTATACTTTTAGTAAGACTACATTGTATTTGTTTAAATACAGTTTTCTGTTGTAGCTCAAACTTATCTGAAGACGGTAATGCCATAAACCACTCCCCTCAGGCAGACGTTTCAATTAGATCAGGGTCATACGAATTGAACTGCTGACAGTACTTGTATCTATCTTTTGAAAGTAAATATTCTGCACAGAAGTACACACTGTCATAAAATGTTCACTAGACGCGTAAATATGCATCGAGTCTCGAAATTTGACAGATTTTAGTCAACATGATTGATTGAATTCTGATATTCTGCACAAACCAGACGTGCCTTTGCGTTACTTATTAGTTTTATGAATGGAAAACTTTCTTATTACGATGGCATTGTTACCGATTACATTGCCATTTCAAGTAACATATGGAAAAACCTTTGGATTACAGTAGTTCGATTTGTTACTTGACATTGACCTTGAATTATGGATGAATATGTCTGGTAATTATTCCCATTGTTATTGGCCCGAGTAATATTCAAAGCAGTAAAAACAAGTTGAACTTGTATGTATTTCTTTTACAAGGATTTTTCATTAAGGCAATGTTGCCAGATATGTATTTCATTTTACAATTCGGACATATAAATTAGATGATCCTTATTGGATACGTATGTAAATAATTATTAACAATTGATAAGTTACATATTTTGTAAGCAAAACCTGTACTAATTGTATAAATACTCGCTGTTAGTAGAGTGGTATTGTCGTAACATAAATAAGTTATCTTTTATATCATAGGAGTTGATATCGACATTAATATATTCATCCATCCGTTTAAATTCAGTGTTCCATGGTATAACATAACTATTATTTGAATGTTATATTTCTATTTGTAATTTGCTGGTTTCCATGCATCCGAATATGATTCGCTGCCTTTTATGGGACATTTCATCATCACTAATAAGTAGCCCTCACTTAAACTGATATTTTGAGGTTATGCCAATCAGAGGGAAAGGGATATGGACCGGTTATTCGAATCCCGCTCGCGATTGTCATGTTAGAGTAATCTTATGTCCTATTATGTTCCTGGTTCGTACACACAATGAACAGGACTGCATAATCTGAGAAATTGTTGTAAATGGTGTTAAACTTCTTTAAACCTGAACTTGAATTCCTTAACGTAATTGACTGCTCTCCTTGGCGCTCAGGGAAGCGGCATTTGCAATACGGCTGACGGCATGGAGTCAGGATAAATGGACCAGTAGAACTTGTAAGTAACACAGGAAACGTCTTGATATTTCTGAAAAATGTTGAAAGCGGCGTAACATACCAAACTATCAATCATAACCGTATTGTTTGATTTTGGTCATTACCGTTCTACTGAGGATTCCAATATACTTCTACGACCAGAGGGCTACCAAAGAAGATCCTAATAAGATTTCGAAGTCTCGATAGTTAATCTGCATGTTATTTTGTCTCAAAATTAGAATGACGTGGTCAGATGTGTAAACCTTCTATAATAACGAAATGTTAAGTAATCACACGTATACGTTGTCTTAGATTTTCTGGTGACGATATAGGTAATGTTCCATTTTTTAAAGTATACATAACAATTGTGCATGTATACGGACATAGGCTGGAAGACGATGAATGCAAATATAGAGCTTGCGTACTTTTCAAAACGATGGCAAATGCTTACAGAGCTGTAGACCAAGACGAGTAGAGCAATTCCATCGAAATAACAAATTTTAATCTTGTACATATACCAGTACTTATCAATCTAAAGTAGAAGGACTCTCGCAATCGCTACGCTATCGGGAAGTCTTTAAAGGAAGTCAGATGTGTGCAAGTGCTACACCGGTATATATAAGCAATACACACTGCAAAAGGAAATGCGGTATAACCACGAAACCAGCCCTTTGTTCAAAGAGATGTAATGATATCAATCTATCGGTAATACACCATTCAAATATTACATCATTATCGCCTTTGGTACGAACCGTTTACAACAGTGTGTTGAAACTGAACGCAAGTCTTGTATTGGCAATGTCAAGATTATCGTAAGAGTTCGTTCCTGCTAGTCCCTTTATGGCATTTATCGTGTAGCATGTGCTTGCCATCCAAGTAAATTTTTCTCGTGACCCAATGAAGTAATTCTAAGTTTCACTATCAAATTGCATTTGTCAGCAACGCGCAACCTCCATCGTAAATACATGTCCTTACTTATGAATCAGTCCAATCATACGATCTTGGATTTGAATCAAATCATTCTCGGGTTGGCACTTCCGTTGTAAACTTTACCAAACATATATTTTATCAGCATCGGTAAAGTGAATTGCACTTAGCCATTTACAATCGAAATATGGCAAAGACAGAAAATTTAATATAGATTAAACAAGTAACTGGAGGATTGCAAGCAATACCATAGTCCCCTACCGGTTTGCACTTTTGAGTCTGTTTCTGTTGTCATAGCAACCCAATGTTTAGGTATATCAAGACAATAAAGTATGAACATAAAGAAAGGGAAATAACTCAAAAATTAGGGAAGCAAGAGTTATGGTTCATGTGCACTGCACTCCCCCTTGATACGATGTATTCATGTGTGAAATTTCATAGCCATAGCTAGTATAGTTATGGAGATATGCTCCGGACAAAAATCAAGTATGAAAATAAAGAAAGGGAAATAACTCAAAAATTAGGCAAGCAAGAGTTATGGTTCATGTCCACTGCACTCCCCCTTGATACGATGTATTCATGTGTGAATTTTCATAGCCATAGCTAGTATAGTTATGGAGATATGCTCCGGACAAAAAATCAAGTATGAAAATAAAGAAAGGGAAATAACTCAAAAATTAGGCAAGCAAGAGTTATGGTTCATGTCCACTGCACTCCCCCTTGATGAGATGCATCCATGTGTGAAATTTCATAACCATAGCTAGTACAGTTTTGGAGATATGCTCCGGACAAAAATCAAGTATGAAAATAAAGAAAGGGAAATAACTCAAAAATTAGGGAAGCAAGAGTTATGGTTCATATGCACTGCACTCCGCATTGATGAGATGTATCCACATATGGAATTTCATAGCCATAGCTAGTACAGTTTTGGAGATATGCTCCGGACAAAAATTTGCCGGACTGACTGACTGACGGACTGACGGACGGACTGACGGACTGACTGACGGACGGAGTGCAAACCTAATAGTCCCCTTCGGCACGCCGGTAGGGGACTAATAAATATGAGTTACAACTAAACAAAGGAGAATAACAATAATTAAGGAATGGAACAATCATTTAAAGGGGGGATTTCATGTGTAGGCATTTTCATTGGGGATACAAATTTCGAGACGGAAAATACCAATTGATTGATTAATTGGTTTGCCGCTTTCAACAATTGTTCTGTTATATTACGAGGTTTCATGTCAAAAATACCTTGTACTACTGATTCATTTATTCAGTCAGTCGTGTTGCTAACCAAGCAATCCTGATTACAAAGGAACAGCCTTGATATTATGTATTTATCAACTCGAAACCATGGTGGCGAATCACCTCTAGTATTCTATACTTCACAATAGCTATCGGGTTATTGCAAACTGGTCGGACTAGCACTTTCAATGTTGTATTTGTAAGATGGATGTATCCGGCTTTGCATCTGGACGAAACCATATCCAAAACAAGATTGTGAGTCGAGATGTCAACATTATAGAACAGATGCGACGGATGTCCTAGATTCAAACTGGTGCCATAGATAAGTCAATGTCGAAAACATTGCTTTATAGCCAACTTTAGAACCATAGTAAAGTCTTACGAGATTATGTGTTCTTTTTATGTGGAGAAAATAATGTATACCCGTCATTCTCATATACTTACAGCGCCAAAAGTCGGTTTTTCGAAAATCCTAATTCATAAATGATCGTGACATATAGTAACTATACAAATTAAACAGACGGAGAGATAAATATTCTGAGCCAAAAGAGCAAGTCCTTCATATCATAAAAAGAATCATTTTTCAAATGAAAATACTTATGCTATAAACCTATTGACGCAAAAGCATTAACAGTGACCGCAATATCTGGTATGGCTTTGCATCTTCTTTGAGTTTCCATTTAACTAAGGGATCACTTAAAATAGCCCTAACCATGTTAACTTCGTTGGCTTTTATAAGTTGTTTTATATAATGGGGTATATCCTTTCCTGAAAATTAATAAATTAAAAGTGCCAAGTGTAGAATAACTTATGACCGAACAAATTGGCATGCAGTGTTCGTTATAATTCTTCATTGTCGCATTTTAGCAGAGGTATTGTAAAGCGGGATCAAAGTAATCGTGATTCTAAATATTTCGATTTATTGGTTCTCTCTTCTAGAGACCCTTAAAGTCGGTCTTCGTTTCTGTCCGTTTGTTTGTTGGTGGCAAGCGTAGCGCCAAAACTATTCAACGGATTTCGACCAAACTTGGTCAGTTGCTACATCGAATGATCGTCCCGATTTTTGATCCGTCTGTTCGTTTTCTTAATATTTGAGTTGCCGTAAGGGGTACCATTTCCGCGGAAAACACAGACACGTCAAAACTAAATATATCACAAAAAGAAATGGTTTCCTATTACCTGATCGCTGATTGGCTAAAAATCCGGACACGACCAAATATCGACCAACCAGAGAGCACTTCACATAGCCATTACAACTTCCGTTTCCCGTACTTTTACACGAGGAGAAGAAATATTCAAGTGAATTTGACGCTGTTCTCGCGACAACTCGAAACCTTGTTTCATTATTCGTGCGGTGTCGTGAGAGTAGAGACAAGAGAGAACCATCGTCGCAGTATGCTTGTTAATACATAATTAGATTCCAGTGTCATAAAGTCGAATATTGATAGAATTTAAGGTAGGTAATATCGTTATCATATTTTGGAAAATTCAAATTAGTCAAGAAGCTACATGTTATTCGTAACTGGTCGTTTGCATTGCTAATGTGCAAACGTCGATAGGCTGCGTTCGAATCATTCGGGCGATTTTTCCCATTTATTGCACACGTAATATTATAGAACCTTTCTAAATAACCAGGGAAACAGAAAAGACAAAGGAAAACGATAGAGGACCTGATTGTGATTTGACTTGAATAGTAATGGTTCATCAGAACTCAATTGTGTAAAGATAACATATGACAATGGTCCTGCCCAACGGATATTTCAATGATAAATAGATATGACGTATCTGTGCATAGGTTAACTCTACAAGTCCGAAAGGAAACATTTGGTATTAAACAATGAATGGCCATTTGTGTTTGTCTGGTGTATTGTGTGGACCATTCAGCAGAAGGAGACGATCTTGAGCGTTTTTTTTTATAATATTAAACAGACATGTTGGCTGAACCCTAACTTTGATAGAACCAATACACAATGAATATGGATGATTGATGTGAAGATACTAGACAGTGTCAGTCCGACTTGACGACTAAATAAGTGAGGCCTGCTCTGCGAGAACTAACCCTTTACCACAAACAACCAATCTGTAGAAGACGATTTCGATAGCATCTACGCCAAAATTTCGAAAATCTCTACCAACGAATAATAAATGTATTGAATAAACATTGGAAACGTTGCGACAAATTAATAAATAACTTAAGATGAGCAATTTCTTCATATTGCATACTGTTTTGAAAAATCGTCTTCTGCAGATGCGTCAGAAAGTGAACCTTTTGACAAGTTTATGCTATCAATGTGTACATTTATACTATACAAAAATCTTGAACAAAGTATTTCAGATGCTTTTTGAATACTTCTTGGACTTATAAACGAACAGTACTTATCGATATGCGGATGCGCTGTGTGATCTCTATAAATATATATACAGGCTGTCAATGTCAATTGTTTTTCCCCGTAAACCCACCTAAGTATAGGTTATAATTTGTGTACTGAGATAAATATATTATGTAGTCTATAACATGATAAGAGTCATGTCGTACGAAAACCGGCCTGCCATACTTTGTAACAAGCGAAGATTTACACCAACCTTTGCATCAATCCAGACTAATTAGGATATCTTCTTTCAACAATTTAATCATACAGGCATCATGGAATGCTCCTGTAAAGACCGGTTATTCAAATATGTCGACGAAATGATGTGCGTCATTAAATGCTAATTGTTATTTATTTCAGGACCTTTGAAAGTCGCTTTTTGTGTGACCTGGATCATACGCTATTGTACGATTATAGACGTCCAATATATCTAGTATTCAACAGAGGGCCGAGTGTAGTTATCCTTATACAATTAATATTATTGCTTACGTTTCATTCATAAGTGGGGTTGACAATTATAACTGTATTTGATGTCCGCTCTTCTACCATATTCCTGTTTCACTAGCGTATTTACGTTAACATATAACAATGTTATTCATTGATTGGAAATTAACGCCGTTTTCGATAGTTATTCATGACCAGTTATAAATTCATTTAATCTTTCGATTCATGTTTTTCTTGTCTCTCACCAGTTCTCGTCACATCTGTGTTCGCAGGCAATTGATAACCTTCGAGAATAATTATATAAGCCAATTGTTGGAAGACGATTGTCGCCAGGCACAACATATTCTCTGATTTTATTTCGGGGTTTGAATAAAGTTCACATTGATTTCTGAAAACGCTAGTGTTGTTATAATCCAAATACCACAAGTACAACTTACAGAAATTCCTACTAAAATATATCCTAAACAATGCCACCACGTGCTGCTTAGAAGGCTAGATGAAAATGGCAGAAAGACATTGGCATCTAAAATTAGTATTTGTTATATGAATTCGGGTTTAAGAATGTATGGATAAACGAAGGTGTTGGAAATTGTATCTATTTTTTAAAGTGCTTTAAACAACTTCTTATAGATTGCTCTTTCCAAAATATTCAGCATAAGATCAGAGATTCGCCTAAGTTAAAATGTTATCAATACTTTAAATCTCTTTTATATGTAGAAATGGATAGTTCATATTATAGTCGTCGCATTATGTAACATATTAGATGTTCTAGTCATTGTTTAAATGTAGAAAAATGGTAGACACCAATATGTTGATTACTGTTTGACATTTTGTAACAATTGTCTTGGTAGAAACTGCTATGCTGTTGAAGATGGATCGTATGCCCGGCTCACAAATAACTTCGGCTTTTATATTTCCAAGAAGACTGGACAAGTTCATACTCAACTGCAAGGTTGTTTTATGACATACCGAGTGAATGTAGACCCACAAATGTAAATCACTGATAACATATGTTATTGAAGCGTTTAAAATCAGATTTTGTTTTACTTTAGATGAACATGTATTTATGTATAACCGCAATAGCATGCCAGAGGCATTACGTTTCTGAATAAAACATTTGTATTTGTATTTGTAAAATCAATGTTGTCAACGAAACCATATAAATCACATGGAGAGAGATTACGAAATATACCGTACTGTATAATGTGTATATATTTGACCCAACAATGTGCCATAAATCGCTGTACAATTACAATTCTGACATTTATTTTGTTACATCATATGGTTTTATATGATATAGGGTTCCGTTGTATCGGATTATATGGACCTTACTGTGATAATTACATAGAAGCACCGCAACATCAAGTCATTTTTGTTTTGTTATTGCAGTTGTAAACTTATTTGTCTAAAGAAAACATCAGAATAACAAATAATTCAGACTTAGTTCTAGGGTTGAAACTGATGCATTGGGCTTCATGATTAACGGTTGTGAATATATATATAAGTGTGAAGCCATCGACGGAAATAAGACACACCTCGTATCCAATATTGTTTCTTCCCAAACGATGTTTTATTCATCGGATTTATTCATGGTGCATACATTTTCAACATTATATCAGTCATAGCAACGCACTCCGAGCGCTTGGCTAATCACCTATTTCTACAATCCGTCTGTATAATTTAGGTCATTGTAAAGACGAGTGTCGAGGTAACCATCTGACATTTGTACATCATCTGCAGTGTTTGGGTTTGATGACATTTTAGACTATTTATCTGTAGATCGAAATGCTTCGTCGATAGACTGACTGATTTATTGCTTTTCGACCATGATAAATCAGCGGTATTCAAGATATATTAATATGTTGTCTTAAAACAGAGAGAACGACTCACTCAACTGAGCAATTGCTGATACATGAAAAGGAAATGTTCAAATATACATGAGCAACATCGAACGAGCTGTTTTGGGTTCTTTGTGCGAACATCGATGATTGGTGAATGCATACACCCGTACGTACTGACTTGCAGTGTCCGTTTATATATTATATAGCCCAAACTGTAGCCAAATCACTAGAAGTATAGCGTCACTAGAGGCAATTTGGACAAGTCAAGATGAACCGTAATTTAAGGCTGCAAATAAATATACATACGCAAATGTAATAGTGAATACATGAATAAATTGCCAATACTTGTAACACTGATGTTGTTATCGAAGATATAATATACCAAAATTGACTTCGTTTTGATAATGTATCGAGATATTTATTTTCTGCAAGTGAAGCACATGATTAGAAATATAATTGGCATTGACCAACCTTATTCTATACTTTATTAAGAATAAACTATTGGACCAACAAACATCTGTGTAAAACAATCATAACGGTGATATATGTTTGGTGTGTAATGACTACTTCATTGCATGATTCTGCTTTGCTAACTTTGCTTTGTTTCTTTAAGTGGTTATAGTATGTAATGCGTGTGTGGTGTTTTAAACCACTTTCAGCAATCTTTCAGTTATATCACGGCGTTTCCTAAGTAAGTTACCAGTTATATTGGTCCTTTTATTCTGACACCAGCCAGTCAGTCTTAATGCTAACGCCACACTTATGAGCCCTACGGCGGGCAGTCGTTATTACCGTGATATAAGTATTTGGTGTGACCCGGTCGGGCGGACCGACCCTCTACCACTTCACCACCGAGGCGGTTTCATATAATTAATATCATAATATGTAGTTTGTACAGATACAACAGAACAATCGCAAACGTGTGCTAAAATGCAATAGCACTAAACCTTTTCAAATTCCACATGCACAAAATCAACAGCAGACTTTAAAAAACCAAAAGGCTGTGAAAGTCACTGTTAATGAAAGAATAAGTATTTAATATAGACTTGATACGATTGTGACAAGGAAAGAATTTGCTCGCAATGAACAAATTCTCAGTTTGATACACTGTATACACATTTTAACCGATGTAACCGTTTTTATGAATCCTTTGCCATCAGTATAGAACCAGGTTAGGCGAGTCTCCTTGTATTAATTCAATACTGATAAAATCACTAGCGAAATCGTTTGTTGAAAACACAGTTCGATATGTATATGTAATCAGCGTTGTTTGATGCCATTGAGTTTTTAATTTTCCTTTGGTCACGGTCTTGAGATCGACAAAAATAAAAGTGGTTATAATGTAAACGTCCGTTGTAATTTTGTTTTATGCGGGGAACCCCCCCCCCCCCCCCCCCCCCCAAAAAAAAAAACAACAACCTATAAGCTTGCCAGTTTTGAGGTAAAAGTATAGCCAGACAGTCGATTGTCTATTCTGATGATCCGCTGATATATAGCATGTATTTCCAGTCAAAATATGAATGATTCTATATTCCTTTGTAGTCCGCATAAAGCTTCGTCCGATCTCGAACTGAATCACTCGTTACGAAAATCGGACGCCATAAGACAAGCTACATATATTCTGTATTCTAATTCTGATAGCATAGACAATTTTTATTATTCAGACCAATGATTTTGTTCCATCCACGAGTCGTGCTCATTTAAGTACAATTTATTTTTCAGACTTTTTAACTGAAATCAAGATTTCATTGTATATATATGAGTCTTGGTAAGAATGAAATATACGCCAAGTAGACTGTAACCTGTCCAAATTGAAGACTCTTTGGGCGTATCCCAAATAGGCAGACTATATGTATATCTTCCAACTTCTTTACCATTAATCTGACAATAATTCTTTTCCAGATGACTGCTTCATAAAGGTTTAAATCAAATAAAATTTCCGGAAATTGGAAGAATATGTTTGACATACATGGCGATGGAAATAGGCTAAACAATAGTTTCAAAAGTATGTGAACTGCACACATCGAGTCGTAACTACCCTATGCGTATATCAAAAGACAACACAACAGTGAATACAAGTACTAGGGAGAAGTTCACGGTTCGTGATTCAAGAAGTGGAGATATAGTCTGCTTTGATTGTATTATCGATAGGGTAAATACAACTATACTTCCTAGTGACTTCAATGTCTTGGTATATGTTATTGTCAGTATGCTTTTTAAGAGACATTCAAATCATATTTTTGTAACTTAGAACACCACGTTTTAAATTGCTTGTAGGATATACATTAATTTATACGAATACTTGAACTAAATATTGTTTTAATCAATTATAAACTTATAGTGATTTTTAGATTAAAATGTACACTATAGTATTTTAATAATAATGATAAATACATGATATTGCTATTATTTCTTTCCAATTCGGTTTTTCAATTTTCACAGGAACATTTTTCAGATTTGGAAGCACAACAAAGACCATAGAGACCTATTTAAGTGACATTGAAAAAGAAATGTAATTAAGTAAAACACAAATTATGGTTTTGCAATTATATAAATGATCTTTCAATTTCTGATATCAGTGATATTTGGAAATCATATTTGCTGTTGTATCATATTACAACGACATCATTAGTTAAGCAGAAGTGAGCAATACAGTTCCAAACCATCTATCACATATACAAAAAAAAACAAGACATATACAAATTGACATTTCGGCATTGTACGACATTTGTTTCATACACATGTTAAATGTTTTATAAAGACAAATTAACGATAATCTTTGAAGATTTATGTAGTAATTTACTGACACGTTTGTTCTTCCAAATAAAATAATTATAGTGTGACCATTTAGCAGCGTTCGACACATTGTCAATTTAATCCACGTTTGTTCCAAACAATGTGTAAAACGTTCGCCTACCTCTCATTTACAAATACTGTTATGTTAGACACACAGTCACCAGATTAAAAAAGCTAGCCGATATTTCCGAAACCTCCCTATCACTTAAAAGGCAAACATTGGTACACGTTCGATGGCGAAACACAACGAAGAAGTGTCAAACACACTTATAAAAATAACAAAATTGAATTTTAAAGATATTTAATTATACCTGTATATCCATTCACAAATGAACTGTTTGACGCATGTTAAAACATGTACAGTATTAAAACAATGTTGTTAGATAAGAGACGTTCGATGACTTTCTTCATGACTTTTCAACGATAGCGAATGCTTTTTAGTCAAAGTTAACACATATTTCATTGTCATAAATACTATTATAACAACAATCAATGTGTGTAAGCAAGTTTCATTGTGTGAACATTGATATTTATATTAACGAGCAGCGTCAAGCCACTTTCGTTTTTTTTGTCTGTACGATTAGTGCATTTTCAAGCGAGCACGTACATGTACACACAAACAGTGTCACTAGTTCTTCGCCGTCCCATGAATACTTGTATGACATAAAGTCCTAGATGCAACTAGAAATGTGACACCACTAGTTCTAGGTAAATGTTACTAATAATGTGAACATGAAGAATCAAACAAGACCTCACATCGGCACAAGCGGCTTGATGGTTTGGGTTATGTTGCGGACTGTTTTACGCCATTTCAACATTATTTAACTTAAGTTGTGTCATTGACTTAGACTGTTTGTGCAATGAATGTATCACTCAAATGTTCAATTCAATTCAATTTCCTTAATCAAGTACTTAAGCTTCCGAGCCAGAAAAACACATCTGATCACATATGAACATGATTATTATATACGTGAAATATGTATACATTTGTGTAACGTTCTTAATATTTGTTCTAATCATTTTAAGAGTTATTTTTAACGATTTTCAAAGCTTAAGAGCTTCAATTAGGAAAGTTGCAACTAGTCATATTGTTCTTATTTCATTCATTGAATGTATTACGAAACATATATGATTCTAGTGCGTAGCCATTTTTTATTTTAAAATATAACAATCTCCGATTTTCATATAGTGGTCATTCGAAACAAAGATGAAAATCATTTTCAAAAACACATTTTTTTTTATTTGCTTCACATAGGACAAAACCTCGAACGTGTCTAGGTTTTAAGCAGTGAAGCGACTGACGGAGTTTTAATGTTGCTGCTGTTGGGTCATTGGCGATATAAAACAAATATAAAAGGGTATTTTTATTATAATTTAAGTTAAACTATGTGTACATAAAACATATAGTACATATTTCATATTTAGTCAGCACCTACTTTAGTACAAGTCCCTAGCAATATGCCACGAACCCCTCCAATTTGCATGCATTTTTATTCAGGCCAAGGTCATAGTTGAATGCGTCGACTCCACGAGGTTCTTTCTAACTACTGACAACACTTATATCTGTTTTGTTAAATGTGAATGTACATAAGTACACACTATCATAAAAAGGCCTCTAGACGTGTAAATATTCATCTAGTCTAGCAATTGGACAGATTTGATTTAATATGATTGATTGAATTCTGATATTCTTCACAAACCGGACGTGTCACTGCGATACTTATTAGCTTTATGAATGGAGTACATTCTTATTACGATGATATTGCCAACCGGTAACAAGGTCATTTCAAGTAACATATGGAAATAACCTTTGGATTAGAGCCGTTTGATTTGTAACTTGACATTGACCTTGACTTCTGTATAAATATGTCTAAATATTATTGCTTTTGTTATCGACCTAAGTAATATTCTATTTAGCGAAAAACTATTGAAATAGTTCGAATATATTTACGTATAATCCTTGTATTTTACACCGAAATGCCCTTAAGCAATGTAACTGGTAATGCATTTCACACTTTACGCTTGAAATAAAATATATAAAGCTGATCTACTATTCCATGTAAACAATCCAAAAGCTAAACAATGTTTAATACTACTTGGTTTAACTCTTTCAGCGCCGAATTGTTTAGAGTAGACTCTTCCAACCACAAAATCATGCGTCTCCATTTCTCATGAAATAAAAGATTTGGAATATTTTGATAACTAAAAGGCAAATAATACTGATTTCAGGTGAGACAGCTCGTAAACCTGAATCAGTATTGTTTGCAAAAACCTCCATATTGCCTTTGGCGCTGAGATAGTTAACTACAATTGTACAGATTCCGGTACAAATAATCATTTGTAGCAGAGTGGTGTTATCGTCTAGTTTGTAAATTATTCTGTATATCATATGAGTTGTTATACAAATCCGAATATTCACTCGTCAATAATCCATAAAAGTATTGTGGTCCGTGGTATATTATTACTACGATTGGAATGTTATATGACTATTGTGTCATTTGCTGTTTTGCATGCATACAGAAGGGTTTATCAGACACATCGCCATCATTTATGAGAAGCTCTTAACTAAATATGAGCTTCGAAGGTGTTCAAATAAAACGCTTTACGAATCCATCTTGACTGAGAAGCGGATATAATAAAAGGCGTTCCTGGTTCGAATCCATCTTACGGTGGTCATATTTCCCAGGCTTATCCTGGTTTGTCACAATGCTTATTAATTAGTGTAATGCAACTGGAAGATTTTTGAAAACGGTTTTGAATCAAATTAAAGTTAAATCGCATTCCTGGTGGAATTCGGTAAAAACCGTTCCAATATATGCGTGTATAACCAGATGGTGAACAGAGAAAATCAATATCAGACTGCGCAAAATGAGGTAGTTAATCGGAATGTTTTTATCTCAAAGTATATTTGACTAGACAAATATGGCAGATATTGACTGATAACATTTATACAATCAATCGTTTTGTTATGACTAATTGGGTCTTCTTTCGAAAACTGGTTTCTTCTTTCCCAAAAGATTTCGAATGTTTAAAGAGCTTAGACTAAACCTAGTAGACCAATATCATGACAATAACATGCTGCAGTCCCAATCAATTTAAAGAAGATGGTCTGTGGATATCGTTTCGCTATGATGAAGTCTGTATGTACTGTTGTGAGATTGGTGAAATTGCCAAGGCGTTCAATATAAACAATGAATTTGCGGTTTATCCACGAAACTGAACTTGCGTTTTATGACAGTGTTTGGTAGCAAAAAGGTAGGAAGGCCACCATAAAAACGTTACAATACGTGAGCTGCCAAACCGCTACATTTAACGCAAGACATGGATGTATTCAAAGTGTCATAACACAACGCGTACTTGGCGAGTGCTAGCCGAACCAACCTATCAAATTACAGCGTTTAACTAACGCGCGGCCGTTTGCTCTGTATTTTAGTATGATCTGAATAAATCTGTTTCAACGGTGACCAATGGACAAGTGATCTATTTGTAGTGACATTGACCCAGATAACCAACAAAATGATACCTGCTTGCTGAAAGTTTTAATTTAATGTGTTGATTCGGCTAAATACTTCCCATCACCGTGGTTGTAAGGTTGATCTGCATACATCTCTAGTTTCCATTTGTGTACTTGTTAAAATCCTGTTTTGGATTTTACTGACAATTGTATGTGCATGCTATACAGAATAAAAGGCGTAAAAAAGGGTTTCAATTAATGGTGTTTCTCTGGTTATGTGTTCATGCCTTTATCGCAAATCTTTCTCGTGACCCAATCAATTACTTCAAAGTTTCACTTTAAATGATTATATTTGATAGCAATGTGCAACCTCCATAGTAAATCTGTGTCACTCCGGTTATAGATCAGTCCATTCATACGATCTGGGATATTATGCCCTGAATAAAATCAATCTCGGGTTCGCACATTGTTGTTTCAAACTATCGTTGATACCATGATTGTATTTACTCGAGGCCATGACGCCCTAACTCCTCTGGTATTCTGTATTCGTCATAGAGATCAGTTTATGTACAATTTATCGTATTAACACTCCCATTGTAAAACGAGTTTTCCATTTGGACCATTAAATCCATAGCCAATTCTAGAAATATCGGGGTCAAGTTTTTGTGTTGAGCAGCAAACCGTACCTGATACGACGGCTGTCCTCCTTCTGTACTTTTCTGACATTTATGATAATAAAAATAAGATGCAAATTGCATCTTCGGCATTTGATCTTAGAAATTCTACATATGCTTCCCTATGAGTCTATGACCTAGATGGTGAATAGGAAAGGTTAGACTTTGCAGGGGCGCAGACTGAGGACTCGGCTTACATCAGATCTAGACTTTAAATGAATGTAATAAGAGAGAATGATTTAACTTTTAAAGGGCACGTCAGCCATGACATAATTATTTCAGCCAAAAAGTCGACACTCACAATGACTTTCGTCAGTCTTTGTAATGCATAATTGCCGACATTGGTCAAAATGAACAAAGTTTTGACTCTGCGCAAACTTGCACAAATGATTTCTTTAGACGTGAGATAAAAGCTGAAATTCAATAAAAGACATACATTATCGTAAAAAAGAACAAAGACAACGAAATGGAAGCATTTAATTCACACTGGGTGAGATTACGAAATATACCATACAGTATAATGTGTATATATTTTAACAAATAATGTTCCTTAATTCGTTGCCCTATTACCAATATGACATTTATTGCGTTACAACATGTGGTTTAATATTATATAGGGTCCCGTTATACTAAAGTATGCGAGTTTTATTGTGATTACATTGCATAGAACTTCCACAACAATAAGTCTTGTATTTATTTTAATTGAGGTTGTATTATATGTCGGAAGTAAAATTCATAAATAACAGATAATGCATACTTAATGCTACTGTCGGAATACATTTCTTAGGCTTCATTCAAAACAGTAGTAACTACATATTGTAACAAGATGTAGTTACAACCACTTTGCTAGAAGCCATCGAGGTAATACAAAAGGGTAAACCTTGTATCATATTTCATTTCTTTCAAAGAGATTCACTCAGTTTCTACATAAGGTTAGTCATATCAACGCAATTCAATACTCAGCATCATTTTTCTAAATCTCTCTGGAGGTATTTAAGTAGATTATCCAAGTGTTTGGCTATTCAGCTATTTCGAGCTACCTGCACAAGTTCATTGATTAGACGAATGACGCAGATCACCATATCATCAGCAGTCATGGGTTGAAGAAATTTAAGACTAATGACCTTCAGACTAAAATTTCTCGTCAAGACACTGACTGGTGTATAGACATTTGCCCATGATGAATTTAACACAGAGACAATAAAGAAACAGTTGAAGAAACGGTATTCAAAATAAATGTATCGGTTGTCTCAATACAGACGGGACGAAACACTCAACTGAGCCATTGTTGACAAAAGCAAAGGAAATAATCTAATACATTTGAGCAACATTGTTTGTACTTTGTGCGACGATTGTCGATGGTGTACACCTGCACAGTCTCACTCTATCCATTGTAATGTCCGTATACATGTCATGCTTTCCCCGACTGTAGCCAAAAGGCAAGGTTTGCAGCGCCACTTGAGTCAAATTGGACTATTCAACGAAACCCATACTTGTAAAACAGAATAACGTGTACATACGCTATTGTGATATAGGACACAGATAAATAATTGCCAATACTTGTAAAACTGATGTGGTCATCGAGAACAAAATATACAGAACTTTTACTTGGTTTCGCTAATGTAGTGAGGAATTCATTTACTGCAAGTGAAGCACAAAATTGAAAATATAATTGGCAGTGGCTAACTTAATGATATATTTCCAATCAGAGCAAACTATACGACAAATGAACATCTGTGTACTACTGACGCAATGGTAAGGGATTATATATATGCCTCTTTATTGCATTATTCTGCTATGATATATTCGTTTGTTTTAACCAGTGGCATAATTGTAATACGTACAAGAACATAGACTTAGCAAAGAAAAAGTTATTGCTAATGTCTGCTTTATGTTTTTGGCATTTTCAAAAATTTGGAATGACTAATGAAGCTTATAGAATAAATTACAACTGCATCGGTATATAATCTCAAAGGTAAAAATATATCTAGTGTAACGTGTACCGGAGTTAAGCCATCGCGGGTCACCTATCCAGGCGATAACCGTCATGAACGTTGCTTAATTTTAAGAAAAGTTCAACCACTCTACCAACGTCGCTATAAAAGCCGGCTTCCACAGCAAGGCTGCAGAAGTGATATGTATACATATGCCCCGTTCCCGTTACATTTCTCCCTCTTTTCTCTTGACTTCGACCCGAAGTTACACAACTGAACACAAGCAGTACACCAGAGCGGAGTCTATGTTACATCACTGGAACCACCGGGGTTCCTGGACGTTGGTGATATCAACCCAAAATACCATTTCTGCCACCATTTGTAACGTTTACCGGAGTAAACCATCGCGGGTCACCCATCCAGGCTCTAACCGCGTTTATACCTATACCACGTTCTCGTTACACTAGTAAACACTATTTGTGTTGCTGGCATGAAATGGAACTCTCAATAACTTTGCCCTAGGAATACTTAACTCTTTTAACTTTAAATAATTTATTTATTAACAGTTTGGGAAAAGGAGCAGTTGAAGCATATAACTGTTGTTAAACTTATTTAGTGGTTCAGTATTGTATTACAAATAAAAATGTATGTTTGCTACCAATTTAGCTGTATGGTTTCCCGTTTGATGATTATTTGCAAGCTGCTTGTATTGTCATATTTGACTTGCTCTCTCGATTCAGATTGATGTATTGTGTGCAGTGCATATTGCAATACCATTTGGCACCTCTCACAACGATAATTCCCAAATCATACTCGAATGAGTTTTTGAATAGTATTTAGGCCTTTCTTCTGTCAATTCCAGAGTTTCAACGCGTGTTACAGGATAAACTCAGTTGTACGGACTATTGCTATATACCAAAATACAGCACCGACAACTTTTCGCTTTTCCCTCTATATTATTAATTTTACAACGATACTTTGAGTAAAGCTATGTTAAAACAAGAATGTTTTATATATCGAACTGTGTCGATTCAGACCAGCCAAAGCACTATCATCGGGCTCAGCACTGTTCGCAAATAAGTCATAAAAGGTTTAAAGAACATTCCGTTAGGTCAACAAAGATAAATGCAGGGCTGTATGTAGGTTAACCTAGTAGCAATGATGTTCGTAGAATTACCCATTAAATTGCAGCTTTTAATTAATACAAGTAGGCCCATCTTGGTTTGGATCTACGTTGGTGGCAAAAGTCCGAGATTTCGGCTTTCCTTAGACATTTGCGTTTACGAGTTCAAACAAAATCTGATACCTTTTCCAATACTACCTCGGGCACTTTTTAGCAAGGGGCTTGTTATAGCCAATGGCTATAGAATGCGAAATCCGACGACACTCATCATTTTGAGACTAGAATCTAGACTAGTGTTTTACATTACTTCACATCTGTGTTTATATATCAGCTCTCCGTTTCTGAACACCATCCCGGGTTCGGAGAGATGTCTTGGTAGTTGCAGATCGTATATAATTTCAATGAAAGTGGATGATCTGTGATCTGGCAGCTAAACCCATGTCGGTTATTTCGAACCGCCAAATAGTTCCTGTCTAAAAATCAAAATGCGGTAACTTGTTGGCATATGAAAGCAAAAAGAACTCGAAAGAAATTTTATGTTGAAATATATGATTAAGAAATAAAAATGTATTGCTACGCTTGCAACATGCTTGATCGCGAGTAAAGTTCATAGGTGATTCCTAAATATTGTAAATCGAGTGGATTAAAGGCAGCTTTGCGATTCCAACTCAAAAACAAATTCAGAAAATCGAGTCCCAATGATAATATATATATTCAAAAGATCTGATTATTGAAATGATAATTAAATAAATAGTTGACAAAATATAACATATACGGTAAATGTGTAAGTAAGACCAGGCGTCGGAATTTCAAAAAATATTTTCGAATAAAACTTCAGCGTTAACGTTAATCAGGAATCTAAGTAATAGAGTATTTCATTCTAGATTCCTGCGTAAATATATAATAAATAATTCGCTAGCTCGTTTATCGATTTAAAATGATTTCATAAATTAACGATAACCGGTTATTGTAATGGTTAGCATATTCGTTTGTCATTCGTAGAAAATGAATATCCGTAAACCAGCAGTTTTCTCACCCTTTTTACGAGGATAACAATTTCGATCAATGCTGATGGTATACATTGGTATACGATATTATAAGGATATAAACACTCACACTAACCAGTAAAGAAATACAATTGTGTTTGAGCTTAGCAACATTTACCAACTGTGCTTGAATCAAACATGGTTCATTGACCAGCTTATCCAGCTAATCGGACTGCTTAACCAGAGTGCGTTAGTTCATACCCAACTCGGTTATCAATATTTCCGAGTCAAGTGTTATTCGTTATCCAATAATATGCTAACAGTCTATGTCGAAAAGCAGCGATTCTCTTGGAAAAACTGCAGTGGAGTACTAGTGTGAGAAGGTCAGGGAACAGAAGTGTATGTGTATGTCATGAAATACGGACGTTAAACCAAAGACAATAAAAAAAAATTGCAAGTTACAGTATTTAGTTTTATAGGATTATCTCATTTATATTGATTTTTTTTATTTTTGAAATATTTGCGATTTACGATTATCCGTACCACATTAAATTACATTTTACTTGCCATGATAAGAAATGTATTTCTACAAATATATATTTTACAGTGGTTTGTACGTAGTTGGCGTATCTGTTTTACTATATATTTCGCAGTTCGGAATTGTCTTAGAAAACTGACAACAAGAGCGCTTGTTACAATACTAAATTGCAATGCTTATTGTATATGCACATATATAAATAGTGACATGACTGAAATAGGTCCTTGTATAGTGTCATACCTGGGAGTCTCTATTTTATTTCTAACCAATCGATTATGAACATATATAATTGTGTTTTGTCTTACTTTTCAAAATATTTAACTCTCTTGCCGATGACAGGCGTCGAATTAAAGTATTGCGTACTTTATAAATGCAAGTTAAAATCACTTTATGTAAGTACAATAAAACAACATTGATTTTAATATGCAGGGGTTAGACACAACCGGATTCAATCCATGAAGGTTAAACGAATGAGAACTATTAATGAGCTTACTACGTACGTCATCCGTGTGCCTAACATGATTATAGAATTAGACATGAGTTAAAAAGATATTATGGGAAGCACGGAGAAGATATTTATATACGTCCATCTTCACAGTTGAACACAGTGTCTATAAACAGTTGGATTGGACTTAATAATGCATCTAGCACACGGTGTTTATGGATTGCATGGATTATATACACCGGGTTCATCAATGATGGTTTGCACATATCAATAGATTATTTTCTTATTAACTCCTTCTCCTATATGTAAGACACGCAAACGAAGTCTGCAATAAGATTATCATTTTTTCCAGCTTCCCATCGGGGTTTCAATCCGATGTTATCTAATTCCTGGACATTGTTGGTAGTTAGTGCTGTTGTAATGTACTCGTTAGATCATCAAGATAAGCTGCTTTTTAAAACAGAAAAAAAACATCCATCTTCACATTTTCGTTGGCAACATATAGCTTACTATTTCAACGTTTATTTTGCAAGTACACACTCCTTAGTAATATACGCAGTCCATGATCTCAAACTTTTATATTTTGAAAAAATTAAACTTTCGGTTCAAACCCGTTACCGTAAAAGTGTAAAACGTACCTTTGTTAGAATATGTTTTGTTTTAGCTTCACTTTTCGCATTGGTCATGATATTGACAAATTGCAGTATTATAATCGTATTAATGTATTCGACGTATTTGTCCTTTTCCACATACATCACATTTGCAAAATAAATATAATCTTTCTCGTTACCCAATAAATTAATTCAAACTTTCATTTTAATAAATCACATTTGATCGCAATGCGCAACTTCCATCGTAAATTTGTGTCACTCTGTTTATAAATCAGACCATTCATACGAACTGGGATCTGTTGTTTTAATCAAATCATTTACGGTTTGGCACTTTTGTTGAAAGTTATACCAAACTATGGTTGATATCATCTGTGTACTTAATCCAGTTAGTGGTATATGTATACCTTACTGCAAATTGACTTTTAGCTTTGTATGTATACAGTGCATATATAATCCATAGTCAATTCTAGGAATATCAATGTAAATATTCTAAGATTAACAGCCAACATAGAGGGCAAATGCGCCGATTATCTTGGTTCTTTGCCAGAGATTCAGATAAGGAGGGGCATTCAGCTCTTTCCCCACAATTCTCTCTTATTATTAAAGCAAACCCTATATTGTGAGTACTCAAAGAATTGTCTCACTGAGACGATTCTTTTGAGTACCCACAACATAGCGTTTGAGGGTCATATAAGTATTTAAGAATATGTAAAACGCTCCTATTCTAGAGCTCTGCACGCATAACAATTCTAATAGCACACCAGTATGTTAACCATGACTTAGATGGCAAACAGGAAATATCTTGATCATACTTAACTGGGTGCAGACTGATCAGGATCATCAGTGGTCGGAACATCCTAACAGTCGGTGTTCAATGGACGTGGCTCTTTCAGATCTAAGACGCCTAGTTATTACACTAATTGAATGTAATGAGATAGAAATGATTTAGTTCAAGAACCTCGTAAGACATCCCCGGTTGTTGACTCGACATGCTCCAACATCTACTGCGGGATTTTTCACCGTGTTTTGCCGTTTAGAAAAGAACCCTTTGGTATAAGACAATGAATGACCATGTATGTTTGCCTTGTTTAATGTCAGCCGATTCAGCAGAAGAAGACGATATGAGTCTGTTTTATAATATTAAACAGGCATTTTGGCTGAACCCTAGATTGTATTGTACCCATACACAAGGAATATGGAAGATTGATGTGAAAATACTAGACAGTGGCATTCTGACTTGACCACTTAATAGTTGAACCTTGCTCTGCGAATACTTAACCCTTTCCCACATACAACAAATCTGCAGCAGACGAATCCGAAGTCATCTTCGCAAACGAAAATGAAAATTCCTACTAACTAAATAATAAAAGGATTGAATAAAGTTGAAAACATTGCAGTCAGATGTTGAATTGAGCAATTTCTCCACTTGGCACAATGTTGTCAAAAGTCGTCTACTGTAGAGGCGTCAGCAAGTCACTGTATTTTGAAAAGGGTTAACCTTAGGACATTTTGACAAGTGTAGACAATCAATTTGCAGATCAATACCGTATTATACAAATGTACAAAATTTCAGATGCTTCTTGCATTGCTTCTTAAAACTTATAACTGAACAGTAAAGATCATATATGCGGATGCGCCGTGTGATCTAGATCTACCCGGGCAGCCAATGTCCTTTGATTGGTTTAGCCGTGGCGCCACCCAATTATAGGTTATTTTTCTTGTGCCGAGATTGATTGATACACTATGTCGTCTGTAAAATGATAAAAGCCGCAACATACGAAAACCGACCTTTCAGATTGTATGACTACCGAATATTCAGACCAGCCTATACATCCGCGCAGACTAATCGGGCTCGTCTTCATTTGTAATCTTAATCATAAAAGCATTGTCTAAGAACATGGAGACTTGCTATGACATTATACCGTCAAAATCATGTATTACCTTAGGACGTTATTAGTATTTGTTGAGGACCTTTCGGTGTCTGGCGCTTTCGTGTCACTTGGATACTACGATATTAATCTTTGTCATGGATTGGATATCGAGGGCTTGGCGTGAAACGGTTGTAACTAAAAATTGGTATTTTTTTACCAAGGTGAATTACCTCTCCATAAAGTCTTTATAAGCGTTAAATCATTTTTCTTGGTAAACAATGGAAATTTAGGTGCCATTGCTCGTTCTGAGCAATGGCACCTAAATTTGCATTGTTTACAAAAGGGTAAAAATTGCCCCTAAACCAATGTTTTCAAAAAAGGTTTTTAGTTACAACCGTTTCACGCCAAGCCCTCGATATTAACTTCATTTTCGACATATTTCAGATAACCATGCATTTCATGTTGTTTTCTTCTCGCACCAGTACTCTTCACATCAATCTTGCAAGACAATCGACTACCTTCCAACATTTACTATTAAAGCCATTTGTTGGAAGACGAATGATGCCAGTTACAATGGCTCGTCAACTTTTGGAAATAATCAATGACCGATCAGGTTTGACAGTGATCAGAATAAAGTTTATAGCAATATAGCAAACCTCGTACAGTTGAATTCCTTAGTCGTGCATTCGATTTCTGTAATAGGAAATATGACATCCTATAAAGGACATACCATATCGGAAGTAGAACACAGATAACAAATATTAAACCCTATAAATCACATAGGGGGAGCTTACGAAATATACGGTAGTATATAATTTGTATTATATCTGACCCAATAATGTTCCATAAATCGCTATACAATTACCATTCTGACATTTACGGTGTTACGGAATACGGTTTAATAGTATACAGGGTCCCATTATATCAGAGTTATGGATCTTACTATAAATATATTGCCTAGAAGTATCAGAATGTAATGTCATGTTTTAAACTGAAACTAATAGTATGTATCGAAAGAAAAATTCAGAAATAGCAAAAGAATGTTACACACTAACTGCTTCTGTCAAAAAATACGTCAAGGGCTTCATGCAACACGGTTGTAAGTACATATTCTGATAATTTATAGTATCAACCGTTTGGCGTGAAGTCAACGATGTTGAAAAATGTAAATGAATGGATGTAATTTTCAAATAATCTCCAAGTTGCTCAATTTGGTGAAATTTAATGTAAATTGATCATGTAACCTTCTTTGTTAAACTAAGTCATATTGTCTCGTACAACAATATGTACTTTACAATTTCTACATTAAGTCAGTACAGTCGAGGCATTCAAGTTAATAAAAAATAGCCAACCATCTTTGTTTTCATTAAGTGTTTGTCAAAGCGATTGGCTATTCAGCTTATTGTAGGTAACTGCCTGTCAGTATAATGTAGCACATTGATAAGACGATTGACGCAGATAAGTATATTGTTTTTGATCATTACCATAAATAACGATATTTAAGAGTAATGACCTTTAGACCGAATTTCCTGTTCAATATATTGACCGATATAGTATATAGCCGCTCGGCCATGATACATTTAACACAGAAATACAAACTACAAAACGGAAACAGCTGAAGAATGGTATAACAACAATAAAGTAATTGGTTGTCTTTATACAAACAGGACGAAGTATTCGAGTTATTGCTATAAAAGCATAATGGACACGTATCGCGTAAAACGATTGTGTTTGTTGGTACTTTGTGCGAACAGAGAAGTTCATCAAACTTGTAGCGCCGCTATGCCTTTGCCAATACACCTTCAAGTTATGTCATCAATTTCTTCAACCATAAGGCATAGAATACACATTGTTAGTGTCCATGCTATCGCGTAGAACGATTGTGTCTGTTGGTACTTTGTGCGAACAGAGAAGTTCATTAAACTTATAGATCAACACAGTATCCCTAGAGCCTTTCACTGTCCTGTCTACACGTAGTGTAGGCCCCCACTTGTGGCAATACGAACTAGAAGTGTAGCGCCGCTATGCCTTTATCAATACACCTTCAAGTTAAGTCATCAATATCTTCAACCATAAGGCATAGCATACACATTGTTAGTGTACATGCTGATACTGGACATCTATAAATACATTTCATTCATTTGTAAGATTTATGTTGACATCGAGAGAGAACTATAACAAAATCTTTCTTTCTTGCTAATGTAGTTAGGACTTGTTGCAAGTGAAGCACAAAATTAGAAATATAATTAACATTTACCAGCCTTAGAATATATGTCATCCAGAACAAATCATTGAACCCTCAAACATCTTTGTATTAATTTCGTAAAAGTTAGGGGGCGTAATATGGCTGCTATGTTGCATTGTTCTGCTTAGATGTCTTCATGTGTTGCAACCATACTTATTACTGTAATGATTACCAACATAATTGAGCCGTCCCGCGAT
Organism: Serripes groenlandicus; assembly: GCA_031761405.1. Classification (NCBI taxonomy): domain Eukaryota; kingdom Metazoa; phylum Mollusca; class Bivalvia; order Cardiida; family Cardiidae; genus Serripes; species Serripes groenlandicus. Next base: position 110,037 of record JASEVX010000147.1, read on the forward strand.
AAAACCAACACTGTGGACTCTGCGTAAAGTATCGACCTGGATCAGCATAAGCATGCCACCCAGGCTTACCCGTCTGGTCACTTTTCGCCTCCTGTGGATTTGTGTCAGGCATCATTACTCTATACCTCTATCCTCCTGAGACAGAATGTGTCGACCCAGATCAGTCTGCATGAACTGCGCAGGCTGATCTGGGTCGATACATGACGCAGATACCATAATTTTGGTTATATCGCGGGACAGCTCATATATAGTTATGCAAGCAAATTGCTCATGTCTGCTTATATAATTCCGATGGAACCGATTTCTTGAATCCTGTACCACACCAGTCTAAAGCCAGTCAGTAGAGACACCTCTTATAATTGGAATACCCTTAACGCAATTATCGAAATCAAGCTGAAAACACAGATCAATGATAATGCGTTATTACCGTGTTGTTATTAGATGAAAATACGTTTTAATTGCTACTTTTGCCATGGGCTTGACATTGACTAATTGCGAACACAATTGGTGATAATGTATAAGACGTGATTACTGAATGCAAACAACTGGAATTATAGATAATCGAAGGCAATCAAAACAGCAATATTTTATACAGAATCCATGTAAATCCATTCAGATAGTTTTATCGTTGTCCAATTCTATAGTTTATAGACACAGTGTCATATGTAATGATGTACGCATATCAATATCTTCTCCGTGTTTCCTATAATAACTTGTTAACTCCTGTCCTACTCCATTAGCATGTAAGACACGCACACGACGTCCGCAATAAGCTTATCAATCTTTCTTAGTTACCCTTCATGTTTGAAATCTGAGTGTATTTGTCTCCTGCCTAGTGTTTGTAGTCGTGTTGGTCTATTCCACCTAAACTATCATGCTTTTTTACAATGACAGCAACCATTAATTGAGCTACTTTCAACTGCAAATTATAGATTTTCACAAGCTTTTAATTTGCTCTTATGTCAATTTAAATTGCAGTACGCACGTAGTAAATACTTTAATTCGAACCCTGCCTTTGATATCACACTGACTAACTTTGAAAAAAAATGTAAAAAGATAATGACATAATTATTTTTACTTAGTCATAACCTCAAAAGCATGATAGAGACTAATTACAGATGTTAAACTATTCAAATATCAATTTAATTATTGGTATGATCGTTCGTAATATTGGTACATAGAAAACAATTATGGCCATGAATTATTGTAACAGTTGCCTGTGTAGTCTGTTTTCCAAGACAATTCCAAAATGTGCATTACTGTCTTTACAAAATGAGCCTACATGTATGTATGAACCGCTGTAAAAAGTATTGGTAGAGATGACCGTGACAAGTTGAAGGAAATTTCGTATTTGTGTTGTTTTGGTATGTTATCCTCCTTTCAAAAGTTTCTTAGTTATATCACGGCGTGTATTGGATAAGATAACAGTAATACTGGTTCATTTATTCTGATATAAATAACTATTGAGTTTAGTGATCATGGGATGCCATAGGTCATTCAGTAGGGTAGGGAAACCATAACTCTCTAGTTATTAAAATGTTTCCCTACATACGTTTTCTGACGCATTTGCAGCAGACGACATTTAAAAACGCTATGACAAAAGAAAAATTTACTCAAAATGAATAATTTAATCTTTCACAACACTGTTTTTATGTCTATTCATTAATTAACCTGTTAATTATAGGGGTGTTTCCATATTCTTGCTAAGATGATTTCAAAGACGTCTGCTGTAGGTTTGTTGTATTATGGAAATAATAAAACTATAATTTGCAGACACAGTTTGTAAATATTTCTAAGGTCATACATAATCATTTGTCTTTATTGTTTGGTCTAGAGGTTGATAACCTAATAATATCGTATATATACCAACGTGATTATTGAAAACCCGGACATTTCCAAATCTACAAATTCATGCATGTCAATGTCTTTACAAATTCGCCGTAAAACTGCCGAGAACTCCAAATGGCTTTTCTATGCTAAAAGGCGTATCACTTTGGGACTCTGTTCAAACAAGATAGGTCATTTAGAATAACAAATCACCATGGATCCAAATTGGCATGCTCGTAAAAAGGGTGAGGAAACCGCTGATTTACGGATATTTCTTTGGGTACGAATGATTTACAACTTCTTTTTTGTTTGTTATTCAATACAAGATAGTGAAATTCTTCAGAACAACATATCAATCGTGCCGAGCTGATATCGGATACGGAATCTTTTTTTGTTAGTTCTCCTAAAAGTGAAATATGTTTTGTTTTTTATTCAATACAAGAGAGAGAAACGCTTCACAGCAACATCTCAATGCTAAGAATGAAATCGTCTCGAGCTGGTATTGGATACGGAATCTGATTTTGACAACAGCAGAAAACACTTCGATATTGCTGACTCGACTAAATCACGTTCTAACTATACTGAGTTTTCCTGGTTCAATCCCCACTTGCAGCTTTCATGGTGGAATACCCTTGAAAAAAGGCATATTTCATTACTAACACAGAAACACACACTAAAAAACTGTTGAATGTTCCCTAAAAACACAGAAATATACATAAAAACGTAACTTAATTGTAAATACCATTCAAACCTCCGGTTCTCGATATCCATAGTATGTTATTAATAATGAGTCGTGTTCTGCGAAAGTCACCAACATTTACGTCATTATTCGTGTGTGGTAAAACGATCTGCCCGTGTCGTCATGGTAACAACTCCAAACATGCACTACTTTACAGAAGAGTATTGGTGTTTTTATGACTAATTGGCAATATCGGACAGTGTGGATGCATTGACTGATCTGGTTCCCACCCTTCCTGCAAGTTCATATCGGTTGTATTTCTCAGGTCGCCACTCTGATAATGATAATAGGGGGACTATTCCCTACAACACATTCACGTATAACGGGTTTTCTGACTATTGCAGTTACTGTGCTTACAATAACATGGCATTGTTACGGCACCTGAATTCGGCCGGAATAGTATTCATTTTGTTAATTGTCTTAACATTTATTAATTTAACATTTTACTCTCGTCTGCCTAGGAATATTGTTTGAAATAGCATGGAAGAAGGAGAACGTTTCTCAAAACCGAGAGAAGTGTCATGCGACCGTGCTCAATGCATTATTGTCAACCAAGCCGGACATACAATGCACCTAGTTTCTAAAAACATGTTAGTTATGCTCTAGTATAACATCTACGTTTGACACTGTAAATGGATTGCTCGTTTGAATTTTAAGTCAACAACACCGACATGAAACTTACACTGACTAGTCAACAGCCCGCGTCGGTAGCGACTGAGTTACCGGGCTCGGCTCAGTAGGAAATAAAACATAGAAAATCACAAGTGATAGTAGTAATTATTTCCCTTTTTGGCGCTCAGTGCAGCGGGCAAAATCATAGCGACTGATGTATCGTAGACAGGATAAAGAAACACCGGTATTACTGGTGTATCACCAAGAACACGCTGTTATATAGCTGTAATACTGCTGAAAACGACTATAAACGTCTTCAAAACAAAACAAACACATATAATGCGATACCCCTTCGTGTCACAGTTGACTGTATCCACATTGATTTCATTATAACAGAAATATTCAACGAAGCGTTATGTAATATCATTTTCTTGCAAACGGATTAGGTCAGACTTATTATCTCATTTGATGATGGACACGTATGAATTACATCCCCGTATTTCTTGTTAACTCCTATTATCACTTCTCTATTACTGTCTCAGACAGGCAGACCATGGGTGAATTAGGCTATCGATTTCTGTCAGTATCTGCTTGAGAGTTTGTATTCAAAAATAAAGATGTTACCGAAATTTTTATTATACTAGCGGCAGGAAATGCGAGTAGTTGTTTTCGCATTAGTAAGAAATTGCAGAGGACTAGATAAGGGGAGTAAACTGCTCTTTCCCCCCATATTATCTCTCTAATTACTCAACTTAACAATATGTTGTGGGTACTCAACAGAATCGTCTGACTGAGACGATTCTTTTGAGTACCCACAACATAGGGTTTGAGTGCCAAATAAGGATTTTAGAACATAAAAATCGCTCCTTATCCAGAGCTCTGATTGTACGTAAGACATTTAAAGTCCAACTTGTCTGAAACAGCCACCCAGGAGAGAATTAAGATATCGCTCCTGAATACAGGTGACTGCCTTATCCTAGTAAAATATAGAAGAACAATTGATTACTCTTCAAGAAGCTGCTCATACAAGTTGGCTGCTCGACAGAGTTGACCGCGAACACAAATTTGATTGGTATATGTAAACAGCGTACACAGTTAAATATATTATAATTGGTGGCATTATTGGGATTCGCTCGCTTAAGATATCCCTTATTGTCAGGATTGTCCGTCTGTCTGTCTGTTCGTTTGTGGAAAAATGTTTTTTCGACCTATGTTCACCTAAAATCTATCTCCTCCTACAGTTTTCAACGTGGAGACATGAAACTTCGGTTGTGAATACTTCGAGATATTTAGAAAAAACGTACATTAGAATTGTTCGATTTAGTCCTCAATTTTCCTCATGGTAGCCCTTCAAAGATAGGGTATCGTTTTAGTGTCGTTGTTCACTTTAATCGCGCCTAGCGCTACAGCGGTACTATTCGCCTAGCGCTACAGCGGTACTATTCGACAGCAATATTGCACCATCTGATAGATCTAGTCAATAGCTACAAAAAGTTATTTTAAGTGATTGACCTCCAAACCCGGGTTCCCCAGTTACAGCCGGAAGTTGGCTGCCAATTGCCTTAATATGCAAGGAGAGAATCACCAAGGCGAAACGGTTGGGTGTAGACCAATGCGTTTTGGCATGGTGATAGAACATGTCTGTCTGTTTGTTTGTAAAGCGACGCTCCACAGCCCAAACCGACTGGCCGATTCCGATGAAACTTGGTGAACAGGTGCCATACGGGCTCAGGGTGTGCGCGTTTGAGTTCCGTTGCTAAGGACCCACAACCAAGGCGAATCCCACGTTGCCTACCGGCTTGTTACAATATCACCCTGCGCATATTGTCGAGATTGGTGTTTCTACCGTAAATGTACGAAAGTGTCTAGAGAACATAATATATACACGCTAAGAAGGACAATATAAATCCTCGTGATGGATTCGAAAAAGTTCAGCCTTTGTTCATTTTAATCAGGTTTTTTTTTCTAGAATTTCCGATTTCAGCCGACGCGTGAAATTTATTTTTTCTTGGACAAGTCGAATATAATTTGACCAATTAATCACGAGAAACTCTCATTTGTAGTCGACTGCCGGAGACAAATTTAAGATGGATGCACGAATTAAGATATATCGCATCGAGATTATAGCAATGCATACAACATACTTCATACACCGCATTTCATCAACACCACACTTTTTCGCATTTCATCAACACCGCTTTTCATCAACACCGCATTTCATCAACACCGCATTTCATTAACACCGCATTTCATCAACACCTGATGACTTATATAGCGAGTTACTTGGCCAAACGTCATTTAAAAATATGTCTCTGGTTATAAATACATGTAGATATATATGTTGTTTGCATGTGTGCGTGCATGCATGCACACGAGCGAGTGTGCTACATGTAGATGTTACCGTGTGCGATCCATTACTTGTTCATATGTTTTGTATAGCATGTAAATAAATGCTCAGAATGGCACTTTTTTGGTTCATGAAAATATTACAATCTATAAAATTGATAGAAAAAGGTAGAAAGTAAAAAGAAATCTCGTTTTTAGTAAACGCTCTCCCACATACAAGAAATATGGCAGACGACTTTGAAAACGTATTGGTAACGCTGGTAGACTAAGTTATGGATTTTCTCACGCTTAGAGTCGTGCAATACGACCCATTTATCGCTCCTGTAACGTAATATTCCTTTGATTATATACCTACAATATGTACCTATAAACATACGTGAAATGACGAGTATGAATGGCGGATGAATATCTATTACAATACTTAGGCAACATATAATGTATTCTTATACGTAGACAACGCTCAATAAGATCTTCAAATTAAATCTTCATTGTTTTGTGGGAGAAAATGACTAACACAATCTGTATTTGCGATTTTTTATTTAATTTGACTCGAGGTTTTCGATTCTAAAAAAAGCAACGAGTTTCCCAAATAGAACTGATTGCCTGCAGTTTTTACTATGAAGCACAAATCCAAAAAGGGAACCTCGCCGTAAATAGTCCGCGCATTGTCTGACGTCAGACAATCGTATTTAACACGTGTACAATGCAGAATTTAAATCTGTTGTGTCTTAACAGCGCATGGCAATGTGTGTATATTCGTGCCGGAAAATGTACAGGTACAACGTTTATAATATATACTGAATATTATGTTGCACTTGTGACACATGGATTTGTATTGCATGAACACTATGAAAAGTACTCTGATCATTTACATTTGCTGTAGTCCGTTACGTACTTTGATTTTAACCATGATATCTTGGGTGTTGTGAGTAGGCATTGAGACCGCCATACCTTAATCGGTAACTACAAGGGCTAAACATGTACATGCAGAGGTCGTGAGTCCAAACCTAGACCCGTTCATTTATTTCTTATGATAATTGATAAAAGTCGCTGTGACTAGTGACCTTCTTCTTCCTACATTTGACAATAGTCTATGCGTTGGGGTAGCCGGTTGCATGTGCTTTTGATGCTTGTATGTTTTTGTGCAATAAAGTCAGGAAACAGATAGTTAAGTTAAACTTGCCTCTATGATTTTACTGTAATGAACTGTAATAAAGTAAAACAAAAAACAGCGTTAACTTTAATTCTGTATTCATTTCAGTATCATAATATTGGACTTCGACAATCTCATTAAAACTTGACCTAAACTTCGCTAGCGCGTATATAGATATGATATCTGCCCAATTCAGGTCGTCTCAGAGTGACCTTTGTGTCAGACATTCAAATTGTCGCTTACCAAATGTTTTGGATATAAAACAGGTAAGATGACCCATATAAATATACGATATAGAGAAGCGGTGATTGTCGCTTGCTCCGAGTGTATAGCACGGGCCTTTGATGTATCATGCGGTTGCATTGGTCATCCAAACCGTGCATGTGCGTATGAGTATCTAAGTGTATCATGTGAATTGTCAGAAGACCCTTTAAGCGGGGTAGTCAGATCCAATATAGGTACAGCGAGCCAGGATTTCGAACTCACAACCCCTGGATTGACAGCCCGCGTCACTACCGACTGAACTACCGGGGCTCGGCAGTCGAATTGAATAATCTAGCTGTGCCACGTTAAATGGCGGGAAGTTATAACATAGAAAGGAATCCCGACCACGTGACACAGTCTATCGCTGTCACAAAATTTAATTCAAAAGTGGAGCTCAAGACAAGGTTTTATTTAACACGACTCCTTTTAAAAAGCAGACCTGCCTGTGAATCACTGCTAAAGAAATGAATCAGATACTGCTGTTAAATGAAGATTATGTTTGAAGAATGTTATCATTAGTTTGCGAACAGTGTAGATGAGGGTAAGGCTGCACGGACGCGCTAGCTTATCTTGATCTACAATTGTCGCAAATACCTAACGGTTGACTTTATCAGTGGCGCTCATATATTTGTCTTTACAGAGGTTGTGTTATATTAGATTTATTTAAATCGTTCATGCAAACTGAATGTCTCGATCTATATTTCAAATTAAAGTGGAAAATGCACGATGCGTGTATAATGTGTAAGGATGAATAGAATATCTGGGATATAAAGCAATTACGTGATTTATTATAGCATATTGTCTGAAAACTTTAGTTTGCTAGATTAATCAATCTCTATTTTTTAAATCTCTAGTTGCATTAAACAACACCAAAAACAGAGTACATGTCCTAACTAAGTATACAGTTTATATAACAGTTTAATGTAGGCCGTCGGCCCATACGCAATATACAAAACGTATATACACAGTATGATTATCATTGCATACACAAGTAGTATACATACATGTATACATAATAGCAATATATAGGTTCAGTATGGTATGATTTGAATATCAAATGTATAAAAAACCCTAAGCTGCTCAAAAAAGAATGTCTAACTCTAAATGTTGATGCGTGATACATGTACATTGCCAAATGTCTAACTGTTGTTTTATTTTGAGAAAACATCACTCAGTAAAACCTTTTCCATATTAGGTTGATAAACCGATGGAAAATGTACAGCGGATATTACTGTATAAAGGACAACCCAGAACAAATTGAAATTCGTCTTCTACAAGAGATTCTCAAGTAGAACAACCATTAAACAATAACATGAACAACGAAAATAACAAATGAGTAGAAATGATTGGAATATCTTCAGATCAATAATTAGAATGAATGACTCATTATTAGCCTGAATTGTGTAGTGTGAATAATAACTCAATGTATTACTTTATGTTGATACTCAGTAATGTTAATGCTGATTAGTTTTGATTAATTGATTTGGGTTAGATGCCGTTTTCAACATTTTTTAAGTCATATCACGGCGGCCAGTTAACCTACTCATATATTTCCTAGTTTTCTCACACTAATACTCCACACAACATACTTTCCAATCAACGGGCTGCTTTTCCACATAAACTGTTAGCCCGTTGGTGGAAGAAGGATGACGCTTGTCACAGTGCCTTTTGTCAAACGTCGGAAAGAATGTTGGCCGAGGTAGGGTTCGAATTCACAACCCCTGGATTGACAGCTCTCGTCGCTACCGAGTTTGCTGATCAGTACGTCTGTGTACATATTCCGGTGAATTAAATAACATATATGTACCCTTATCAACGAATTGCCTATCCTATACATTACTAAACAAATTAAAAACAAAGTTATTTCTAACCTAAAAATCATAATTACGTGCACTGATCTGGTATAAGCTGGTACAAAATGCCACCCTAAATAAGTATAATACATTGGCCTCATTGACTTCTAGAAATTTACATGAATGAAATATGTTTTACACAAATGTAACATTTTCTCTCAGGAAGTCTAAAATTAATACACACGTATTTATGATATTGTAACATTACAAATACGTAACAAGGTCAGTTTACTTTATATCATATTATATATTAATTGACGTTAAAACATCTATGAGTTCATCATGCCACAGGTCATTTCAGACTGACAATACAAGATGCTTTCTTCAGGCCAAATGTGTTGCATTTCATTTTTGTGACACAAACTTTGAAAGTACAAACACGTGGTCAATTTTAAGCCAACGAATCAAGCAAACTTCTACTGGAACAGTGTTAACATATCAATCAGATACATTGTATGTCGTGGTAAACATTTCCATAATTTCATGAATATCAGTCTACTCCTTAATGCCTTGTGTCAGCCGCTATTATTTGACTATTAATTATCGGGAATCAAATTCCCAGACAATAAACAACAATTGCGTGATATGTTTCTTGGGGGGAAACTAATGTCTTGCCATACAACGAACGAACGAACAGCATCATTTAAAGTTGTCGTAGTCATGTTTTCCCTCTATGTCTTCTTCTTCTTCTTCTTGTCGTAAGAAAACCTTTACAATTTAAGATCAGAATAACCTGTATGGTTTAATCCTCTGGAGACTTGAATGCGTGTATAGATAATAGAAACTTTTTTACACATATGTAATGTTATCCGAAGTTAACCCTTGCCCACATACAACAATCTTCAGCAGACGACTTTGAAATGATTTAGGGGAAAACTATGAACAATCTCTATATTTTCAAAAGTCGCCTGTTGCAGAGGCATCATAAAACATATGTATGTGGAAAAGGTGAATTTATACGTGTTTCAAGCCTTTTGTTTTCAGATATATATCTACGGGTGTCCTTAGTTCAGGATCATAAGCATTAACATAAACTACATAGTCGAATACTAAATGAATCTTTTAGACACAAGAATATAGAGATACAAGGCATGTGAGAAGAGAACGAAAATAATGACCTCAGCAACTAAGGCAGATCACGACGTTGGACGGCTCTACGATACAATACCAATATCCAGTATTATCCACGGATACTAATATCCATGATCCTGTTTAACTGCTCAGTACAAGAATAAATCCAAGTACCGAGAGTACTATAGTCTTCGAATTCTTAGGGTAGTATGGTAGATAAGACGGCAAAGATGGCCATCTGATGCAGATGCGTAAAAATGCGTCTGCATATTGGAAGCGTTTAATAATAAAAATCCGTATGCTACTATAAACGACAGTAAACTCTAGTTTGGGCAGGTAACTCCCAACCTCTTAAATATTCCGCTAGAGGACACCACTTACTCAAACACATACACTTTTCTGAATATGCACTTTTAGTATCCGCCGACAGACTTGACGAATGATAAAAATGAACATTGTCCATCAAGCACTCCATTAAGAGCGCCGTGAGAAGGATTGAAATGATTTCAAAAATGGAACCAACATAACCTAAAGTAAAATAACCGTATCCAACAAACAGACGCTTTCTGACGCCTTTGCAAAATACTCATTTTGAAAAACATTGTGTTTAAACTCTATACATTTACACACTTGTGTAGATATTTTCAAAGTCGTTTATTGCAGGTTTGTTGAATTTGGGAAAGTGTTAACGTATCTAAACGACCAGTCCTACAACATTATTATACATAACTCTGAGATTAATGTTTCAGTCTCGTAAACATTTAATGTCTCCTTTAGGGGTGATCATTTGCATGAGGAATGACTTAAACAAATTGCAAGAGATTTTGCGCTCAATCGATTTGTATTAGATTTCGATGCATTTTGTTTCTAATTGTTTTGAATGACACTATTTTAACCCTTTAAATTCTGGAAGTGGTTCTGTGCACTTCTGTCGCAAAGGTTAAGGGCGTAATATGGCCTTTATATTGCATTATCATGCTTTGATTTCATCGTGTTATTGTAATCAGTCATATAACTCTAACGAGTTCAAGGGTAACGACTAACAACTGCAGATAAACAGATAGATCTTATACATATGTGTGACAAATTAACACCAGTCTTTCAAAACATCAAAGCGAAAACATAGAAATCTTTACAAACAAAAGTTTAGTTATTGAAAAGCTTTGACATGATTGTTGCAAGAGAAGAAATTGCTCCTTTTGCAAAATTGTTTTAACCCATTGACTGCTAGAACCGTTGTTGTGAGGAATTTGCCACCAGTTCAGAGCCAGGGCTGATACTAGTAACTGCCATACATTGTTAGCATATGCAATACGACTCCAATTCAATATACACTGTTCATATCATATATAAACTATGTTTAACAAGGGTCGTCTTCGTTAGCGTAACATCGTCTGTTGTGTTCCGTTGTATTCTCGAAGCTTCAGGAGGTAAGATATTTGAATATATTTAAAGCATGTCTAATTCCCAGCACTTTCTCGAAAGGTCGGTTATCACGTGGTCCGCCTCAATATTTCTACTAAAACAGTTCTTGAAATAGTCCATAAAACCACTTATTCGCTTAAAAAAACTGTTTTGGAAGGCAGTCACTTTTCGGAAGTGAGTATTCGTATTTATAGGAATATTGATGAAACGCTGATACCTAAGTGGGATTACGTATATTTATACTTGTATATGTTCGAAATCCAAAACCTTCATGTTTATGTAACACACCTCAACGTAACAAGTAACATTTAGCTCCAATGTATTAGCTTTTCATCTTTATTGTAAGGCAGTCACTTTCTGGAAGTGCATATTTACGGGAATATACAGATCATCTTAGGGGCGTTTGGTTAGTCCCACCAAGGTTTTTCTTGGTCGTCTACTATTCGTTAACTCTTTTCCACATTCATACACTTGCTGACACCTCTACATTAGACGACTTTTGAAAACCTTGTGGCTAAAGAAGAAATTGCTCTTAATCAGCAATGTTATACCATAGTATACAAATGTACAATATCTATGAGACTTTTTGCATTGCTTCTTAAACCTTATAACTGAACAGTGCAGATCATAAATGCGCATGCGCCGTGTGATATATATCTACACAGGCAGCCAATGTCCTGTGGCTGGTTTACCCGTGGCGCCACCCAATTATAGGTTATTTTTCTTCCACCGATATGGATACAATATGTCGTCTGTAAAATGATAAAAGCCGCATCATACGGAAAAAACACAACCTTTTAGATGTTATGACAACCAAAGAGTCAGACCAGCCTACATACACATCAGCGCATACACATCGGGATCTACTTTATTTGCAATCTTAATCATAAACACACTGTCTAAGAACATGGAGACTTACTATGACATTATACCGTCAACATCATGTATAACCTTAGGACGTTATTATTATTTGTTGAGGACCTTTCGGTGTCTGGCTTTCGTGTCACGTGTATAAAACGATATTGTATGAGAGAAGACGTGCAATATATCCATCAATCCATCGACGAACGAGTGCATCTAATCCCGGAACTATGGAACGCCGTAGCTGTCTTATGTTGAGACATCTCATGTTATTTTGTTAAAGTGCCATGCTATCTTGTCAATATAACATGTTATTATGTCAAACGTTCATGTTATTATGTCAAAGTGTCATGGTATCTTGTCAACATGAGGTGTTATTATGTCAATCGCTCATGTGATTTTGTCAATATGACGTGTTATTATGTCAAACTGTCATGGTATCTTGTCAATGTGACGTGTTATTATGTCAAACGCTCATCCTATTATGTTAAAATGCTATGTTATCTTGTCAATATGACGTGTGATTATGTCAAACGATCATGTCATTATGTCACAATGTCATGTTATCTTGTCAATTAGACGTGTTATTATGTCAAACACTGGTGGTGTCAATATAACGTATTATTATGTCAAACGCTTCTGTTATTATGTCAAATTGCCATACTATCTTGTCAATATGACGTGTTATTATGTCAAACCCTCATGTTATTATGTCAAAGTGTCATGCTATCTTGTCAATATGACGTGTCATTATGTCAAACCCTCATGTTATTATGTCAAAGTATCATGATATCTTGTCAATATGACGTATTATTATGTCAAACGCTTCTGTTATTTTGTCAAAGTGCCATACTATCTTGTCAATATCACGTGTTATTATGTCAAACACTCATGTTATTATGTCAAAGTGTCATGCTATCTTGTCAATATGACGTGTCATTATGTCAAACCGTCATGTTATTATGTTAAAGTGTCATGCTATCTTGTCAATTTGACGTGTTATTATGTCAAACCCTCATGTTATTATGTCAAAGTGTCATGATATCTTGTCAATATGACGTGTTATTATGTCAAACCCTCATGTTATTATGTCAAAGTGTCATGCTATCTTGTCAATATGACGTGTTATTATGTCAAACCCTCATGTTATTATGTCAAAGTGTCATGATATCTTGTCAATATGAGGTGTTAATATGTCAAACCCTCATGTTATTATGTCAAAGTGTCATGATATCTTGTCAATATGACGTGTTATTATGTCAAACCCTCATGTTATTATGTCAAAGTGTCATACTATCTTGTCAATATGACGTGTTATTAAGTCAAACGTGCATGGTATCTTGTCAATATGACATGTTATTATGTCAAACACTCATGTTATTATGTCAAATTGCCATGCTATCTTGTCAATATTACTTGTTGTTATGTCAAACGCTCATCTTATTATGTCAAAGTTCCATGCTATCTTGTAAATATGACGTGTTATTATGTCAAAACGTCATGGTATCTTGTCAAGATGAAGTGTTATTATGTCAAAGCGTCATGGTATCTTGTCAAGATGGTGTGTTATTATGTCAAACGGGCATGGTATCTTGTCAAGACTACATGGTATTATGTGAAACGGTCATGTTATTATGTCAAAAAGCCATGATATCTTGTCAATGTGACGTGGTATTATGTTAAACGATCATGTTATTATGTCAAAGTTTCAAGCTATCTTGTCAATGTGACTTGTTATTATGTTAAAATGTCATACTATCTTGTCAAACATTAATGGTATTATGTCAATGTGGCGTGTTATTATGTCAAAGCGTCATGGTATCTTGTCAATAAGACGTGTTTTTATGTCAAACGTTAATGTTGTTCTCTGACTGTACCATCATGTTAAATGAGTATGTGATTATCTTCACTAGACGTTATGTTGTTGACGAACTTTTAATGATGCGTGACCACAATCCAAGATGGAATCTGTTTTGAAAAAGATGGGGTTGGAACGCCTAATTGATGCATTCAAAAAGGAAAAGATTACTCCGGATATTGTGTGCAAAATGTCTTTGTATGATATGCGTTGTGTAGGACTTAATGATAGAAATGAAATTATGAAATTAAGAACAGCATGTCTTTTATATGGGTCGACAAAACCCATCTCTCAAAAAAGTAGTTTTGGTGGAGCACCGTCGTATCAGATACCAAAAGAAAGTCTAGAAACTCTTATTAGTATAGGATTTAGAATAGATGAAATGGCTCAATTACTCGGTGTTTCTGAGAGCACGGTCTACAGACGTATGCGCATGTTTGGATTGAGGAAAGTCCAATTCGCTGATATTACCGATGAGGAACTAACTATTACAGTTAAACAGACATTACAAGAATTCCCAAAATGTGGAGAACGGATGTTGATTGAGATTCTTCACCAGAAAAAGATCACTGTAAGTATAAGCTTTTACGTCCGTAAAGCATATTGAGCTGCATGACGTCAGACTTTGCGTATAAATACAAAAGCTTGTTTGTATCACTGATAGCTCGATTCCTTTTGAAAATGAGAAAGATGTTATTACGCGACAAAGGGCACGTTCTTAACGCTTTGCTCCGTAGACACGTACGAGTACTTTCCTGCACCAATATAGAAACGCCTTTTACTGATTACTGATAAATGTTGAATTCATGCTTACAATTTGGAAGAGCATACGAAAATGTTTATAGAGCAAAAGTTAATGTGATTATTTAAAAAATCTAATAGTAGAAATATTGCATATGTTGACAGTAGGCTCATTTATCCGTTCCGGTGATTTGTTTTTCACTAATGTGTTTTCTTTCTTTTATATATATACTGTAAATGTGTTCACAGTGTTCTTCTGGCTTAGTCTCATTTACTAAACCTAAAAAGCATTCTAAAACGTGAAAAAATATACACGTATTTAATTGATAAGAATGATATCAGTGTATATACATTGATAAGAATGATATCAATATATATATGCAAGTGATAAGAATGACATCGGTGTATGCAGTGATACTACTGATATCAGTGTAGGAAAGTGATAATAATGATATCAGTGTATGCAGTGATACGAATGATATCAGTGTACGCAGTGATAAGAATGATATCAGTGTATGCAGTGATAAGACTGATATCAGTGTATGCAAGTGATAATAATGATATCAGTATATGCATTGATAAGAATGATATCAGTGTATGCAAGTGCTAAGAATGATATCAGGGTATGCATTAATAAGAATGATATCAGTGTATGCAAGTGATAACAATGCTATCAGTATATGCATTGATAATATCAGTATAAGCAAGTGAAAATAATGATATAAATATATGCATTGATAAGAATGATATCAGTGTATGCAAGTGATACAAATGATATCTGTGTATGCAGTGATAAGACTGATATCAGTGTATGCAGTGATAAGACTGATATCAGTGTATGAAAGTGATAAGAATCAGTATAAGCAATTGATAAGAATGATATACATATATGCATTGATAAGAATGATATCAGTGTATGCAAGTGATACAAATGATATATGTGTATGCAGTGATAAGAATGATATAAGTGTATGCAGTGATAATAATTATAAAAGTGTATGCAGTGATAAGAATGATATCAGTGTATGTAGTGATAAGAATGATATAAGTGTATGCAGTGATAAGACTGATATCAGTGTTTTAAGTGATAAGACTGATATCAGGGTATGCATTGATAAGAATGATATCAGTGTATGCAGTGATACGACTGATATCAGTGTATGCAAGTCATAAGAATGATATCATTGTATACAAATGATACAAATGATATCAGTGTATGCAAGTGATAAGAATGATATCAGTGTATGCATTGATAAGAATGATATAAGTGTATGCAGTGATAATAATTATATAAGTTTATGCAGTGATAAGAATGATAGAAGTGTATGCAGTGATAAGAATGATATAAGTGTATGCAGTGATAAGAATGATACCAGTGTATGCAGTGATAAGAATGATAGAAGTGTATGCAGTGATAAGAATAATATCAGTGTATGCAAGTGGTAAGAATGATATCAGGGTATTCAGTGATAAGACTGATATAAGTGTATGCAAGTGATTATAATGATATCAATGTATGCAGTGATTAAAATGACATCAGTGATGCACATGCTAAGAATGATATCAGTGTATGCAAGTGACATAGTGATAAGAATGATATAATAATATGCAAGTGATAAGACTGATATCAGTGTATGCAGTGGTAATAATGATATCAGTGTATGCAGTGATAAGAATGATATCAGTGCATGCAAGTGATACGAATGATATCAGTGTATGCAAGTGACATAGTGATAAAAATGATACCACTGTAGGAAAGTGCCATAATAATAAAAATGATATCAGTGTATGCAAGTGCTAAGAATGATATAATAATATACAAGTGATCAGACTGATATTATTATATACATTGATAAGAATGATATCAGTGTATGCAGTGATAAGAATGATATCAGTGTATGCAGTGATAATACTGATATCAGTGTATGCAAGTAATAAGAATGATATCAGTGTATGCAGTGATAAGACTGATATCAGTGTATGCAAGTGATAAGACTGATATCAGTGTATTAAGTGATAAAACTGATATCAGTGTAATCAAGTGATAAGAATGATATCAGTGTAATCAAGTGATAAGAATGATATCAGTGTATGCATTGATAAGAATGATATCAGTGTATGCAAGTGTTAAGAATGATATATTAATACGCAAGTGATAAGACTGATATCAGTGTATGCAAGTGGCATAGTGATATAAATTATATCACTGCATGCAAGTGTCAGTGATAAGAATGATATCAGTGTATGCAGTGATAAGAATGATATCAGTGTATGCAAGTGCTAAGAATGATATAATAATATGCAAGTGATAAGACTGATATCAGTGTATGCAAGTGATTAGACCGATATCAGTGTATGCAAGTGATAAAACTGATATCAGTGTACTCAAGTGATAAGAATGATAAGAATGATATCAGTGTAATCAAGTGATAAGAATGATATCAGTGTACATGTATGCATTGATAAGAATGATATCAGTGTATGCAAGTGCTAAGAATGATATAATAATTCGCAAGTGATAAGACTTATTTATTTTAAATCGATTGCGAAACAAGCTTTAAGCTTATATTAATCACGCTCGATGTCTGCTTCCTGGATACGTAACCAATACTCGCGCCGATTGTGTGGAAAAATCCCAAAGTCAGGACCCGCTCATCACGGGACTCGAACCAGTATATTAGTATATACTAGTGATACGACTGATATCAGTATATACTAGTGATACGACTGATATCAGTATATACTAGTGATACGACTGATATCAGTATATATAAATGATAGGACTGATATCAGTATATACAAGTGATAAGAATGGTATCAGCATATGCAAGTGATAAGACTGATATCAGCATATGCAACTGATAACAATGATATCAGTATATGTATGTGAAAAGATGGTATCAGTATATGCATGTGATAAGAATGGTATTAGTATATGCTATTTTTTCCTTTCTTCGGTGTATGGCACAAACGTAGCACCGTGTTGGTTGGACCTACACACGTGTCTCTGTAAGTGTAAGTTTCAACCTTTAAATGTCACACTATATGAATAGGTTGAACATAAAAATGAGTTTCGGAATATTAATACAAAGTCATGTGATCTTAATGCCAATTTTTAAGTGCCTCTTTCTATTTGTGTAGATTCCAAGATACCGACTGAGGGACATTCTTCACTTGCATGATGAAGCGGGGATAGCCGAGAGAACACTGGGTCGGCTTCACCGTCGCATTTATCATGTACAATGTCCTAACGAAATGTGGCATGTAGACACAAATCATAAACTTATAAGGTGGGGATTTGTCATAACAGGTGCCATTGATGGGTTTAGTAGACTGGTGACTGTGTTACATTGTTTAGACAATAATCGAGCAGATTCACTATTTGAGATATTCGAACGAGCAACGGAAACATTTGGTACGCCGCATCGTGTTAGAACTGATATGGGCATGGAAAATGCTAAAATTGCAGAATTTATGTTTGAAAAAAGAGGCTCTAATGGCATACTCACTGGAAAAAGCACGCACAATCAGAGAATCGAACGACTCTGGCGTGACGTATATGACGGTGTTCTTATACACTATTATGGTATATTTTCCTTTATGGAAGACGAACATATTTTGGACATATTGAACCCCTTACATATATTTTCTTTACATTATGTTTACAAGCATAAAATAAATAATAAACTTGACATCTGGAGAGGGGCATGGGCATCGCATAGACTTCGAACAGTTGGCACATCCCCGTTGCGCCTGTGGACATCTGGAGTTCTAAACGGTGGATTAGACACAGTGGACTTTGTCCATCACCAATATGATAGAGAATTCAATCCACCAACTAACGAAAGACCCATTTATCAACCAGATCATCCAGAAATGAGTGATGATCGTTTACATAGATTATCCATAGAGTGCCCTAGGAACTGGATTTGTCCAAACTTCGGTATTAACATGTATTTAAAAGCTTTAAGTATTGTTACGGAATAGTTACCCGTTAAACCTATGAGATTATGTTCCAAAGTACAAATAAAACATGAACTTTACTTAAGTTGTACTATTGACTTTATAAGCATGCATATTATGGATACTGAACAAATAAATCAGTATGTGAGCAAATACCGTGCTATGGGGTTTACATAACCACGATATTGGCCATAAAAATGGAAAAGCAATGTTGTCATTTACTCCGTCATTCGGTTAGAATGCTGCTCCAGGTATTGCAGGAGAGTCATTGAGCGAGGCACATTTCCGCAACCTAAGAAATAGCAACCCCCAAGCCAACATGGATAGGTGAACTTGTGCGGTACTCAACGTGAGCTATTTTGGTCATTAAGTGTCCATCGTCCGTCGGCAACCATTTCTTTAAAACACATTTCCTATACCACTGGGCAGAGCTATTTACTGTCTAATTTAAAAACACAATTAAAAACATCTTCAGTTTGGATCAGATGGTTTGCTCTCGGACCTTGAAGGCGTCCAGGGTGCCCGCCTCTACTATGTCTGGTGGTAAGGCGTTCCAGTCTATAACAGTGGGTAAAATGTTGTTACTTAGATGGTCACCGATAATGATTGGAAGTTTCCAATCCATGTGTATATAGGTCCGTGGTTTAAACATATTTATTTTAGGTCGATTGGAAAGCAAGTTTTTACAACTTATATTAATTCCTCTCGGCGTCTTCCTGTGTAGAACCAGCTATATGGCGCCTTTGAAAATGTGTTGTGCCTTCTGAAAACAAAATTATTTTGCTAGAATGACTTTCAAAAAAGTGTTACTGAACTGAATTTCTCCTATGGGAAAACCCAGCATAACAATGGAAACCACGACCTTCGGATCCAAAGTTTCGGACTCCGGATCCAAAAGTCGTGGGCTTTAATCCCCGGGGGTGAACATTTATCACGATTTTATTACTGGTTCTACCCAGGGAGTTGTCGAAAGGAATTAATACAAGAGGGCAAAATGGGCCTATATCGCTCATCTGATAACATGAGTAACCTAGAAAACATTCCTGTAAAATATGGTTGAAATTAGCCCAGTGGCATAGGATAAGATGATGATTAAAGATTTTTCGAACTTTTTTCTTTCCGTTGCCATGGCAACCAGAGCTCTGCAGGGGATGAATATTGTTTAGCCGTTTCTAAAGGTGACCACTTAGGCAACATTCCTTTAAAATTGTATTGGCCCGATTGAACAGGGAACATTATTAAATACTTTTCTCTTTCCGTTGCCATAGCAACCAGACTTCTAGATAGAATGGAATTCTTTAGTAATTTTTAAAGGGGACTACCTAGGGAACATTCCTGCAAAGCTTGGTCGAAATTGACCCAATGGTATAGGAGATGTCGTTTAAAGAATTTTCTTTGTTTTCTTTCCGCTGCCGTGGAATTATTTTAGCTGTTTTAATAGGGTATTACTAGGGAACATTCTTTTAGCTAGGGTACCACCTAGGAAACATTCCTTAAAAGTTTAGTTGAAATTAGCCCAATGGTATAGATGTCACTTAAAGAATTTCCTTTCCGTTGCCATGGCAACCAGTTCTGGATGGAATGTAATTCTTTTAGCTGTTTTTGAAGGGGATTGCCTAGGGACGCTGCATGCCAGACAATGATTGATGACCATGCTCAGGTGAGCTAACAAGTTGTAAAAACTTGCTTTCCAATCCATGTAAAATGAATAAGTTTAAACCAAGGACCTATATACATATAGGTCCGTGTTTAAAGTAACTACGGAACGTTTCTTTTTTGGTTCAGTATATTTATCTAATTAATATATCATGGCGGAACATGGTGTGCATTTAGAACTTGCATGAACATGGAAGTTTCTATATAGGACCAAAGATGAACACATGTTAAGAGTAATGCATTCGACTTTCAGTAACAAATAAGTAGTAGGAAAACTGGCCCTTATTGGTTTGGATAAAACTTCACAAATACAAAGATATATCAATACACTTTATTAAAATTGCCTATACATGTAGTGCATGTATAATAAATAAATAACAAGAGCGACAACTGTCATAAAATACGCCCGTCCTGTTTTTTGGAGACCAAGTTTAGTGATAAATGGTTGTACGTCAGGCAACTTTAGAAAGCGGCCACTGTTAATACAGTTTTGGCCATTTCGAGGGACATAAGTGTGGAGTGACTAAGATAACGTGGTTAGTTATCGAACCTGACCAAGATATTCTGCCCATCAACATATTGTCTAAATTTGGTGATGATCAAATAAAATGACCAGAGCGATATGGCTGATTATAGCACATGTCCGAGATATTATGCCCATACACATTCTGACTAAATTTGGTGATGATTGGATAAAGGCTTTGAAAGTTATTGATCGGACAAGACCAATTTGAGGTAATTTTTATAATTAAAGGGCGATGACTCTAGCGTGACTAGAGCGATATGGCTAGTTATCAAACAATAATACACATTATGACCAAATTTGGTTACGATTGGACAAAGGCTTCTAAAGTTATTGGGCCGACAACATACTGGACGCCGCAGGTAAAACTATAATACGTCCCGTTTTTTCAAACAAGAGGGCCATGATGGCCCTGGATCGCTCACCTTAATTATACAATGTACTGCAATGCAAAACATATCAAGACAATTATTCTGAATGCAACCTCCACAGTGTTAACAAGATTTTCCTTCATTTGGCCTAGTGATCTATATTTGTTTTACCTGATATGACCCATATTCCAACATGGACTAGATATCATCAAGACAACATTCTGACAAATTTTCAACTTGCTCAAAGTAAAAATGCGGCCTCCGGAGTTTGAACAATATTTTCCTTTATTGACATTGTTTCTGACCCAATATGACCCATATTCGAACTTGACGTAGATATAATTCAGACAAACATTCTGACCAAAGTTCATCCAAAGTGTTTACACGATTTTCCTTCAATTTGGCCTAGTGACTTCAAACTTGACTTAGATATCATTTAGCTCAACATTCTGACCAAATTTCAAGCTGCTGAAGCAAAACATGCGGCTTCTACAGAGTTAACAAGATTTCAACATGCTCAAGTTGAAAATGTGGCCTCTTCAGTGTTAACAAGATTACCCTTCAATTTAGCCTAGTGACCTAGTTTCTGACCCAATATGACCCATATTCGAACTTGACCTAGATATTTTTAAGAAAAACATTCTGACAAAATTTCAAACTGCTGAAGCAAAAATTGTGGCATCTGGAGTGTTAACAAGATTTTCCTTCAATTTGACCTAGTGACCTACTGTTTGACCCAACATGACACATGTTCGAACTTGACCTACATATCATCAAGACAAACATTCTGATAAAGTTTCAACATGCTCAAGTTGAAAATGTGGCCTCGAGAGTGTTAACAAGATTTCGCTTCAATTTGACCTAGTGACCTCGTTTTTGACCTCATATGGCCCGGTTTCGAACTTGTCCAAGATTTTATGAAGATGAATGTTCTGATACACTTTCATGAAGATTGGATGCAAAATGTAGCCTGTAGAGTGTTAACAAGATGAAATGTTGACGACACACGGCGGATGGACGCCGGACAAAATGTGATCACAATAGCTCACCTTACACTTCGTGCATAGGTGAGCTAAAAAAGGCCTATAATAAATCAATCAATGTAAATTAAGAATTAACAAACCCAACTTGGGCAAACAATACATAATTAAAATGGAATTGTGTCTGCCTGACAGAATTATAATATAAAGTGACTAAAGAGAACCTGAGATGCCCTACAAGAGGGTCAAATTGGTCCTTAATCGTCCATTATCAAACTATTATACTTTTAAAATCCTTTAATTTTCAAAATGGATTTTCCATTTGAAATCAATCACTGAGTATTGCCTAATTATTCTTCTAAACTTAAAGTATTTCAAAATTGGGCCAGTAGTTTCAGACAAGAATATTTTTAAAGTTTTTAATATAGAATATAGTCTATAGGGAAAACCACTGGCAGCCATAGTTTTGTAAGAATCTCAATCATGATGACCTGATTATGGTAGAGGGTCACCCAAGGAACAATTCTGTGACATCATTTCAAGTTGTGCATTGAATGGAATTCTTCAAACAATTTTTCAAAGGGGAATATGCAAGAAACATCCATGCCAATTTCATGAACTTCATCAAGGGGGTTTCAGAGATGTTATTTGAAGCAAAAAGTGAACAATGGACAACAGAGGGATAGAGATCCCAATAGATCACATTGAGCCTTCTGCTCAAGTGATCTAAAAACCAAACATTAGAAACATTAGAAACATTAGAAACAGTAACTCGCTTTTACCATAAAGCAAAGATATAATGAACAAGAGGGCCATGATGGCCTTGGATCGCTCACCTGATTTATGTGATTTGACATAAGAACCAAACGGTTGCCAATACAAGAGGCCCAAGAGGGCCAGTATCGCTACACTGCCATTAGGCAAAAATTAAACAAGTTAATGTCGTATTGCAAGCAATACAAAAGTCCCCTACCAGACAAGGACAGCACATTGTGTCTTTTGACCTCCAAGTGTGACCTTGACATTTGAGGTACAGGCCTGGGTATTGTGCGCGACACGCCACCTTATTATAGTGAACAAGATTGCCTAGTAACTTGGGAAGCCCATGATGCATGGTTGAGATGCGGGCCGGACAAGGTACAGTCCTATCAAACAGTTCTCATTTTGAACTTTGACCTCCAAGTGCAACCTTGACATTTGAGGTTCAGTCCTGGGTCTTGTGCGTGACACGCCACCTTATGGTGGTGAAGATGTGTGCCTAATTACTTGGGAATCCTATGATGCATCATGCATGGTTGAGATGAGGGCCGGATAAGGTAGTCTTATCAAACAGTACTCATTTTGACCTATTAATTGTGACCTTGACATTTGAGGTACAGGCCTTGGTCTTGAGAGCGACATGCTGCCTCATCATAGTGAACGTTTGTGCCAAGTTTCATGGAAATCCTATAATGCATGGTTTAGATGCGGGTCGGACAAGTAATAGTCCTATCAAACAGTAATCATTTTGACCTTTGACCTCTAAGTGATACCTTAACATTTGAGGTGAACATGTGTGCCTAGTAACTAGGGAAACCAATGATGCATGGTTGAGATGTGAGCCGGACAAGGTAGTCCTATTAAACAGTACTCATTTTGACCTTTGACCTCTAAGTCACAAAGTGCGACACGCCTGCATGGTTGAAATGTGGGCAGGACAAGGTAGTCCTATCAAATATTACTCATTTTGACCTTTGACCTCTAAGTGTGACCTTGACATTTGAGGTACAGGCCTGGGTTTTGAGCATGACACCCCACCTCATCATGGTGAACTTTTGTGCTAAGTTTCTTGGAAATCCTATGATGCATGGTTAATATGTGGACCGGACAAGATTTGGTGGGACTGACACACAGACAGACGGACAGACGAAATAGACCAAACCTATAGTCCCCAAACTGGTCTTCGACTGGTAGGGGACTAATAATCAAACAGCCCCAGCCCCAATGAACATGGCTTGAAGGAATCTTGTAGATTCTCACCCAATGAATATTTCCGCAAAATTATTTGAAAATCAGAGATTTTTAAAGTGTTCACTAAAACCAATATAATACTAACAACCCCACCCCCCCTAGCAGCCATATTTTAAAACCAATCAACATGGCTTGGAGGAATCTGATAGAGAGTCACCCAAGAAACATTTCTACAACATTTTATCAAAATCAGCCGAAACTTTTGTCAGAGAAGATTTTTAAGTTTTCACTTTAGCCATATAGGGAGGGCAAAACAGCCCTGACCTTGGCAGCCATGTTTTTTAACCAATCAACATGGTTTGAAGGAATCGGCCCGGCACTTTCGGAGGAGAAGATTTTTACTTTTATGCATTTAATGCAAAATAGCCCGCCCCCTGGTGGCCATAGTTTTCGACCAATCAACATGCCTTGAAGGAATCTGATAGTTGGTTACCCTAAGAACATTTCTACAAAAGTACTTGAAAATCGGCCGACACTGTTGGAGAAGATTTCTTTAAGTTTTCACTGTATCCATATAAGGCAAAACAGGCCTGCCCCCTGGCGGCCATGATTTTCGACCAATCAACATGGCTTGAAAAATATGATAGAGGGTCACCCAAGGAACACTTCTACAAAATTATTTGAAAATCTGCCACAAATTTCACCGTGAAGATTTTTTAAGTTTTCACTATAGCCATATAAGGCAAAGTAGCCCCGCCCCCTGGCGGCCATGTTTTTCAAACAATCAACATGGCTTAAAGAAATCTGATACAGTGTCACCCTAGGAACATTTCTACAAAATTATTTGAAAATCGGCTAGACACTTAGGGAGGAGAAGATTTTAAAGTTTTCACTATAGCCATATTAGGCAAAGCAGCCCCATCCCCTGGTAGCCATGGTTCTTTTACCAATCAACATGGCTTGAGGGAATCTGATGGAAGGTCATCCAAGAAAAATTTCTACGAAAGTATTTGAAAATCAGCAAACTGGTTTGGGAGAAGAAGAATTTTGAAGTTTATTTGGTTGCCATAGAAACCAGAATTCTGCATGGAGTTTCATCCCAATTGACCCACTGGTTACTGAGGAGAAGATGTTGACAAACGGATGACGGCCATGATAACCCTGGATCGCTCACCTGACTTATGCAATGTGATTTATCATGCCTACCACACAGTCAACCAAAGTAACTCATGTTGTGGTGAGGTCAGTTAATACAAGAGGCCCAAGAGTACCAGTATCGCTCTACTGCCATTAGGCATAATTAAATCAAAGGAATCTAGTAGAGTGTCACCCAAGGAACATTTCTGCAAAATTATTTGAAATTCAGCAAAATATTTGGGAGAAGATTTTTAAAGTTTTCACTAAAGCTAATATAAGGCTAATAGCCCCACCCCCCTGGCAGCCATATTTTAAGACCAATCAACATGGCTTGGTGAAATCTGATGGAGGGTCATCCTAGGAACATTTCTACAAAATTATTTGGAAATCGGCCTGACATTTTCGTCGGAGAAGGTTTTTATAGTTTTCACTATAGCCATATGAGGTAAAATAGCCCCGTCCCCAGGACGCCGGACGCAAGACGATCACAATAACCCACCTTGACCACTTCATGCTATGGTGAGCTTAAAGCCATTTCAAAAATGGGAAAGAAATATTTCATAATACATGATCTTGTAAACATAACTGTCAATCAGTCCAAAATAATAAGCCTATGCACACACAAGTTTGGAATACAAGCTTTTCACACTTTTATCTCAGACAACTTACTCCATGTTGTGATACCGGTGCTTAAAATGACCACTTCTTTTACATTTCTCTTGTCACCCTTAAACTACAACAACTTTTATAGTAATTGCTCTCTGTGTGCAAAACATGTAACACTTCAAAACTACAACAATTTATAGTTTGGTAATTGCTCTCTGTGTGCAGAACATGTAACACTTCAAAACTACAACAGCTTTTATAGTTTGGTAATTGCTCTCTGTGAGCATGTAACACTTCAAAACTACAACAACTTTTATAGTTTGGTAATTGATCTCTGTGAGCATGTAACACTTCAAAACTACAACAACTTTTACAGTTTGGTAATTGCTCTCTGTGTGAAAAACATATAACACTTCAAAACTACAACAACTTTTATAGTCTGGATATTTCTCTATGTGTGAACACAATGTAACACTTCAAAACTACAACAATTTATAGTTTGGTAATTGCTCTATGTGTGCAGAACATGTAACACTTCAAAACTACAACAACTTTTATAGTTTCATAATTGCTCTCTGTGTGTAAAACATATAACACTTCAAAACTACAACAACTTTTATAGTTTGGTAATTGCTCTATGTGTGAACAAAATGTAATACTTCAAAACTACAACAACTTTTATAGTTTGATAATTGCTCTCTGTGTGAAAAATATGTAACTCTTCTAAAACTACAACAACTTTTATAGTTTGGTAATTTCTCTATGTGTAAACAAAATGTAATACTTCAAAACTACAACAACTTTTATAGTTTGATAATTGCTCTTTGTGTGAAAAATATGTAACTCTTCTAAAACTACAACAACTTTTATAGTAATTGCTCTCTGTGTGCAAAACATGTAACACTTCAAAACTACAACAACTTTTATAGTTTGGTAATTGCTCTCTGTGTGCAAAACATGTAATATTTCAAAACTACAACAACTTTTATAGTTTGGTAATTGCTCTCTGTGTGCAAAACATGTAACACTTCAAAACTACAACAAGTTTTATAGTTTGGTTATTTATCTATATGTGAACAAAATGTAATACTTCAAAACTACAACAAGTTTTATAGTTTGGTAATTGCTCTCTGTGTGCAAAACATGTAATATTTCAAAACTACAACAACTTTTATAGTTTGGTAATTGCTCTCTGTGTGCAAAACATGTAATATTTCAAAACTACAACAACTTTTATAGTTTGGTAATTGCTCTCTGTGTGCAGAACATGTAACACTTCAAAACTACAACAAGTTTTATAGTTTGGTAATTTCTCTATATGTGAACAAAATGTAATACTTCAAAACTACAACAACTTTTATAGTTTGGTAATTGCTCTCTGTGTGCAAAACATGTAACACTTCAAAACTACAACAACTTTTATAGTTTGGATATTTCTCTATGTGTGCAAAACATGTAACACTTCAAAACTACAACAACTTTTATAGTTTGGATATTTCTCTATGTGTGAAAAACATGTAACACTTCAAAACTACAACAACTTTTATAGTTTGGTAATTGCTCTCTGTGAGCATGTAACACTTCAAAACTACAACAACTTTTATAGTTTGGATATTTCTCAATGTGTGCAGAACATGTAACACTTCAAAACTACAACAGCTTTTATAGTCTGGTAATTGCTCTCTGTGAGCAAGTAACACTTCAAAACTACAACAACTTTTGTAGTTTGGTAATTGCTCTCTGTGTGCAAAACATATAACACTTCAAAACTACAACAACTTTTATAGTTTGGATATTTCTCTATGTGTGCAGAACATGTAACACTTCAAAACTACAACAACTTTTGTAATTTGGTAATTGCTCTCTGTGTGCAAAACATGTAACACTTCAAAACTACAACAACTTTTATAGTTTGGATATTTCTCTATGTGTGCAGAACATGTAACACTTCAAAACTACAACAACTTTTATAGTTTGGATATTTCTCTATGTGTGCAGAACATGTAACACTTCAAAACTACAACAGCTTTTATAGTTTGGTAATTGCTCTCTGTGAGCATGTAACACTTCAAAACTACAACAACTTTTATAGTTTGGTAATTGCTCTCTGTGAGCATGTAACACTTCAAAACTACAACAACTTTTATAGTTTGGTAATTGCTCTCTGTGAGCATGTAACACTTCAAAACTACAACAACTTTTATAGTTTGGATATTTCTCTATGTGTGCAAAACATGTAACACTTCAAAACTACAACAACTTTTATAGTTTGGTAATTGCTCTCTGTGTGCAAAACATATAACACTTCAAAACTACAACAAGTTTTATAGTTTGGTAATTGCTCTCTGTGTGAAAAACATATAACACTTCAAAACTACAACAACTTTTATAGTCTGGATATTTCTCTATGTGTGAACACAATGTAACACTTCAAAACTACAACAATTTATAGTTTGGTAATTGCTCTATGTGTGCAGAACATGTAACACTTCAAAACTACAACAACTTTTATAGTTTCATAATTGCTCTCTGTGTGTAAAACATATAACACTTCAAAACTACAACAACTTTTATAGTTTGGTAATTGCTCTCTGTGTGAAAAACATATAACACTTCAAAACTACAACAACTTTTATAGTCTGGATATTTCTCTATGTGTGAACACAATGTAACACTTCAAAACTACAACAATTTATAGTTTGGTAATTGCTCTATGTGTGCAGAACATGTAACACTTCAAAACTACAACAACTTTTATAGTTTCATAATTGCTCTCTGTGTGTAAAACATATAACACTTCAAAACTACAACAACTTTTATAGTTTGGTAATTGCTCTATGTGTGAACAAAATGTAATACTTCAAAACTACAACAACTTTTATAGTTTGATAATTGCTCTCTGTGTGAAAAATATGTAACTCTTCTAAAACTACAACAACTTTTATAGTTTGGTAATTTCTCTATGTGTAAACAAAATGTAATACTTCAAAACTACAACAACTTTTATAGTTTGATAATTGCTCTTTGTGTGAAAAATATGTAACTCTTCTAAAACTACAACAACTTTTATAGTAATTGCTCTCTGTGTGCAAAACATGTAACACTTCAAAACTACAACAACTTTTATAGTTTGGTAATTGCTCTCTGTGTGCAAAACATGTAATATTTCAAAACTACAACAACTTTTATAGTTTGGTAATTGCTCTCTGTGTGCAAAACATGTAACACTTCAAAACTACAACAAGTTTTATAGTTTGGTTATTTATCTATATGTGAACAAAATGTAATACTTCAAAACTACAACAAGTTTTATAGTTTGGTAATTGCTCTCTGTGTGCAAAACATGTAATATTTCAAAACTACAACAACTTTTATAGTTTGGTAATTGCTCTCTGTGTGCAAAACATGTAATATTTCAAAACTACAACAACTTTTATAGTTTGGTAATTGCTCTCTGTGTGCAGAACATGTAACACTTCAAAACTACAACAAGTTTTATAGTTTGGTAATTTCTCTATATGTGAACAAAATGTAATACTTCAAAACTACAACAACTTTTATAGTTTGGTAATTGCTCTCTGTGTGCAAAACATGTAACACTTCAAAACTACAACAACTTTTATAGTTTGGATATTTCTCTATGTGTGCAAAACATGTAACACTTCAAAACTACAACAACTTTTATAGTTTGGATATTTCTCTATGTGTGAAAAACATGTAACACTTCAAAACTACAACAACTTTTATAGTTTGGTAATTGCTCTCTGTGAGCATGTAACACTTCAAAACTACAACAACTTTTATAGTTTGGATATTTCTCAATGTGTGCAGAACATGTAACACTTCAAAACTACAACAGCTTTTATAGTCTGGTAATTGCTCTCTGTGAGCAAGTAACACTTCAAAACTACAACAACTTTTGTAGTTTGGTAATTGCTCTCTGTGTGCAAAACATATAACACTTCAAAACTACAACAACTTTTATAGTTTGGATATTTCTCTATGTGTGCAGAACATGTAACACTTCAAAACTACAACAACTTTTGTAATTTGGTAATTGCTCTCTGTGTGCAAAACATGTAACACTTCAAAACTACAACAACTTTTATAGTTTGGATATTCCTCTATGTGTGCAGAACATGTAACACTTCAAAACTACAACAACTTTTATAGTTTGGATATTTCTCTATGTGTGCAGAACATGTAACACTTCAAAACTACAACAGCTTTTATAGTTTGGTAATTGCTCTCTGTGAGCATGTAACACTTCAAAACTACAACAACTTTTATAGTTTGGTAATTGCTCTCTGTGAGCATGTAACACTTCAAAACTACAACAACTTTTATAGTTTGGTAATTGCTCTCTGTGAGCATGTAACACTTCAAAACTACAACAACTTTTATAGTTTGGATATTTCTCTATGTGTGCAAAACATGTAACACTTCAAAACTACAACAACTTTTATAGTTTGGTAATTGCTCTCTGTGTGCAAAACATATAACACTTCAAAACTACAACAAGTTTTATAGTTTGGATATTTCTCTATGTGTGCAGAACATGTAACACTTTAAAACTACAACAGCTTTTATAGTTTGGTAATTTCTCTATGTGTGAACAAAATGTAATACTTCAAAACCACAACAACTTTTATAGTTTGATAATTGCTCTAGGTGTGAAAAATATGTAACTCTTCTAAAACTACAACAACTTTTATAGTAATTGCTCTCTGTGTGCAAAACATGTAACACTTCAAAAATACAACAGCTTTTGTAGTTTGGAAATTGCTCTCTGTGTGCAAAACATGTAACACTTCAAAACTACAACAACTTTTGTAGTTTGGTAATTGCTCTCTGTGTGCAAAACATGTAACACTTCAAAACTACAACAACTTTTATAGTTTGGTAATTGCTCTCTGTGTGAAAAATATGTAACTCTTCTAAAACTACAACAACTTTTGTAGTTTGGTAATTTCTCTATGTGTGCAAAACATGTAACACTTCAAAACTACAACAACTTTTGTAGTTTGGTAATTGCTCTCTGTGTGCAAAACATGTAACTCTTCAAAACTACAACAACTTTTGTAGTTTGGTAATTGCTCTCTGTGTGCAAAACATGTAACACTTCAAAACTACAACAACTTTTATAGTTTGGATATTGCTCTCTGTGTGCAAAACATGTAACACTTCAAAACTACAACAACTTTTATAGTTTGGTAATTGCTCTCTGTGTGCAAAAAATGTAACACTTCAAAACTACAACAACTTTTAAATTTTGGTTATTGCTGTCTGTGTGCAAAACATGTAACACTTCAAAACTACAACAACTTTTATAGTTTGGATATTGCTCTCTGTGTGCAAAACATATAACACTTCAAAACTACAACAACTTTTGTAGTTTGGTAATTGCTCTATGTGTGAAAAAAATGTAATACTTCAAAACTACAACAAATTTTATAGTATTAACACTTCAAACCTACAACAACTTTTATAGTTTGGTAATTGCTCGATGTGTGAAAAACATGTAACACTTAAAAACTACAACAACTTTTATAGGTTGGTAATTGCTCTGAGTGCAAAATATGTAATACTTCAAAACTACAACAACTTTCATAGTTTGGTAATTGCTCTCTGTGTGCAAAACATGTAATACTTTAAAACTACAACAACTTTTATAGTTTGGTAATTGCTGTGTGTGAACAAAATGTAATACTTCAAAACTACAACAACTTTTATAGTTGGGTAATTGCTCTATGTGTGAAAAAAATGTAATACTTCAAAACTACAACACTTTTTACGGTTTGGTAATTGTGTCTGTGTGAAAAACATGTAACACTTCAAAACTACAACAACTTTTATAGTTTAGTAATTATTCTCTGTGTGAAAAACATGCAATATTTCAAACATACATACAAGTGGTGTTTTAAAAGTTACCAGAAAAGTGCCATATCACTTTTAAATATCTAATAATCAATATTTTTAAGGAAATGTTGACAGTAATGACTTTCAAGTATATTTTATTAAATGCATCTCTTTATGTTTATGTATTACAAATATTGCACATTCTATAATCAAAGTAGCAATGTCATGTCAATGTGAGCGGGGCAGCTACAAATAACACATTTTCCCATTTATGTACCCATGGTTTATAACAAGTTCTAAAATGCTTAGTAAGAATTTTCCGTATGCATTTGTGCACTACCATGGGCAGGTTGTCAACGTCATCAAACTTTGATCCAAGCATCTTCGCTTTTATGATAGTGGACAAATACATACAGAAAATACCCACTATACATTTCAGAACTTGTTATAAATCATGGGTACATAAATGGGAAAATTGTGTTACGAATGCAGGATAGTATTTTGAGAAGATTCAATTATGAGGTAGTTTTCCAACAACAACTGGTGTGTGGCTTTTTAAGTAAAACATTTATGTGTTATTTGTAGCTGCCCCACTCACATTAAAATGACATTGCTTCTTCGATTATAAAATGTGCGATGTTTGTAATACATAAACATAAAGAGATGCATTTAATATTTAATATTAATTATTAAAAGTGATATGGCACTTTTCTGGAATTTTTTAAAACAACCCTCGTACATACATACATACATACATACAGACAAGAGCAAGTATATGTGCCCCTCCCCCAAGATAGGGACTTACAAGCAAACTGTTGTTTATAAGCAATAGCTCTTTTTTACTTAATCTTTTCAATATCTGCTGCAGAGGCAGGAAAATGCAAAATAAATGAGACATCATAATTCAGAAATGTAGCTTTACAACTAAATACTATCTCTGCTCTCCAGAAGTATGTATAAGTATTCTATAATGAAAACAGTTAAGTTACAAGAGGGTTATTATGATCACAGTGACAATATCCTTTCACTCTTCTTCTTTTGCAGGTTTCTTTGTATCCGTACATAAGTTAGTTACTATCATCCTTGTTAATGTAACCCATAAAATGTATTCGAAAAGGCATAGTCATACAGATTGAATACTTGTTCACGTTCGGGCAATCTGATATTTTGAGTAGGTCAAGGTATTGTCAAAGAATTCACACAAGTACTAGCAGTTGGCAAAAATCCATCAATGACTTCACAAAACTGTATAGATGGCTGTATCTTAAACCCAAGAACTGGTTCTTCGTCTGTGCTTGTAACAAACTGCAGTATACTGGACAGTGTTATGTTGCCTCTTCTTCCAGCTGAAGTTTAGATCAGAGCAAGTGATTAAAATTAGTTTTGCAAAAATAAACAAGAGTTGAGTGTGTAATATGCATAGGACCTTGACACAAATAAGAGGGACAAGATGGCCATAAATCTATCACCTGATCAATGGCCCATTATCAAACTGCTAAATTTCTGAAAATTACTTAACAAGAGGACCATGATGGTCCTATATCGCTCACCTGATTTAATAGAACTTTAAAAGTTTTTAAAATTGAATCTTCATACATTTAAGCAAAATGAGCCACACCCAATGGCCATGTTTATCAACTGATAAAAATAATTTGAACAATCTTGGTAAAGGGTCATCCAAGGAGCATTTGTGCCAAATTATTTTCAAATTAGGCCAGTGCTTTTGTACAAGTATTTTAAAACATTTACTATTTGTACATAAAAGGAAAACAAGCCCCACCCCCTGGCGGCCATGTTTTTTAACGGATTGGAATTATTTGAACAATCTTGATAGAAGATCACCAGAGGAACATTTGTGCCAAATTATTTTTTAAATCAGGCCAGTAATTTTGGACAAGAAGATTCTTAATTAGTTTTCAATATATATACATATAAGGAAAACAAGCCCAGTCCTCTGGGAAATGTAATTGAGATAACATCATACTTAATTTTTACTGTCCAACCAGCTATAACAGTCACCTTGTTTAAGCAACAACTTGGTTTAAGCAGCCACTTGATAATTTACTAAAATGACAATTTCAGCCACCTGCCTTAAGCAGCCAACATTTTGCCTTTCCTTCGATTGCTGCTTAAGTCAGGTTTGACTTTTTATAGAAAGTGTCCTTCATTGGTAAAACATATTTCAAATGTATTCTATGACTTAAAAAGATACCTGTTACTTCTCTCATGTACTTAATGAAAAGACCGTAAACATCTTTTTCATACTGAATGGCGTTACTTCCTTCTGCTGAGAAATTTGGTTTTAACATGGTTACCACTCTCTTCATAGTGATGACAATCGCTGATGACTGAAGGAGGAATTTCAGCACTGGAAGACCCATGAACAACTGAAAAATAAAATTTATTTAAAGGAAATACAAAAAGGTCAATTGATTGAATGGAGTTTAATGCCTTTTGTACAATTTTGCAGTTATATATTGCGGTCAGTTAACCTAACAATGTTTCATTGGTGCAAAATAATTAGTATCTATGAAGTACAGGGTTAAAGTTGACTGTTCCTGACACAAATCATGACTGTGTGACATATCATATTGCAGTAAAGTTTATAAAGATTTTCTAACAGAGTAGATAACCATGCAGGACTCATCAAGGTTAAGTCACATGTTGAATCTCATTGACCTGTGACAAGTAGAGATATGGACCTAAACACAAAGATTAACAAAATGTTGACGCCAGATGGATGGACTGATATATGGACAGAAATCGTCAATCCATAGACCGCATTTATGTTGCAATTCGGCCAAAAAGGGCATTAACTAAAAGATTATTGAAGCTAGAGTTACTCTGCTTGCACACTGCACTTCCTGTCATTGGCCATTTGAATATCTTTAATACTTAAAAGGTTATGGCCCAGACAAGCAATTTTTAACATAAAAGAAGTTGGATAATCCAAACATTATTGATGCTAGAGTTATGGTTCTTGTACACTGCACTTCCTCAAACTGGCCTATATTCATATATGAAATTTCACTTGAATATCTTTAATACTTAGAAAGTTATGTTCTGGACAAGCTAGACAAATTGTGTACACCGACGAAAGGGTGACTGCAATATCTCAGACTATTCTCAAACACTCGTGCTAAAAATACTGGAATAAAGTGTTAAACAATATAGGCAACTTTTACTTTGTCAAATATGGAAAATCAAGTGCAGCCGGGCGCCCCTGGCGGCCATGCTTTTTGACGAATCATAACGGCTTGAACAATCTTGGTAGAAGGTCACCCAAGGAACATTTCTGCCAAATCATATTGAAATCTGGTGAGCAGTTTTCGTATGAGAAGATTTTTTTACAATAACCATATATGGAAAACCATCCCCAGCCTCACAATGGCTTCACCCAAGGATCAATTATGTGAAATTGTTTTTAAATAAGGCCAGTAGTTTCTGTCAAGAAGAATTTTAATGTTTTCCTTTTCGTTGCCATGGCAACCACAATTGTGTATGAAATACAATTATTTGGACAATGTTTTAAAGGGGATCATGTAAGGAACATTTAAGTGAAATTAGCTATGTGGTTTAGGAGGAGTTGTTGATTTAAGAAATTGTTGGCGACGGTGAGCTAAAAATGTACCTTCTCATACAGTATTTGGACAAGAGGGCCATGATGGCTCTTGATCGCTCACCTGAGTTATGCAATGTTATTTGTCATACCAACCACAATTACTCATTTTGCAGTCAGGTAAGCTTATACAAGAGGGCAAGTATCGCTCCATATCATCAAGACAAACATTCTGACAAAGTTTCAAGCTGCAGAAGTCTCTCGAGTGTTAAATAGATTTTTTCTCAAATTTGGCCCAGTGACTTAGTTTTTGACCTGACATGACCCATATTTGTGTTTGGCCTAGATATCATCAAGACAAACATTCTTAAAAAGTTTCAACATGCTCAAGTTAAAAATGCAGCTTCCAGAGTGTTAACAAGATTGTCCTTCAATTTGGCCAAGTGACCTTGTTTTTGACCAGAAATGACTCATATTTAACCTTGGCCTAGATATAATCAAGACAAACATTCTGACAAAGTTTCAACATGCTCAATTAAAAGATACGGCTCAAGAAATGTTAACAAGATTTTTCTTTAAGTTGGCCTAGTGACCTAGATCTAGACCTGACATGACCCATATTCATGCTTGGCTTAGCTATTATCAAGACAAATATTCTTACAAAGTTTCAAGTTGCTGAAGTAAAAATTACAATATCTACAGTGTTAACAAGATTTTTCTCAAACTTGCCTTAGTGACCTATTTTTTGATCCGACTAGACCAATATTCAAACTTAGCCTAGATATCATTAAGACAAACATTCTGACAAAGTTTCAACATGCTCAAGTTAAAAATGCGACTTCCAAAGTCTTAACAAGATTTTCTTTCAATTTGACTTATCGACCCAAGTTCAATTTGACCTAGTGACCTAGTTTTTGACCCCACATGACCCAGTTTCAAACTTGTCTAAGATTTGATGAAGATGTATGTTCTGATAAACTTTCATGAAGATTGGATGCAAAATGTTGCCTGTAGAGTGTTACCAAGGGAATTGTTGATGACGCACGACGGACGGACAACAGACAAAAGGTGATCGCAATACATGTAGCTCACCTTGACCACTTCGTTCTCAGGTAAGCTAAACAAGAGGGCCATGATGGCCCTTGAATCGCTCACCTGATTTTTTTTTTTTTTTTCACTTAAGCTATATAAGCCTCGCCCCCTGGCAGCCATAGTTTCCAACCAATCAACTTGGCTTGAAGGAATCTAATAGAGGGTCACCCTAGGAAAATTTCTACAAAATTATTTGAAAATTGGCCGGATACTTTTGGAGGAGAAGATTTTTTAAGTTTTCACTATAGCCATATAATGCAAAATAGCCCTGCCCACTGGCGGCCATGTTTTTTGACCAATCAACATGGCTTGAAGGAATCTGAAAGTGGGTCATCCAAGAAACATTTCTACAAAATTATTTGAAAATCGGGCCGACACTTTTGGAGAAGAAGAATTTTTAAGTTTGCACTATAGCCATATAAGGCAAAATAGCCCCGCCCCCCTGGCGGCCATGTTTTTTGACCAATCAACATGGCTTGAAGGAATCTGGTAGAGGGTCATCCAAGGAACATTTCTACAAAATTATTTGAAAATCTGCCAACCACTTTGGGAGAAGAAGAATTTTGATTTTTTTTTCGTTTCGTTGCCATGGAAACCAGAATTCTGCATGGATCCCTAAAATTTGAATGAATTCTGGTGAGGTCATTAAGAGGATGCTTTCTGTGAAGTTTCATCCCAATTGACCCACTGGTTACAGAGGAGAAGATGTTGAAGATTTTTTAAGTTTTCACTTTGGCCATATAAGGCAAAATAGCCCCCGCCCCCTGGCGGCCATGTTTTTCGACCAATCAACATTGCTTGAAGGAATCTGATAGAGGGTCACCCAAGGAACATTTCTACAAATTTTTTTGAAAATCAGCCTGACACTTATGGAGGAGAAGATTTTTTAAGTTTTCACTATAGCCATAAAAGGCAAAATAGCCCCGTCCCCTGGCGGCCATGTTTTTTTGACCAATCAACATGGCTTGAAGGAATCTGATAAAGGATCACCCAAGGAACATTTCTACAAAATTATTTAAAAATCGGCCTGACACTTTTGGAGGAGAAGATTTTTTTAAGTTTGCACTATAGTCATATAAGGCAAAATAGCCCCGCCCCCCCCTGGCGGCCATGTTTTTCGACCAATCAACATGGCTTGAATGAATCTGATAGAGGGTCACCCAAGGAACATTTCTACAAAATTATTTGAAAATCGGCCTTACACTTTCGGAGGAGAAGATTTTTTAAGTTTTCACTATAGCCATATAAGGCAAAATAGCCCCGCCCCCCCCCCCCCTGGCGGCCATGTTTTTCGACCAATCAACACGGCTTGAAGGAATCTGATAGAGGGTCATCCAAGGAACATTTCTACAAAATTATTTGAAAATCTGCCAACGAATTTGGGAGAAGAAGAATTTTGAAGTGTGGGGTTTCGGTTTCGTTGCCATGGAAACCAGAGTTTTGCATGGATCCCAAAAATTTGAAGGAATTCTGGTGAGGTCATTGAGAGGATGCTTTCTGTGAAGTTTCATCCAAATTGACCCACTGGTTACTGAGGAGAAGAAGTTGACGCACGACGCACGACGGACGCCGGACAAAAGGTGATCACAATAACTCACCTTGAGCAAAGCTCAAGTGAGCTAAAAATATATCTGAAACTTACATCATACATTCCAAGAACATTAAACCCTTCCCTCAGCTTCTTCACTGCTAAGGACTGTGGTTCTTCAGTTTTGACAATCTCCTCCACCACTTCAGGGGAAAGAAATGTCGGTAATTTACCATTCTGAAGAATGGTCAAGGCTGTAATAAATGACAGTTG
This sequence comes from Serripes groenlandicus, assembly GCA_031761405.1. Taxonomy (NCBI): domain Eukaryota; kingdom Metazoa; phylum Mollusca; class Bivalvia; order Cardiida; family Cardiidae; genus Serripes; species Serripes groenlandicus. The sequence continues at coordinate 148,284 of JASEVX010000147.1, forward strand.
CTTGTTAATACATAATTTTCTATTTTTTGGGCCAATATTTTCTAATAGCATTTTGGTACAAACCAAACTCATCCTTTACTACATGTGTGTGTGTGCATGCTGTTAACAATGACTTTCAATTCTGATTATCCCCGCGCATCTGTACGTCTTTAGCAAGGAACTCCTCCCAGACCATTCTTCAATTACAATTTTACCTTTGCGGTCAAATTGGGGGTCATTGGGTGGTCATTGTGTGGTCAAAAAGGGGTAAAAAGTAGCATCTGTCCTTCTTAGCAAGGAACTCCTCCCAAACTATTAGAAACTTCAAACTTTGGGAAATGATAGCTGAATGGTCTGAGGAGTGCACAATACTTTTTCACATTTTAATTGTTCCCCTGGTGGAGTGGACAGGGGACAAAAACAGAAATTTTCAGAACATGGTCATGTAGCATATCATATTGAACAGGATGATGAGTAGAAAATTCTCGTTAGGGGTCAACAAGTATGTGCGTGGATATGCAATGGCTTGCCATCGATTGCGCAATTCTAGTTAATGATTGTTTTTGATGGAACAAAGACCTCATTAAAACAAGAGGCCAAAGATGGCCCTAAATTGATCGCCCGAGTACTGGCCAATAATCAAACTTCTATAATTACAGAAAAATTGTTGAAAAGGGCAAACAGAATTGCAAAAATAAATAATATTCTAACAAGATTTGCAAGCTTTGGTGACAAAGAACAATCTTAAAGATGATCTATTCTTCTATCCCCATATGTATAATTACCCACATTTGGCTATTGCACTGAACTGTTTAAACTACTACAACTCCTACTCATTACTGTTTGAAGTGTAAGTGTTAGAGAAACAAAGAGCTGTCGGAGGACAGCATGCTCGACTATTTCACCGCTTATTTGATTACTGAGATAATGGACTCTAATGTAGTTGCATGCTTAACATTAACCACAATGTCTTAAAGGGTGATAATTTGCATTATATGCAGGATAGAGTTATTTAACTTGATTATTTTCATAGGTGTGATGGTTAGGAAGGGTTTATAACGTTTAAATAGAATGCATCAAGTAGTTACTAAGATATGAGCTCTTAATGTAGTTGCACGCAAACCTTTAACCATAGTGCAAGAAGTTGCACCATATGCAACTAGTTAAAAGTAATTGCAAGGTGCAAAGTGACCTTGACCTTTGACCTTATGATCCCATGATATGTTTGAGTCAAGTGCTGATCATGACCATTACCCAAACTAAGTTTCAGGGTCATAGGCCTAAGCAATCAGTAGTTTTAAGGCAAGGAATGTTTCTGTATTGAAGGTCACAGTGAACTTGACCTTTGACCTATTGACTCCAAACTCTCTAGGCATCACCAACTTGCTATGTCATGTATGTCCATTCCAAGTTTGAAGATCATAGGCCTAGGCGTATGTAAGTTATAAGGGTAAATGCTAGCTTTCACAAAAACTTTAACCATTAACTGTTTTTTTACAGAAAGGTCACAGTGACCTTGACCTTTGACCTAGTAACTCCAACTTGAAGAGCACAGGCCTAAGTGAATGTTAGTTATACGGGTAAATGCTAGCTTGCACGAAAACTTTAACCCTGAACAGTTTCCATATAGAAGGTCACAGTGACCTTGACCTTTGACCTACTGACTCCAAAGTTTATAGGCATCCCCAACTTGCTATGAAGAATATCCATACAAAGTTTAATGACCATAGGCCTAGGTGTATGTTAGTTATAAGGGTAAATGCTAGCTTGCACAAAAACTTTAACCATGTTTCTATATAGAAAGTTACAGTGACCTTCAGCTTTGACCTACTAACTTCCAACTGTGTAGGCATCACCAACTTGCTATGAAGTATGTCCAGACCAAGTTTGAAGATCATTGGCCTAGGCGTATGTAAGTTATAAGGGTAAATGCTAGCTTTCACAAAAACTTTAACCAACAGCAACGGCGACGTGTCTACAATAGCTCCCCTTATTCTTCGAATAGACAAGCTAATAAAAACAAGAGCTGTCGGAGGACAGCGCGCTCGACTATATGCCGCTTATTCACATAAAGCACTATTTCATTAAATTGCACTTAAGTACTATTAAATCATATTATATACACTATATGTAAAAGCAACTGAATAGATACATACATTTAAATATATATAATTTAAAAATAAAATTTCCTAAGTCAATCAAGGGCCATTACTCCATATTTAAGATACAATGAGGTTATCTAACCTAATTTTACGATGGTCCTTAATAAATGTGTGAAGTATGAAGTGATTTGAATGATGTAACTTTAACGTTGAGCTAAACGCCAATGTTAAAACTGACAAAATTAGCAAAATCTTAAAAAAAAGGTTTTCCAAATGTCTGACACCATGCAAAACCCGTTTGATATGTTGAAGAGTTATATTTGATAAATGAATGATCACAATTAGAAAGGAATGTAACCAAAAATTATGAATTTATCTAAAATTCTCAAAATCAAACAAAAGTCATGTTTTTTACCCCCTAAAAGTCACACTCAGCATCTTCAACATACAATGTGAAGAAAGGTATTATATGTCATTATATTCCAAATATGAAAGACCTAACACAAGTACTTATTGAGAAAAATTAAAAAATTAAATGAAAATGCCAACTTGCCCTAAAACTTTAACCACCCAAAAGCATGTCTTTTACTTCAAAAAGAAGATCACACTCAGAATCTTCAGCATACAATATGAAGAAACGTATTTGATGTAATTATATTCCAAATATGAAAGCCCTAGCACAAGTACTTATTCAGAAAAAGTTAAAAAAATAAAATAAAATCCTACTTGCCCTAAAACTTTAACCACAGAAAATCATGTTTTTTACTCCAAAAAGAAGGTCACACTCAGCATCTTCAGCATTCAATGTGAAGAAAGGTATAAGATGTAACTATATTCTAAATATTAAAGCCCTAGCACAAATTCTTATTGAGAAAAATTAAAAATTAAATGAAAATGCCAACTTGCCCTAAAACTTTAACCACCCAAAATCATGTCTTTTACCCCAAAAAGAAGGTCTCACTCAGAATCTTCAGCATACGATATGAAGAAAGGTATTAGATGTAATTATATTCCAAATATGAAAGCCCTAGCACAAGTACTTATTGAGAAAAAAAAAAAAAAAAATCCAACTTGCCCTAAAACTTTAACCACCGAAAATCATGTTTTTTTCCCCAAAAGGAAGGTCACACTCAGCATCTTTAGCATTCAATGTGAAGAAAGATAAAAGATGTAACTATAAGCCCTAGCACAATTACTTATGAATGAAAATGCCAACTTGCCCTAAATCTTAAACCGGACGCCGACGGAGACGCCGGTTCGAGTAGTAAAGCTCTCATATTCTTCGAATAGTCGAGCTAATGACATATGATTAATTATTGAAAATGTTTTCCTGCAGCGATACACCATTTTCATAAAACCTAGGAGGTAAATGCAAAAGCCAAAATGATCTCAACACGCACTGTGAACTTGAACATGCTATGGGGATAATTTGTTGTCCGTTTCTTTGTTGTGGTTTTTAAACTACAGACATATCAGAATAGGAATAATAAATTCATAAAAGTGATCTATCGTAATTTAGACAACAGTTAGGAGTTGAAATGTTGGTAAATAGATCACTTTTCTTAATGGCCTCATGATCTGATTTACTTGACAATTCATAATAGATTACTCATATGAATTTATTATTTCTTAAACATGTATAAATATCTGTATGTCAGGCTGACCGATAGATGAAACAACATACCAAGAATGATTCCAACTGTCTTATAATCTGCAGCCAACAAATCTCGTAAACCATTATCAAAGTATTTCTCTTTCAATTCAAGCTGGATCAATCGAAAGAATTCTTTTCGTGGTCCACCAAAATCACATGCTTGCTGAAAGAAAAAATCCCAATACTTTTTTATTAACCCTTATTCTGCCAAATTCTCAAAATGGGATATTCTGTTCTCTCTATTTAAAGGTTTTCAATTTCATAACCGGAGGCATTTTAATACAACATGTTCCAGAGATAATTTCTTTATTCCAGTATCAGAGCGGCAAGCAATGATAATTCAGGCGAGATGGCTTGTCTGCTTTTTCATTGTTTGCAAAAACAATAACAGTCGTGTATGGTGGAATAAGAGTTATAAAATTGAACTTTTGTAATAAGAATTGAGATTCAAGTGAAGAAGCTTTGATTTTTTTTAAATGTATAATGTTTGCCAAAAGATGTGTTGCTCAACATCACTGGAGCATGACCTCAAAATGGCTGGTTTTCGAAAGGAACCAAGCTCTCATCAATATTTAACTACTATCCAAGTTTGGTGAAGGGCAGATAAGAAACGGAAGGTCTATTGTGTTCACAAGCTGTATTATAGAAATTTTGACAATTTCAAGGGCCATAATCCAGTCATGAAAGGGCAAATCTGGCTGGTTTTCGAAAGAAACCAAGCTCTCATCAATATTTAACTACTATCTAAGTTTGGTGAAGATGAGATAGTAAATGGAGCCTCTATTGTGTTCACAAGCTCTATTATAGCAATTTTGACAATTTCAAGGGCCATAATCAAGTCTTCTATGGGCGGATCTGGCTGGTTTTCGAAAGGAACCGAGCTCTCATCAATATTTAACTACTATCTAAGTTTGGTTGAGATACAATCAAAACTTAAGACTTTATCGCGTTCACAAGCAATTGTTTACGGACGCACGCACGATGGACACAATGCCATGGCATAAGCTCTTCTGGCCTTTGGCCAGTATAGCTAAAAACATCAAAGGAACAAATCAAGGCGAGTATAGCTAAAAACATCAAAGGAACAAATCAGATTAAACTATATTAAAATCCGGTCAGTGGTTTCAGAGGAGAAGACTTCGGAGTGTGATATCGAAATAAATAGTCATTGATAAGAAAATATATATGGAATTTTCTCACTTATTATGATGATGTCTTTCAATATCACACTCCAGCAATCAAATTTTCTTTTTGAACATTTAAACTATTTGGTAGTTCTGGCACAGTGAGTGATGTTGGGAGTATCTCACAGATGACAACACGTCATAACAATGAGTGATATCAGGAAATATCTCACTGATAATTTTCAGTATTTTACAGATTAGCGTAAAATAAATTGGGTTTGCTTTTGCACTAAAATATTAACTATTTACAATGACTGCATTTAAATAGAGGGTATTTGATTGTTGAAGTGTGATTACTGATATCAAAATATATCACATCGATAAGTGAGATAATCACTAACATGAAGTGCGAGTCAAAATATTGAATTTTCTCAGTGATGTTTGATGACGATATATTTTGAAATCACACTCCAACAATCAAATCTTAATTTATACTAATTGTTAGATGACAACGGGAAATATCTCACCGACAATTTCAGTATTTCACCGATTTGTAGAAAAAAGCAATATTCACTAAATGTTTAAGCTTTCTTAATGTGTGACTAAAAACTACTAAAGCTTAGGCAATATTTAATACCTCGTTATAAAACTGAACTTCAAGTGTCTTCCTGAGTTCTTCTGTGGATAGGACACCGATCTCCTCCATGCCCGTTACTAAGAGATTATCCCTGTCCATGCTTATGAAAGTTGTTTCACCCTCAATTGAAGAAGCCGCATCTTCCACCTCCAACGGCCTTCCTACAACAATCTCTTGTTGTATTTTCCTGAGTATTTCCACTGGATTGCTTATGTTGTTGTTTTTACAAAAGATAATACAAGCATTTACTGTATCATTTAATTGATCATGGACTTCTCCAAAGACACGTGTTTCGTTTGAGTTCAGAGCTTCATGGGAAAGCCCACTGCTATCCTGCATATGTGTGCCATGCAAGTTGATTTCATGATTTTCAACATGCGAATCCTGGTTCTGAACATCAAGAGAATTTTGAAAGGAGGCTTCATGAGAGTTCTGGGTTTCAACAAAAGTTTCAGAATAGTCAGTCAAAACATAGTTGAAATACTGGTTTTGGCCTTCATCTTCATCTTCATAATCTACTGGTATTTGTTGATCATTAACCACAGTGACATAGGAGCTAATATCTGGCAGTTCCAATGGTTGACTGCAATGTCTCACATGATCTCTTAATTCTTGAATAGCAAACGCAACGTGACATTTCTCGCATGCAATCTGCACACTTGGCTCTTTTATAGCCGCAACTATAGGTTCAACAGATAACGAATGTTGAATCGGTCTAACATATATTCTGGCCTGAGGTCCAACATTGATTTTCAAATCATTTGAAGTCCATGGGGGAGGAATTGCAACAAGATTTCGCCCATTTTGCATTGTCCTTAATAGTTCAAAGCCCCCACTTTGTTTTAATTTTGGAAACACTTCGTCACTTTTTAACAAGTCTATTACCTCTTCTTCATTAAAAGTGCTCAACACTTTAACTTTCTTCAGGCCAAGTCCTGTTTTATGGAGAACTTCTTTTTCTGCACAAGATGGTGTCCTTTGTTGCTCAATAGAACTTATACAAAAAAACTGTGCTGTCCAGCTACCAGCCTTATGTTTCTTTCCGACCCTTTGGTTTGCCTTTTGTCTACACAAATTTCGAAATCCAGGAAACATTCTTGAACTAGGGTTGTTGGTGTTGGAAATCTAGAATTGATATGAAAAAATAATTAGTTTAAACTGACTTGTTCAGTGAGAAAAGTTTCTATCAACATACATTGAAATATAACTATATAAACCATTAGAGCTGCATTAATCCGATCCAATCAATCTTAATTCGATTTTGACACCAGACACAGTCCATAAAATTCACAATGCATATCCCTCAATTTTCAATGCAATACGTTCGATATTTTTAGCACCAAACTGTACAGCCAATGGATTTTAAAGCTTAGGAAAATCTGCTGCTTTCCAAGCTATGAGTTCTTTGCTATATGATTTATATTCTCTTAAAATTGTGTCGTTTCATTTATTTATGATTGAATTTCCATTATATGCCTTAATGACGATCATTGTAACAAGAGCTGTCGGAGAACAGCGAGCTCGACTATTCCACTGCTTATTTAAGTTACTGAGATAATGGACTCTAATGTAGTTACATGCAAAACATTAAGCACAATTCCTTAAAGGGTGATAATTTGCATTATATGCAGGATAGAGTTATTTAACTTAATTATTTTAATAGGAGTGATAGTTAGGAAGGGATGTATAACATTCAATGGAATGCATTAAGTAGTTAATAAGATATGGACTCTTAATGTAGTTGCACGCAAACCTTTAACCATAATTTCTAAGTAAAAAAACGGCAACAATTTGCATCATCTGCAGGATAGAGTTATCTTAATTGGTTGTGTTTATAGTTGTGAAATTGGGAAAGGTTGTATAAAGTTTCAATACAATGCTTCAAGTTGTTAATGAGATTACACTCTAAATGTAGTTGCAAAACTTAATCCAGAATTTCTAAGTCCAAAAAGGGCCATAACTTGCATAAAATGCTGGATAGAGTTATCGTATAAAGTTCCAATGCAATGCAGGAAGTAGTTACTAAGATATGTTCTCTTAACCCTTTCCCTCATATAGACGCTTTCTGACGCCTCTGCAGCAGACGGCCTTTTGAAAACATAGTGACAAAAGAAGAAATTGCACAAAACATGCAATTTCTCCTTTTACCACAATGTTTTCCACTTTTGGTCATAGGTTATCCATTCAATTATGGAGATTTTCTATTTTTTGACAAAATACGTTCAAAGTTGTCTGCTGTAAAATTGCCATATGAGGAAAAGGGTTAATGTAGTTGCATGCAAAACTTTAACCAGAATTTATAAGTCCAAAAAGGGTCATAACTTGAATAATATGCAGGATAGAGTTATTTAACTTGAAAATCAACATAGGTGTGATAGTTGGAAAGGGTTGCATAAAGTTTCAAAGCAATGCATGAAGTAAATACTAGGATATCGACTTTTAATGTAATTGCATGCAAAGCTTTAACCAAATTTCTAGTTAAAGTAGGGCCATAAACTGCAAAATATACTGAATAGAGTTATCATACTTGATTGTTTACATAGGTGTGATGGTTGGGAAGGACTGTGTAAGGTTTCAATGCAATGCTTTAAGTAGTTACTAAGAGATGGTCTCTTAATGTAGTGTATGCAAAACTTTAATCAGAATTTCTAAGTAAAAAAAGGGCCATAAATTGCATAAAATGCAAGGATCAGTTTATCATACTTGATAATCTACATAGGTGTGATAGTTGGGTAGGATTGTATAAAGTTTCAATGCAATGCATCTAGTAAATACTGAGATATGGACTCTTTAATTTAGTTGCACGCAAAACTTTAACCAGAATTTCTAAGTAAAAAAAAGGGCCATAATTTGCATAAAATGCAGGATAGAGTTATCTAACTTGATAATCTACACAGGTGTGATAGTTGGGTAGGGTTGTAGAAAGTTTCAATGCAATGCATCAGGTAAATACAGAGATATGAACTCTTAATTTAGTTGCACACAAAACTTTAACCAGAATTTCTAAGTAAAAAAAGGGCCATAACTTGCATAAAATACAGGATAGAGTTATCTAACTTGATAATCTACATAGGTGTGATGCTTGGGTAGGGTTGTATAAAGTTTCAATGCAATGCATCAAGTAAATACTGAGATATGGACTCTTAATTTAGTTGCACGCAAAACTTTAACCAGAATTTCTAAGTAAAAAAGGGCCATAACTTGCATAAAATGCAGGATACAGTTATCTAACTTGATAATCTATATGTGTGATAGTTTAGTAGGGTTGTAGAAAGTTTCAATGCAATACATGTAGTATTTAAGTACTTGCATGCAAAACCTTAACCAAAGTGTGACGTGGACGCCGACGCCAGGGTGAGTAGTATAGCTCCTCATATTCTTCGAATAGTCGAGCTAAAAATGTAATTTTGTTCTCGGATGAATGCTGGAAAACCGCTATTGCTCCATATCAATACCACATTTGCCCACATCAAATATAGAAGGCCTTTGAAAACACTGTGTAGGAAGATTTAAGGCTGCTCGTAATAAGCAATCTTTACTCTTCCTGCATTGTTTTCCACTTTTTCAGTAATGTAATCATAATTCACCCATTATTGATAAGTGTTGAATTAATGCTTTAAATTTTGAGTCCAATAAAATTCTTATGGAGGAAAGATTTAATTGAATGTCATTAAATAATATAGCTCATACCTGTAACTATGAGAATTCCTAACTCATTATTATTATAATCCATAATCACCCTTAATTAAGTTAATAGTCCCCATCGAGCCATTACACAACTTGGTTTTAAAAATGGCTCTTTGAGAACTTGAAAGAGAGGACAGTGTGCAATGACGACACAAATATGTTGATTGGCATACATGCCATAAAGGGACATGTCATGTCAGCCACTTGCAGAGTATTTGTGTGGAGTACAGTTGGTTAAAATCCCAGGAAGCATGGTAATAGGGTAACTGACTGCTGTATATAACTGAAACTTTGTTGAAACAGCATTAAACCCCATTCAAACAAAAACCCTTTGCTCCATAGTACAGCATTTTCCCGCACCCAATACAGAAGGCTTCAAAAACAGTAGGGAGAGTTCAGATTGCTTGTCACAAGCAATATTAACTCTTCCTGCATTGTTTTTCACTCTGTTGAAGTAAATGTAAACATAATTCACCCATTACTGATAAGAAGTGAATTAACCCTATGCTCCATAATACCACATTTTCCCGAACCCGATACAGAAGGCCTTTAAAAACAGTGTAGGAAGAATTCAAAATGCTCGTAGTGACTACACTGTTTTCACTCTGTCAGTACATGTTTTAAATTTTATAGCTCAGGGGGTAAAGCAAATCGCCCTGTAAGCGGGCGGTCCCTCGTCCCGGACTGGCTGCATATTTTTCAATGTCTGGTTACATTTGGCACCCAACAGGGGGCCATGACTAGACTGTAGGTGCTTTGGGATCGTACCACAAATGATCTATAGGTGTATCAGATTAGAAATTCAAGGATGAATACTGTTGTTCTGGGGGTGTATGTAACTATGTGTAGTTGGTAACCTACTCCAGATGAATATGTGCAAGCGGCCTGGTTAGCTCTGTCGGTACAGCAATAGCCCGGAAAGCGAGAGACTTATGTTTTCAATTTGGATGAGTTAAAGAAAATGGTTAATCACTTACTGTAATCGACAGACTGTCAGTTTAATATATATATAGGTATAATTCCGTTTTATTATGGTTCAGTTATATTGGTCTCTGTAAATTTGAAATACGTGAGTAGTCCAGATTTATTACACAACACAGCTGACTCGCGTTAAATATACATGTTACACATTTATCGAGGGGTTGTCTAAGTACAGTGTGTGTATAGGGATTTTCTCAAAGTTTTCGGGCATAAGTTGGAAATTCCGGACGTTCAAAATTGTCCAGTCTTTAATTTCTGGACGTTTCTTTGAACTTTTTGGGAAATATGGTAGCCGTACCTGTTATGGTTCAAAAGAAGTCGTCAAGGTTAAAGTTTTTTTCGACAGACAGACAGGCCAAAAACTAGATGCCCACCGAATCGGTGATTCATGAAAATATGGAAGCCGTACCTGTAACGGTTCAAAAGGAGTGGTGAAGGTTAAAGTTTTCTTTGCCACAGACAAAGAAGTTTTCAAAATATAGGTCAAAGGTCAAGGTCGCAAGGTGAAAAATCTTGGTACTGACAGAAACGTCATGTCACAAGGAATACACATGTGAAATATGGAAGCCGTACTTGTTATGGTTCAAAAGTAGTGGTGAAGGTTAAAGTTTTTTTCGACAGACAGACAGACAGACAGGCCAAAAACTAAATGCCCACCGAATCAGTGATTCCGGGGGCATAAAAATATCTACGAACCTCTAGTTTCGCGCTTTCTCGTAGGCGTATCCGTTCTCCAATTGTACTTATTCCCAAACGGGTCAAATCCTCATCAGTCATCGAGCAAATGATGTTTGGTTCAATCTTTTCCTTCAGAAAAGTGTCTGTAAGTGCCGGCAATCCGGCACGCGAAAGAGTTGCGGAAATTTGCCCGCTACATATTGTGTCGCTTTCCGCCATTTTGAATTGTGGTTTCGCGCCAATAAAAGTTCGTCAACAACATAACGTCGTGTGAACATAATACCATACTTGTTTAACAAGATGGTACAGTCAGAGAACAACATGATCGTTTGACATAATAACACGTCATATTGACAAGATAGCATGGCACTTTGACAAAATAACATGACCGTTTGACATAATAACATGTCAGATTGACAAGATAGCATGACACTTTGACATGATAACATGTGCGCTTGACATAATAACATGTTCTATTGACAAGATAACATGTGCGCTTGACATAATAACATGTTCTTTTGACAAGATAGCATGACAATTTGACATAATAACATGAGCGTTTGACATAACAACATGTTATATTGACATGATAGCATGACACTTTGACATAATAACATTAATGGTTGACATAATAACATGTCCTATTGACAAGATAGCATGACGTTTTGACATAATAACACGTCATATTGACAAGATAGCATGACGTTTTGACATAATAACACGTCATATTGACAAGATAACATGACCCTTTGACAACACGTCACACTGACAAGATACCATGACACGTTGACATAATAACATGATCGTTTGACATAATAACACGTCATATTGACATGATACCATGACACTTTGACATAATAACATGATCGTTTGACATGATAACACGTCATCTTGACAAGATAACACGTCATCTTGACAAGATAACACGTCATTTAGACAAGATAACATGACACTTTGACATAATAACATGAGAGTTTGACATAATAACACGTCATATTGACAAGATGACATGGCACTTTGACATAATGACATGAGCGTGTGACATAATAACATGTTCTATTGACATAATGACATGTTCTATGCACAAGATAGCATGACACTTTGACAAAATAACATAAGATATCTCAACATAAGACAGCTACGGCGTTCCATACGGAACCATTCAAATAACATTTTCATAGCATGTGTTTCATACGTTTAGTATATTCGTCGGTGTAGTGTATACTTCAAACCTGCTCTGATAGCACTTCTACTATGAAAATCTTGTTGTGTGACCATAATGACGTTCACGTTAATCTTTGTCATGGATTGGATAGTAACGCCGTTTTCGACATATTTTCAGATATACCATGCATTTCATGTTGTTTTCTTCTCGCACCAGTACTCTTCAGATCAATCTTGCAAGTCATTCGGCCTTCCAACATTTATTAAAGCAACTTGTTGAAAGACGAATGATGCCAGTTACAATGGCTCGTCGACTTTTGGAAATAATCAATGACCGATCAGGTTTGACCGTGATCAGAATAAAGTTTATTGCAATAGCGCAAACCTCGACGAGTCGTATATTTGAATTCCTTAGTCGTGCATTCGACTCTGTAATAGGAAATATGACATCCTATAAAGGACATACAATATCGGAAGTAGAACACAGACAACAACAAATAAACCATATAAATCACACAGGGGGAGCTTACGAACTATACGGTAATATATAATATGTATTATATCTGACCCAATAATGTTCCATAAATCGCTGTACAATTACCATTCTGACATTTACGGCGTTACGGAATACGGTTTAATAGTATACAGGGTCCCATTATATCAGAGTTATGGATCTTACTATAAATATATTGCCTAGAAGTATCAGAATGTAATGTCATGTTTTTAACTGAAACTAATATTATGTATCGAAAGAAAAAATCAGAAATAGCAAGAGAATGCTACACTTGCTGCTTCTGTCGAAAAAGACGTCAAGGGCTTCATGCAACACGGTTGTAAGTACATATTCTGATAAGTTATAGTATCAACTGTTTGGCGTGAAGTCAACGACGTTGAAATGTACTTGAATAGGTTTTATTTTCAAATAATCCCCAAGTTGCTCAATTTGGTGAAATCTAATGTAAATTGATTATGTAACCTTCTGTGTTAAACTAAGACATATTGTCTCGTACAACAGTATGTCTTATACAATTTCTACATTAAGTCTGTAAAATCGAGGCATTCAAAAGAAAACAATTAGAAATATAATTAATATCGACCAGCATTAGAATATAAGCTATTCAGAAGAAACCATTGGACCCTCAAACATCTATGTATTAATATATGCACGAACTGCGCAGGCTGATCTGGGTCGATACATTACGCAGATACCATAATGTTTGTTATCTCGCGGGACGGCTCATATACAGTTATGCTAGCAAATTGCTCATGTCTGCTTATATAATTCCGATGGAACCGATTTCTTGAAACCTGTACCACACCAGTTTAAAGCCAGTCAGTAGAGACACCTCTTATAATTGGAATACCCTTAACGCAATCAAGCTGAAAACACAGATCAATGATAATGCGTTATTACCGTGTTGTTATTAGATGAAAATACGTTTTAATTGCTCCTTTCGGCATGGGCTTGACATTGACAATTTGAAAACACAATTGGTGATTATGTATAAGACGTGATTACTGAATGTTAACAACTGGAATTATAGATAATCGAAGGCAATCAAAACAGCAATATTTTATTTAGAATCCATGTAAATCCATTCAGATAGTTTTATCGTTGTATTATGGAGTCCAATTCTACAATTTATAGACACTGTGTCATCTGTTATGATGTACGCATATCAATATCTTCTCCGTGTTTCCTATAATAACTTGTTAACTCCTGTCCTACTCCATTAGCATGTAAGACGTCCGCAATAAGCTTATCAATCTTTCTTAGTTACCCTTCATGTTTGGAATATGATTGTAGTTGTCTCCTGCATAGTGTTGGTAGTCGTGTTGGTCTATTCCACCTAAACTAGCATGCTCTTTTACAATGACAGCAACCATTCATTGAGCTACTTTCAACTGCTAATTATAGATTTTCACAAGCTTTTAATTTGCTCTTATGTTAATTCAAATTACAGTACGCAAGTAGTACATGCTTTAATTCGAACCCTGCCTTTGATATCACACTGACTGACTTTGAAAAAATGTAAAAGAATAATGACATAATTAGTTTTACTTAGTCATAACCGCAATAGCAGGATAGAGACTTACAGATTCAAGTATTAATTTAATTATTGGTATGATCGTTCATAATATTGGTACATAGAAAACAATTATGGCCAATAATTATTGTAACAGTTGCCTGTGTAGTCTGTTTTCCAAGACAATTCTAAAATGTGCATTATTGACTTGACAAAATGAGCCTACATGTATGCATGAACCGCTGTAAAAACTATTGGTAGAGATGACCGTGACATGTTGAAGGAAATTTAGTACGTATGTATGTTTGGTATGTTATGCTGCTTTCAGCAGTTTCTTAGTTATATCACGGCGTTTATTGGGTAAGATACCATTAATACTGGTCCATTTATTATGATACCAGCAAGTAAGGCGTGAAGTTAACCCGACAGTCCTGAACATCAAGGAGAGAAAGTCATTACTAACATGGTTAAAGCATATTGTATGACCCGTTCAGGGATCGAACTGGAGGTCTCATGTACTCGAGAGACAGATGCTTTTTCACTATTCCCATGAATGAACCGCTATAAATAACTGTTAATAGACGTGATTATGAGATGCCATAGGTAATTCAGTAGGATAGGAAAACCATAACTCTCTAACTATTCACATTTTCCGCTACATACATGTACGTTTTCTGACGCATTTGCAGCAGACGACATTTAAAAACGCTATGACAAAGGTAGAAATTGCTCACAATGAACAATTTAATCTTTTACAACACTGATTGTATGTCTATGTATTAATTAACCTGTTACTTATAGAGATGTTCCCATATTCTTGCTAAGATGATTTCAAAGACGTCTGCTCTGCTGTAGATTTGTTATATGGTGGAAATAATTAAACTATAATTTGCAGACACAGTTTGTAAATATTTCTAAGCTCATACATAATCATTTGTCTGTATCGTTTGCTCTAGAGGTTGATAACCTAATAATATCGCATATATACCAACGTGATTATTGAAAACCCGGGACATTTCCACATCTACAAATTCATGCATGTCAATGTCTTTACAAATTTGCCGTAAAACTGCCGAGAACTCCAAATGGCTTTTCTATGCTAAAAGGCGTATCACTTTGGGACTCTGTTCAAACAAGATAGGTCATTTAGAATAACAAATCACCATGTATCCAAATTGGCATGCTCGTAAAAAGGGTGAGGAAACCGCTGATTTACGGATATTTCTTTGGTTACGAGTGATTTACAATTTCTTTTTTGTTTGTTATTCAATACAAGATAGTGAAATTCTTCAGAGCAACATATCAATCGTGCCGAGCTGATATCGGATACGGAATCTTATTTTTGTTAGTTCTCCTAAAAGTGAAATAAATTTTGTTTTTTATTCAATACAAGAGAGTGAAACTCTTTACAGCAACATCTCAATGCTAAGAATGAAATCGTGTCGAGCTGATAAGGTATTGGATACGGAATCTGATTTTGTTAGTACTTGCAACGGAAAAACTGTTTAGCCATGTCTAAGAAAAACCGACATCAGGGACTCTTCACATCTAGGAAGATTCAATTCGACTTGTGATTAAGGGCAGTTTGGAAATGATCCCTGTTCAACTTCTAATCGTATAGTATTATTATATACACTTCGAGAAAAACTATACTGAGTTTCCGAGTTCCATCCCCGCTCGCAGCGTTCATGGTGGAGTGCCCTTAAAAAAAGGAACACAGAAACACACACTAAAAAACTGTTGAATGCGGTGTAACCACCTTCCCTGAAAACACGAACAAATATATAAAAACTGTAACGTGCAATTTAATTGTAAATACCATGCAAACCTCCGGTTCTCGATCTCCATAGCATGTTATTAATAATGAGCCGTGTTCTGCGAAAGCCAACATTTACGTAATTATTCGTGTGTGGTAAAACGATCTGCCCGTGTCGGCATGGTAACAAATCCAAATATGCACTACTTTACAGAAAGAGTATTGGTGTTTTTATGACTAATTGGCAATATCAGACTGTGCGGATGCGCTGACTGATCTGGTTCTACCCCTCCTGCAAGTTCATATCGGTTGTATTTCTCAGGGCGCTACTCTGATAATGATAATATGGGGATTATTCCCTAGAACACATAGAACGGGTTTTCTGACTATTGCAGCTACTGTGCTTACAATAACATGGCATTGTTACAGCATCTGAATTCGGCCGGAATAGTATTAATTTTGTTAATTGTCTTAACATTTATTAATCAAACATTTGACTTTCGTCTGCCTAGGAATATTGTATGAAATAACAAGGTAGAAGGAGAACGTTTTTCAGGAGAAGTGTTATGTGACCGTGCTAAATGCATTATTGTCAACCAAGCCGTACATACAATGTACCTTCATGTATACGACAACAGCAGAAAACACCTGATATGGTTGATTTGACTAAATCACGTTCTAATTACTTAGAGTATCCAACTTGTAAGCCAGACAGCTAAATCACATTGACATTTCTTCGTTTGATCAATTTGCCTTTGGTTAATGCATTTATTTCAGATTACGTAAATGCCTGGTTTCGTAAGACATGTTATGTATGCTCTAGTATAACATCTACGTTTGACACTGTAAATGGATTGCTCGTTTGATTTTAAATAAGTCAACAACACCGACATGAAACTTACACTGACTAGTCAACAGCCCGCGTTGGTAGCGACGGAGTTACCGGGCTCGGCTCAGTAGAAAATAAAACATAAAAACCCACAAGTGATAGTAGTAATTATTTCCCTTTTTGGCGCTCAGTGCTGCGGGGAAATCATAGCGACTGATGTAACGAAGTCAGGATAAGTAAACACCGGTATTACTGGTGTATCACCAAAAATACGCCGTTATATAGCTGAAATACTGCTGAAAACGGCTATAAACGTCATCAAAACAAAACAAACAAATATAATGCGATACCCCTTCTTGTCACAGTTGACTGTATCCACATTGATTTCATTATAACATAAATATTCAACGAAGCGTTATGTAATATCATTTTCTTGCAAACAGATAAGGTCAGACTTATTATCTCATTTGATGATGGACACGTATGAATTACATCCCCGTATTTCTTGTTAACTTGTTAACTCCTATTATCACTTCTCTATTACTGTCTCAGACAGGCAGACCATGGGTGAATTAGGCAATCGATTTCTGTCGGTATCTGCTTGGGAGTTATTCAAAAATATCAAAAGGATGTTAACGAAATATTTATTATACTAGCGGCCGGAAATGTGAAAACAGTTTGATACTGATGTAGAATATATATTGAATTATCCATTTGCCACAATGCGTCTGCTGAAGGAGCGTCAGAAAACCTCTGTATGAGGGAAAGGGTTATACATTGGCTTACAATAAGAGAAAACGGAAAGATCAATAATAAAAAGAAATAAATGTCAAAAGTAAAAAAATTCAAAGTATGTTCATAGACCTACAATATGTACCTATAAACATACGTGAAATGACGAGTATGAATGACGGATGAATATTTATTACAATACTTAGGCAACATATAATGTATTCTAATACGTAGACAACGCTCAATAAAATCTTCAAATTAAATCTTCATTATTTTGTGGAAGAAAATGACTAACACAATCTGTATTGCGATCATTTATTTAATTTGACTCGAGGTTTTCGATTCTAAAAAAAGCAACGAGTTTCCCAAATAGAACTGGTTGCCTGCAGTTTTTACTATGAAGCACAAATCCAAAAAGGGAACCTCGCTGTAAATAGTCCGCGCATTGTCTGACGTCAGACAATCGTATTTAACACGTGTACAATGCAGAATTTTAATCTGTTGTGTCTAAACAGCGCATGGCAATATGTGTATATTTGTGCTCGAAAATGTACAGGTACAATGTTTATAATATATACTGAATATTATGTTGCACTTGTGAGACATGGATTTGTATTGCATGAACAATATGAAAAGTACTCTGATCATTTACATTTGCTTTATTCCGTTACGTACTTTGATTTTAACCATGATATCTTGTGAGTAGGCATTGAGACCGCCATACCTTAATCAGTAACTACAAGGGCTAAACATGTACATGCAGAGGTCGTGAGTTCAAACCTAGACCCGTTGATTTATTTCTTATGATAATTGATAAAAGTCGCTGTGACTAGTCACCTTCTTCTTCCTACATTTGACAATAGTCTATGCGTTGGGGTAGCCAGTTGCCTGTGTTTTTGATGCTTGTATGTTTTTGTGCAATAAAGTCAGGAAGCAGATAGTTAAGTTAAACTTGCCTCCATGATTTTACTGTAATGAACTGTAATAAAGTAAAACATAAAACAGCGTTAACTTCAATTCAATCAATCCATTCTGTATTCATTTAAACCAAAAAAACAACAATTCGCAGTATCATAATATTTGACTTTGACAATCTCATTAAGACTT
The DNA here is from genome assembly GCA_031761405.1 of Serripes groenlandicus. Taxonomy (NCBI): domain Eukaryota; kingdom Metazoa; phylum Mollusca; class Bivalvia; order Cardiida; family Cardiidae; genus Serripes; species Serripes groenlandicus. The sequence continues at coordinate 166,741 of JASEVX010000147.1, forward strand.
AACCTAAACTTCGCTAGCGCGTATATAGATATGATGGTCGTCTCAGATTGACCTTTGTGTCAGGCATTCAAATTGTCCCTTACCAAATGTTTTAGGTATAAAACAGGTAAGATGACCCATATAAATATACGATATAGAGAAGCGGTGATTGTCGAGTGCTCCTAGTGTATAGCACGGGCCTGTGATGTATCATGCGATTGCATTGGTCTTCCAAATCGTGCACGTGCTTATGAGTAAGTGTGAATATGTCAGACAACCCTTTAAGTGGCGTAGTCAGATCCAATATACGTACAGCGAGGAATGTTGGTCCGATTTTAATTAGATTTTGGACTTTGAGTGCAAACAATAAAGGTGATGACGCTTTCTAAAGAAAATAATAACATAAATACCATTTAAGGATGACAAAAAATGGCAGATATAACTAAAACTGTGTTCTTTGGAAAGTATCCTTTATATCCTACAACCGACCAATAAACTTATGTATTGTGTCTTTACGTTTGCTTCAAACGCATGGAACACCATGTGTACTACATGTACTATTGTTTATCCACTTAAAAGTGGTTAAGTATTAACATTGGTATACTCCTTAATTATTGTTATTGTTAAGGACATCCCGTTTATGGATATCTTAATGTACCCCATAATGATATCTAAATGAGTAGAATGTCACTTGTAACACGCATGCGTAAACATGTAACACGTGACATGTATCGCTTATGGAATTGGTATGAGCCCGTATTGTAAAACTGTTTGTGAATATATCGGTTATATAAACTGCGCTCACAGTGATCGCACGTGCATTACATTAATGAATCATACCAACACTCGAATTGAATAATCTAGATGTTCAACGTTAAATGGCGGGAAGTTATAACATAGAAAGGAATCCCGACCACGTGACACAGTCTATCGCTGTCACAAATGTAATTCTAAAGTGGAGCTCAAGACAAGGTTTTATTTAACACGACTCCGTTTAAAAAGCAGACCAATCGGATACTGTTGTTAACTGAAGATTATTTTTGAAGAATGTTATCATTAGTTGGCGAACAGTGTAGATGACGGTAAGGCTGCATGGGCGCGCTAGTTTTTCTTGATCTACAATTGTCGCAAATACCTAACGGTTGACTTTATCAGTGGCGCTCATATATTTTTCTTAACAGAGCTTGTGTTATATTAGATTTATTTAAATCGTTCATGCAAACTGAATGTCTCGATCTATATTTCAAAGTAAAGTGGAAAATGCACGGTGTGTGTATAATGTGTATGGATGAATTGAATATCTGGGATATAAAGCAATTACGGGATTTATTATAGCATATTGTCTGAAAACTTTAGTTTGTTAGATTAATCAATCTCTGTTTTTTAAATATCTAGTTGCAATAAACAGCACCAAAAACAGAGTGCATGTCCTAGCTTAGTTTACAGTGCATACACAAGTTGTATGTAGGCCGCCGGCACATACGTAATATACAAAACGTATATACACAGTATGAACATCATTTCATACACAAGTATCAAAAGTATATAAACATTAAGTTATCTTTCTAGACAATTATTTGGTCAAACATTGCGGGAAACTTTATATAAACATTTCCAGTTACATATTATGTAGTCTTAAATCTATTTGAATGACCCTAAGCTGCTCCAAAACCAATGTCTTACTAAATGTTAATGCGTGATACATGTACATTGCCAAATGTCTTACTGTTGTTTTATTTTGATAAAACATCACTCAGTAAAACCGTTTCCATATTAGGTTGATAAACCGATGGAAAATGTACATCGGATATTACTGCATAAAGGACAATACAGAACAAATTGATATTCGTTTTCTACAAGAGATGCACAAACAGAACATCAACGTTATTTTCTAGGAATGCCGCTATATATGGCTTCTTCAACCATTAAACAATAACATGAAATACGAAAAGAACAAATGAGTAGAATATCTTCAGATCAATAATTATGAATGATTCATTACTAACCTGAATTGTGTAGTGTGAATAATAAGTCAATGTATTACTTCATTGAAACAATATGTTGATACTAAGTTATGTTAATGCTGATCAGTTTTGATTAAATGATTGCGGTTAAACGCCGTTTTCAACAATGTCTATGTCATATCACGGCGGCCAGTTTACCTACTCATATCTTTCCTGGGTTTCTCACACCAATACTCCACACAACATACTTTCCAATCAAATGACAGCTTTTCCACATAGACTGTTAGCACATTGGTGAAAGACGGATGACGCTTGTCACAGTGACTTTTGAAAAACGTCGGAAAGAATGTTGGCCGAGCTCGGGTTCGAATTCACAATCCCTGGATTGACAGCCCGCGTCGCTACCTTGTTTGCTAATCAGTACGTCTGTGTACATATTCCGGTAAATTAAATTACATATATGTAGCCTTATCAATGAATAGCCTATCCTATATAGACATTACTAAACAAATTAAAGTTATTTCTAACCTAGAAATCATAATTACGTGCACTGATCCGGATATACGCTGGTCCAAAATGCCACTCTAAATAAGTATAACACATTGGCCTCATTGACTACTAGAAATTTACATGAGTGTACTATATTTTACACAAGGGTAAAATGTTCTTTCAAGAAGTCTAAAATTACAACACACGCCTTTCCGATATTATAACATTACAAATATGTAACAAGGTCAGTTTACTATATATCATATTCTATATCAATTGACGTTTTTATATCTATGAGTATATCATGCGACATGTCATTTCACACTGAAAATACAAGATGTTTACTTCCGGCCAAATGTGCTGCATTTCATTTTTTGAGACACATAATATGAAAGTACAAACACGTGGTACATTTTAAGCTAACGATTCAAGAAAACTCCTATTAAAACATTGTAAACATATCAATCAGATACATTGTATGTCGTGGTATATATTTCCATTATTTCATGAATATCAGTCTACTCCTTAATGCCTTGCGTCAGCCGCTATTATTTGAATATTAATTATCGGGAATCAAATTCCCAGACAATAAACAACAATTGAGTGATATGTTTCTTGGGGGAAACTAATGTCTTGCCATACAACGAACGAACGAGCAGCATCATTTAAAGTTGTCGTAGTCAAATGTTCCATCTATGTCTTCTTTTTCTTCTTCTTGTCGTAAGAAAACCTTTACAATTTAAGATCAGAAGAACCTGTATGGTTTAATCCTCTGGAGACTTGAATGCGTGTATAGATATAGGACACTTATCTACACATATGTAATGTTATCCGAAGTTAACCATTTCCCACATACAACAAGCTTCAGCAGACGACTTTGAAATGATTTAGGGAAAACTATGAACAATCTCTTTATTTTCAAAAGTCGACTGTTGTAGATGCATCATACCGCATATGTATGTGGAAAAGGTGTATTGTATACGTGTTTCAAGCCTTTTGTTTTCAGATATATATCTACGATAGTCCTAAGATCGTGTTTATAAACATTAATATAAACTACATGGTCGAATACTAAATGAATCCTTAGACACAATAATATAGAGATACAAGTCATGGGAGAAAAGAACAAAAATAATGACCACAGGAACTAAGGTATATGTAGATCACGACGTTGGACGGCTCTACCATACAATACTAATATCCATTATTATCCATGATCCTGTTTAACTGCTCAGTACAAGAATAAATCCAAGTACTGAAAATGGTAAATTCTTCGAATTGTTCAGGTAGTATGGTAGACAATAATGCGAAGATGGTCTTCTGTTGCGGGTGCGTCAAAATGCGTCTGCCTATTGGAAGTGTTTAAAATAGAAATCCGTATGCTACTATAAACTAGAGTAAACTCTATTTGGGGCAGGTAACTCCCAACCTTTTAAATATTCCGCTAGAGGGCGCCAATGACTCACACATACACTTTTCTGGATCTGCACTTTAAGTATCCGCCGACAAGTTTAACGAATGATAGCAATGAACATTTTCCATCAAGCAATCGATTAAGAGCGCCGTGAGAAGGATTGAAAGGTGGACGCCCCAACCTCATACTCACGGCGGAATCGTTATCTTAATCAAAGCGCCAATGGCACTGTAGTGGCGATCGTAAATTCTGCAAAGTAACAAGCAGTATATCGGTGTAGGGCTTGCGCTCTTCAATAATAGTGCACTCTGGTGCGGATCAATTTGAGAATGTATCAAACCTGCATCTTTTGACAGTAGAATAATGTTAGTTTGCCAAAATGTTGTCTTGGTGATTGTTTAGTTACGTTCTGAAACTGGTCATGATGTGTTCAAAATTAGGCCATTCCAAATTTATGAAAAATCTAGTTGGTACTCGATAGACTAGCTACCGTTTTAGCTCATTAGAATGGCTATTTGTAATCTAAATTGTTCGGGTAATCACATGTTCATCACCAGGTCTCTAGGCCATATTAGGATAAAATAGTGTGTACACTTTAGAAATGACAAAATTATCAAGAAAGGAGAGAAAACAGTATCCATTAGTTTGGTGTTTGTTTCAATGATGTCCGATATTAAACCGGTCTGTTTAATTAAGTCCCTTCACATTGCATGATTGAGGGTTGTCAGAGACATATAAACACAGTGTATTTATATGTGTCTGAGGTTGTTAAACTGCTTCGAAAAATTTGAGTGCAATAACAAACACAAAATATGCACAAAAAGCACAATTTCACTATTTGTCAAACTGTTCAATTTATAAAAAATATAGGCATATATTATAATGCTCGATCTCCAAAGTAAATAAGGCTACACTTTCAGCATTGATTGCTAATTGACTCTAGAACGTGCAGACGTGTATACATAACGTGTGTACACACTGACATCGTGTGTCCTTTAAACCTTTGTAAACCTTTGTCTTATCATCTAGACGCTTTCATATATTTAAACAACTACAAAATGAAGAGTTTATAATATTGAGATTTAAGAACACCAGTATCGCGAGCTATTTTATAGAACCTTTTGTAATTTCCAGATTTGAGTATCATCAGAGTTATTTGCCGTTATTTGCAAGGCAGAACGCGTAATGATATTTATTATCTGCCAAATCATGACGAAGATAATATTTAAATATGTTTACTCTATGTAGATAATGTCTCGATAAAACTCAAATATTAGTAACAATCCGGTACCAAAGTAGCACTGACATAATTATTATTAATCGCGTATCTGCATCACTGATGGAACTATAACGGATGTGAGTAAATTAGTTTGCAGTAAGGAAAATAAATATCAACCGATTTTTCAAAACCAACTATGTAAATATTGTTCGTTGTTGTTGTTTCTGTTAACATTGTGGCGATTGTCAAACCAATTGCCACAACAATGTAACCAACATAACCTAAAGCAAAATAACCCTATCTAATATACAGACGCTTTCTGACGCCACTGCAACAGACACCTTTTGAAATAATATTGTGGTCAAAGGAGAAATAGCTCAACATGAGGAATGTTCTCTCTGTGGCACAATGTTTTAAACTCTACACATTTACACATTTTGTCTAGATATTTTCAAATTCGTTTATTGCAGGTTTGTTTGGAAAGTGTTAACGTATCTAAACGACCAGTCCTACAACATTATTATAGATAACTCTGAGATTAATGTTTCAGTCTCGTAAACATTTAATGTCTCCTTTAGGGGTGATCATTTGCATCAGGAATGGCTTAAACAAATTGCAAAAGATTTTGCGCTCAATCGATTTGTATTAGATTTCGATGCATTTGTTTCTAATTGTTTTGAATGAAACTATTTTAACCCTTTAAATGCTGGAAGCGGTTCTGTGCACTTCTGTCGTAAAGGTAAAGGGCGTAATATGGCCTTTATATTGCATTATCATGCTTTGATTTCTTCGTTTTGTTGTAATCAGTCATATAACTGTAACGAGTACCAGACTATACAACTGGCAACAATACAAGCAAGGGTAATGACTAAGAACTGCTTATGAACAGGTAGATCTTATACATGTGTGTGACAAATTAACACCAGTCTTTCAAAACATAAAGTGAAAACATAGAAATCTTTACAAATGAAAGTTTAGTTATTGAAAATCTTTGACATGAGTGTTGCAAGAGGAGAAATTGCTCTGCTAGAACCGATGTTGTGAGGAATTTGCCATCAGTTCAGAGCCAGGCCTGATACTAGTATATGCCATACGAATCCAATGCAATATACAATGTTCATATCATATATAAACTATGTTTAACAAGGGTCGTCTTCGTTAGCGTAACATTGTCTGCTGTGTTCCCTTGTATTCTAGAAGCTTCAGGAGGATAAATATTTGAATATACTTAAAGCATGTCTAAATCCCAACACTTTCTCGAAATATCGGTTGGTCCGTCTCAATATTCCTACTAAAACAGTTTTTGGAATAGTCCATAAAACATATACGGGAAAATATGAAAAACTCTCTATAAATGAAGGTATAATTATTTAATTGAGTTGAAAACATTATGGCAAATGGAAATTTGTTTCTTTATCTTCGCCAATGTTTACTCATGTCTCAAATAAAACTCAAAGTATGTGTATTTAGATTGTTCTAACATAACGAGAGCTCGGCGAGTGCTATACAAAGGTTGAACTTTAATTGGTGTATTCGGCAAGCACCTGTCTGACAGCTCGCGATGGGTAAGGACAATTTGAATACGTATCGGAGTGAACTGGTTAACTTACAGATTTTCTTGTAACATAGAAACACTCTTGAAGTATCGTGCATCGATTTTCACAAATGATCCTTCCTACAATATTATTATAGATGACTCCAAGATTAAGATGTCAGTCTCGCAACATTTTATATCTTCCCGATAATGCATTTAAGAGCGATAATTTGCATGAAATATAAATTTAACAAATTACCGAGTTTTGCCGGCGTATTGCGTATCGATTTACCATACAAATCCCGCTTTTTGCTGAATATTCTTTTTTTTCAAGTTATCTTTTGAAGGTTGTTGACCGTTTAATTAAGTGCGGTGTTACACACCGTGACATTTCATCTTTATATTTCTAAACTATAACTGACTGTATATTTCTTAAGCATCTATTTCTAGTAGTCTGAGAAGTTTCCTTTTCATAAGTTTGTTTCATATAATTTGTGTTTAAATTAATGTTTTGGAAGCATGTTTCCCGTGATTTCAAATATTTAAAGATTGTGAATTGTAATGTTCAGGCGGGTTAAAACAATTTACATTATTCACGCCGCGTGGAAGCGCGGCGTCAGTACGGGATAGGTTTTAATTGTGTACCATGGGGTGACGTAATCGAAAAGGGAGCAACCAACATTAGTATTATTAAGAAAAGCTCCATCATATGTTTGAAAAAGCAACCTTTATGAATCAATAAATTGTATTGACTGATTTAAGAAACAAAAAGATGCAAAATATGTATGTCTTCTACCGTTATTTCAACTCGTTAGACACATTTAATTTGTATCTAATAACTTTTCCCCAACTTGATTTACGACCCTGACGAGCTCATAGGCGACACTATTTTAATTGTTCGGTTTACGGCTTCGAAATTCGGTGGACGTTTTTGCCTATTTATAAAAATCTGTTGAATTTCTAAACTTAAAACGTTCCTCCCCATACAGTTCGTTCATTCTGTCCATTGTATTCTTGCTATATGTTGACTATACATGTGAACTTTTTCTTTTAATTTCATAAATGCTCAATTTTGATATTTTCTTTAATTTACTTGTACAATCGACTATTTTTAGAATGGAATTTAAGAAGGGAGTTAACTCTCGAGTACAAAAGCTATAGGACATTTAGACTGTTAGACTCGGGGTTGTTAATCTCATTGGCATATTCGAACTAGGAACTCTAATAACTCGCTACATCTGCTAAATATTAAAAGGATAGTGTTTAAAAGCTCACATAAAACATTTTAATACATGAATATAAAATTACATTTAAACTTTTTAAAATAACTTCGTATTTTTGTTAATATACTCCCGTTTTTGTTATCATACATGTACTTCTGCTAAAACTGAAGGAGAATAGACTTCCCGATCCCTTCCAAAGCTTGTGTCATACTTTACTTATAACCAGGGGCATTAAACTGTAATATATGTTAATATTTAAGCACCTATGTGTTGTTGTTCTTTTTTTTCTCTTTTTATCTAATTGATCTAGTGAGAGCATATTTTAAACCGTTTATTGGTAAAAAAAAAAAATAGAAACCTCAGCTTCTTTGACGCACTATAGTTGCAGACGATGTTGAGCAAACCGTAAACCATATGGTTTTAGGATTAAACTTGACATTTTACGACTAATGCTGAATATCACATAGATCCCAACATATCAAACGTCTATCCCTACGTCAAAACTGACCGTTTCTGCTCTTGGTAACCTATTATCATAGGCTATAGTAGCCAGGTGAGCAATGTAGGCACATCTTGGTCTTCTTGATTAAAATAAAGGAACATTTGGCCTTCTATTTCAAAATGTTTACATTCTGTCTGTTTACACGTTATTTGCATGTACTGAACTACATCTGCTTCCTTTAAGTCATGCTTCAAAATCATGCGCGGCTTTGATGTTTTGTATTTTATATTGAATGGTTCCACGACTATGTATAACACATTTTACAAGTCTTACGATAAAAGGTTTTACGATGTTTTCACAACGACAGAACGTAAATAAATGTGTGACAAACCAGTACTATAGGTTAAGAAGATCGTCATGCACAAGGGCACTCTTTCATGGCACTAACTAACTGGAATCGAGCCAATGACAAACAGGGCCAAATTACCTACACTAACTGCTCGACCACTGTGGATTCGTAGATTATATTTTTATCTTACTTGAATATCTTCGAAACCCAAACTCATTCTCTTTATACTTCTTTTTGTCTTAGTGTTGTTCAACGCCGTTTGAACATTATTACAGTTAACTATATAGTTCAAACTGATTCATGAGTCCCTGTGTGAACAAACAAGTAATAGGCTAGGAAATGTCCATGGGCACTCCACTATGACCGCCGCGGTGAGACTGTGGGTCGAACCCGGGTCGCCTGGTTCCCATTCTCCGACGCTAACCACGACGGATTCATTTTTATGCAACAAACCACAACGCAATAAGCGACATTCCTATACCACTTATTCACTTAACATCTGTATTGGAAGGCAGTCACTTTTCGGAAGTGAGTATTCGTATTTATAATTATATTGATGAAACGTTATCCGGAACAACGAAAATACATATCAACCTGGGGGTCCTTTGCTCAGTCTCGATCAAAGCGGATTCGGAAGTAGGTTTACGTATATTATACTTAGATATGTTCGAAACCCAAAATCTTCATTTTTATGTAATACACCACAACGTAACAAGTGACATTTATCTCCGATGTATTAGCTTTTAATACATCTGTATTGAAGGCGGTCGCTTTCCGGAAGTGAATATTTACGGGAATATACAGATCAGCTTAGGGGCATTTTTTCAGTCCGACCAGGATCTTTATTGGTCGTCTACTAGTCGTTAACCCACTTCTACATTCTAACACCTCTACATTGGACGACTTTTGAAAACAGTGTGGCTAAAGAAGATATTGCTCATAATTAGCAATGTCTCCCTTTGAAACATTATTTTTAATTATACCCATTAGTTTATAGCGGTTTTCTGCATTTTCGCCGTGATTGTTTAAAAGTAAACGGCTAGAAATTATTCGTATGAGGGAAAGCGTTAATCAGTCGTGAAAACCAGTGGAGAACATTCGTTCCAAATTTTAAAACCTTCGAAAGTAAGTCCGTACTTCTACAAACTTCTTGATTCTGCAAAGGTGTACTTATATTTACTTGCCCAAAAACACCGAACACTTGGACCTGTGCTAGCATAATCAACCAATCAAATCATAGTTCGGTGCTTTAGTGTACCTAAACACACCCACTTCTCGTCTTCGTCGTGGTAAAGATTAATGCTGACTTTCATCTATCTACCGGTTAAACCGCGGTTCGTTCAGAAAATGGTTGCGTTTGCCTAACGTTTGCGAATCAAGTGATAATATAACAGCTTTCAAACCCTTTCCAACATGTAGGCATATTATGACAAATTTATTCTCAACTCTTGTTAACCCTCTTACTGCCTAATTTCACAAAGTCTACATTTCTATATTGAAAATTGTTTCATGTTTTGTCCAATAGGAAATTTGGTATTATTTAATGTCCAAGTTGCAAACAATGCAGATTTCAGCAGAGACAGCTTGTTATGGACTGTCTCACCTGCATCTGCATTGTTTTCAAAATCCCTTAATTGCCTTTGGCAGCGAAAGTGTTAATTACTATACCTTAATTTCATATAGACTTTCCATTGTTTTGCCCATATGTTGTAAGTCATTTGCTGCATAATTGAAGTATAAGGACAATCGTTAATACGAATCCCCAAATGACTGCTCTCTCAAACATTCCAATCCTGACATTCAAAAAACAATATACGTCTGTCATTTTCCTCATGTCCTGTTGTTGGTGAAACGCCTTTATAATAGCAGCAATATTCCGAAATGTACCACTATTTAGAAAGAGAGGTTATTCATGATTAGACACGATAGGTAGACTGATCAAGGCAATACTGGGTTACCTCCCATTGCACGGAATTGTCTGTTAAGCATCGATATTCGTATAAGGAAACATTGCTTATACTTTATAACGTTCTACCGGTGAATGTGATCTGTTTTGCAAAAAGGCAATTAAAAACGTTTGCAAACAATACAGATTCAGGTGATACAGCTCGTAACGAGCCGTCTCTCCTGAAATCTGCATTGCTTGCCTCTTAAACATTACGTTTTCCCAAATTTCCTGTAGGACTAAAAATGGTCGGGTCCGATTTTCAACATCAAAAAGTCGACTTTATGAATTTCGGCAGCGAAAGGGTTGATTTCTTCGCTTAAGTAAAACTTAAAATTCATTCGTCGGGATTGATACACTGATCTATATCTACATGTATACATTACGTTAGCCATTTCACTGAACCCATGTATTGCCGTAACTAGCGATGATCAAATATGAGCCTTGGCAGAGTATATTCCGAATGTTCACTGATCGTTCTCCTTATACATATTTATGAACGCTTTATTCAGTCTACTGTCGGGCCCTTAACCCTGTGACTACAGAAACTGAATGTTTTAAGCATAAGCCACTTGTAAAAAGCCAGGTCAGCCCACGCTGTCTGACACGGATCCATACTGTGGGCTGCTAAACTAAACCATATTTATCTTGATATTCCTAGAATTGACTATGGGCTCTTCCAAATGCAAAGCTTAACATATCCATTTTTAAACATTCATAATTGAAAGGGTTAACACATCCAATGTATGCAACTAGACCACTTATCGACTGACGCCGCCCTCATAAATCTCGACATGTCTGACAATTATAGATAAAATGAATGACAGCAGATGGTTTCCTGTTTCGTCTGCTACGGAATTATCCCGGATTGAACACATGGTTAGCTTTAAAGAAAACGTGAGTAGTATATCGCATGTGTAATTGTTAGAATGTACAGGCGTTCTTTCGGAGTAATGTTATGAGTCAACCCATCTCAAAACGTGACATCACACGCTATTCGCCCTGCGAAAACCGTGTCTTTTGAGGACGTGTTTGTAGCGGCTTCATTCTATTTTTGAAATAGTTCGTGTGTTTTTATGGTGATCTACACCGCTTTCTTATATGTTTTTTTTTTCCAGTTATATCACTTCATTTCCTAGGTACATTTAGATTACCAGTACTACTGGTTCATTTTTTGCCTGCCACCAGCGAGTCAGTCGTAATGCCATGACAATAATAATGCGCGCAAAGGAGGGAAGTCATTTCTACATATCTTAAAGCGACTGAAATCCAGATGGCACGAAAAAAAAAAAAAAAAAAAAAATCGAATTCGCTCTAAATGTTATTCTTTATGTTATCCAAGTAAAACCAGGGTTAGAAAATGTATCGTTTTTTATCAATAAAGTGAACTTGAGTCGTTTTCAATTGTCCCGATGAAGGGGTTTCCTATTTAAAAATACTTACCCCGTTACTGACAGGGTAGAATTTGCGATGGAAAAAGTATCGAAAACAAGAAAATCTCACCGATTATAGGGGTATGTAATATGTCAGTTATCATATTTTAATGCCCCAAATACAAAAATAACACTTATTTTCTTAAAATTGATTTTTTTTTATTTTTTTTCGACAGTTGGGTATCTGGAGTTCAGTCGTTTTAAAGGTTTTGGTCCAGTCGGCGATCGAAACCGCACCCGCGGCGAACGCTCTATCACCACACCACTGAATCGGTGAAATGGAAGATTCATCGTATAAACTGCAATGGGATCCCTTCTTATTCGTCGGTCCGTCCGCCGCCAATGTTATCACTGTCGGTAAATGTGTACCCTTAAACACTTTTGTGTGGTTTCACCTTTTCCCACATACAGCATATTGCAGCAGACGACTTTTAAAACATACCCACATATATTAGGATAATCTCTATAAAGGGAAGTGTAAATATTAAATGAAGTTGAAAACATATGGCAAATGGAGAAATTGCTCATCATGAGCAATTTATCCATTTGCTACAATGTTTTCAAAAGTCGTCTACTGTAAGAGGCGTCAGAAAGCGTCTATATGTAGGAAAGGTTTAAGACTCGATATGATTTGTATTCGATAGTTATAAAAAATTCAGCAACCGAGCTTAGCTTCTCTCTTATTCATTTTCCAAAAATATGTATGATTTACTATCCGAATTATGCATGCTTTAGAGTTCCTCACGCGATTTTGGTTACTACTCTAATCAGCATTATCATAAAATTACACAGTATGTTCGTAACCAACGATTGAGTCATTTTTGGGGAGTTGGATGAATGAATGATTTAAATAAAACGCCGTTTTCAGTAGTAAATCTGTTATATCACGGCAGCCAGTTCACTTAACCGTGTTTCCTTGAAGTCTGAAGTATGAATTCTGAAGTGTGAAGTCTGAAATTCAGACTTCATACTTCAAACTTCACACTTAACACTTCAAACATATTATCTATGAAGGCTGAAGTATGAAGTCTGAATTTCATACTTCAGACTTCAGATTTCGAACTTCACACTTCAAACATATTATCTATGTAGTGTGAAGTGTGAAGTGTGAAGTGTGAAATGTGAAGTGTGAAATGTGAAGTGTGAAGTGTGAAGTGTGAAATATGAAGTGTGAAATGTGAAGTGTGAAATGTGAAGTGTGAAATGTGAAATGTGAAGTTTGAAGTCTGAAGTCTGAAGTCTGAAGTTTGAAGTTTGAAATGTGAAGTTTGGAAGTCACCACAGGTCTTTCGTACATTGTTTGTCAAACTATTGCATTCATTCTTTAACTTTCTGAAATTGACCAATGGTTACGAGAAGGCAAGAGATCTGATATCATACATTTTACGCAATTTTAATCCTTTCCCGTTTGCAGACGTATGTCGACGCAGGGGCAGCAGACGAATTACGACCAATTATTCATTTCGCCACAATATGTTCAACTCTATTCAATAACAATAGTTTCTTTAGTAGATCCTATTCATACATGTTGTAGTTTTTGTTTAGGGATGTTCATTTTCTTCTACTCCTGGTTTGTTTCATACAGAAAAGGGAAAGACACATTTACTTATCTCGCTGTACTCTACGTTAACCCTTTTCCATATTCAGACGCTTTATGACGTCTCTGAAGCAGACGACTTATGAATAGATTGTGGCAAAATGGATAAATTGCTCAAAATGAGGAATTCCTGCCTTTACCACAATGCTTTCAACTAATGTCAATAAATATAGTTTTATCTACTGAGAATTTCCATATTTTGATTGAGCTGTTTTTAAAGTCGTCTGCTGCAGATTTGTTGCATGTGGGAAATGATATAGCAACATTTGCAATTTATGTATACCAATACCAGCCTAGGTGTACGGTTAAACAATGGCTTGGTGGCTTTAAAGAATTTACATCGATTGCGAACAAGCTTTCAGCTTATATTAATCACGCTCGGTGTCAGCTTCGTGTTGACTTACCCTGTGCTCGCGTTGTTAGTTCGGAACAAAACGAAGGGCAGAACCCGCTCATCACGGGATTCGAACCCGGGACCGTTGGTACGGGAGGCTACTACTGGACCACTGTCTTCCACGACTATGCAATAATATTGTTTAAGCCTTCTTGGCGCTTCGATAGCAACACGACCGATTCGCTTTAATAAGGATAAAACATACCGGTAGTACTGGTATGTTACACAGGTAAAGCCGTGATTTAACTTAAGTAATGTTTAAAACGTCTAAAAGACCATTCAAGCAGACATTGGTTAATAACAGTTAAGAGCAAGTTGGCTAAATTTACATACAATGCCTTTATTTATCGCCGAATAGAAAATAACAATTCTATATAAAGATCCTATCTACATTGTTTAAAAAAAAATAACAATTTATTATATTTGTCTACAATCTTTTGACTTGACTTGATATAACTGTGTTCCACAATTGTTCAGCTATACCACGGTGTTTCCTTGGTTAGGTTTGCTTTGGAGGATTGTTGTGTGGAGTACTGGTGTGAGAACACCAGGAAATGCATGAGTAGGTGAATTGGCCGCCGTGATATAACTGAGAAACCGTTAAAAACGGCGTTAAACCCCAATCAATCAAACAATCAATCCTTGGTTAGTTACCATTACTACTCTTCCATGATTCGTGACACCAGCCAGTCAGTCCGTAATTCAGCACCGCAACCCTGAGCTCCAAGGAGGGAAAACATTTCTACAATTGTTAAAGTCTTTGGTATTAAACTATGTTGACAAGCCCTTACAATAGAATTGACATCTCGTAATTCATTTGCCGTCACACAAAGGAAATAGACAGCAATGATACGGCACGTTTCACTATCTTCTTTTCCTTAATTACTTAGTCTGGGTTTCAACTTGGCACGTGTATAAGCGACTTTTTTTATCAAATAGTGAACGACCCGATGTCAAGGACCACCATTAATATATCTGATCAGACTTTAACCCTTTCCCACATAAGGACGCTTTCTGATGCCTCTGCAGCAGACGATTTTTTGAAAATATTGTGACAAACAGTGAGAATTGCTCAAAATGAGCAATTCCTCCTTTTGCCTCCATGTTTTCATCTTTTATTAGTAAACAAATCTTCAATTATAGATGTTTTCCATAATTTTCAAAAATCGTCTGCTGCAGATTTGCAGTATATGGAGAAGTGTTAAAACAACATTAATAACGAGCACAGCACGTCGATTGCGAAGAAATCGGCTTGCTTAAGCTCGTTATCAAATAACATATTTGAGTCAAGATTAAAATATATAGCAGAAATCAATGGGATATCAAATTCAGTATGGCGTTTTTCCGGATGTCATTTTATGGGTGATTTCAGGCCCGCATCCTACGCTCTGATTGGATATAATTCGAAAAATGAAATATTTTTGTTGATGCATTCGTTGTTATGGTTATTCATCATCTGATATTATTGTAGATGCATTCGTTGTTATGGTTATTCATCATCTCATATTTTAAGACATTTCTTATAAATGATGTGTCGTAGATAAAATAAACATTGATTGTCTTCAGTCTAACTCGAAATGTTTTGAATGTCATTGTATAACAATATAAAGCCACACAGGCGTAGAATAGTCTAGTGTCTGAATAAAACGTAATTCTACGTGGAAAAACACATTTCGACAACTGCGATATTCTAGTGCGGATAAATCATCATACACTCCTAGAATAGTCCTTTTGTTCCTTGGTTTGTTTCATATGTATCTCAAATCATAGCTTATTTCCACTTTTAGGGATAGCAAAAAATAAAAAAATTACAAGATTATGCCAAGAATACAAAATGAAGAACAGTCAATTGCTGGTTGTCTGCTTTCTTGATATATTGGAAACGAATCATTAACTAGAACTTTGCCTTTACATTTCTCCCCTCAAGATTTACAAGCTTAATAAGTAAGTGTCAATTATAGCGTTTTTCTATAATATAGAGTGCATTTTTGCATACACATATCACATTTGTTCATTTACAAACATGCCACAATATATACGAATTCAAGGTGTTTTGTATTCAGTCGCGGAAGTTCCCGGTGACGGAAATTGCTTATTTCATTGCCTGAGTTTAGCCCTGCATAAAACATTGACTGCAACAGCAATGTTACGAAATGTGGTTTTTCAAAACATATATATATAATGCAAAATATCGAGGCAAAACAAGATGCTTGCACTAGAGAGATCCAACGTGTGAATCAGGTAGCTAAAGTCAATAGAGATAGAGTAGAGAGATTAGAATACGTTGTTAGACAACATGAAGGTCAGATTACTGTACTGTCCTATAGATCTATAAACATTGATGCTAGGAGTAGGAGAAACAATATACTTTTCTATAACATTACAGATAAAGGTAAACACATTACAGACAGAGATTTGATAATAGATTTTATGGAACATGAACTAGAAATAGGCACTTCAAATATGTGTATAGACAGGGCACATATAATTGGCTCAGTGAAACATAATGACAGATCACAAGGGTTACATGGGTTTGATCCCAAACGCCCAATAATTGTAAAGTTCAGAGACTATATAGATACAGAGACAGTAATGAGCAAAGTATACAAGTTGATAGGTACTAGGTTCGGTGTAGATAGAGATTATCCTAGAGAAATTGCAGAGGCCAGAAAACATTTATATAAAAGTGAGGAAGCTACACGAGCTAGATTTCAGAAAGTGAAAGTACAGATAAGGTATCCTGCTAGACTTTTCATTGATGGCAACCTTTTTCAGGATAAATTCCCAAACTGGTTCAAAACTATGGGCAAGAATCGCTTAAATGAAGAAAAGTCAGCATTCAGTCCAATGTGTCAGGAACGTCTGTATTCTAGGGAAACGGTGACTGATACCGAGCCTCTACAGAGAGATAGCCAACCAGATGTTTTTGTTGATATGGGAAAACTCCAACAGTCACGTGATGTACGTGCAAGATCTAGGTCACAATCAAATAAAGCTGAAAAAAGACACTCACCTAAGAACTGTACTCCAAACACAGTCAATGAGACATTATCCAGGTCAAGAAGCCACACATATTCCAAAAATGTTAACTCTAGACAAAATAAAGATTATATTTCAGACACACAGAACATTACACGACCCGAGAATCAAACACGGGAATTACCGAGGACATTGTTAGGTCAGGGGTAGGTGTGTCGGCTACTAACCAATCAGAATCGAGGGCTGAAATGAAAGACCAATCAGAAACGAACATGAACAAAGGTCAGGATAGATTTCACCGTAAATAGGACAAGGTTGGGAGAAGAGAAAGTGACATTAAAGTTTGTGTTTTAAATGTGCAGGGACTGATTGGTAACAGATATTCGAAGTTAGACGATGATTATGTGAAAAGTTTAATTGATAAACATGATATCTTGTTGTTTACCGAGACATGGCTCAGTGATATATACAACCCCGAAGTTCATGGGTTTTTAGTCCCCTACCGGCGTGCCGAAGGGGACTATTAGGTTTGCACTCCGTCCGTCAGTCCGTCCGTCAGTCAGTCAGTCCGGCAAATCAGTTTTCCGCACTTTTTTTCTACATGCTTTGAGGTATTGAGCTGAAATTTTGTATATGCCTTTGTAATCATGTGTCACAGATCAAGTTCGCGTTTCCTGGGATTTCGTCAATCTTTTAATGAGTTATGCCCCTTTTTGGACTTAGAATATTCGTTTTCCGCATTTTTTTTCTACATGCTTTGAGGTATTGAGCTGAAATTTTGTATATGCCTCTGTAATCATGTGTCACAGATCAAGTTCGCGTTTCATG
The DNA here is from genome assembly GCA_031761405.1 of Serripes groenlandicus. Taxonomy (NCBI): domain Eukaryota; kingdom Metazoa; phylum Mollusca; class Bivalvia; order Cardiida; family Cardiidae; genus Serripes; species Serripes groenlandicus. The sequence continues at coordinate 184,530 of JASEVX010000147.1, forward strand.
GGATTTCGTCAATTTTTTTATGAGTTATGCCCCTTTTTGGACTTAGAATATTCGTTTTCCGCATTTTTTTTCTACATGCTTTGAGGTATTGAGCTGAAATTTTGTATATGCCTCTGTAATCATGTGTCACAGATCAAGTTCGCGTTTCATGGGATTTCGTCAATTTTTTTATGAGTTATGCCCCTTTTTGGACTTAGTGCAAACCGGTAGGGGACTATGGTATTGCTTGTAATCCAGTTACTTGTTCACTTTTGTTTTAAACAGAACAGTAAACTGAAGTCTTCAAAAAGAAACAGTGGAGGAAATATTGTTTACGTGAGAGACACATTGCAAAATTATGTTGAATTCTTGAAACAAGTTGATGATAGCATTATATGGTTTAAAATCAAGGGTTGTAGGGTTGTTGGAGGTAAAGACTTGTTATTGTGTTTGTGTTACAATATACCGACCGGTAGTAGTAGAGAAATGTTCGTAAATAGAAGTGTTTTTGACACGATTACCGATGATATTTATTGTTACCAAAGTGAGTATAATGATAATTGTAATTTTTTGTTAACCGGTGACTTTAATGCCATAACTGGTACAAGAACGGATTATGTAGAACATGAAAGCTTATTAAATTCTGGGTTATTGCCTGATGATTATGTACAAGATCAAGTTTTGGATAGAAAATCATGTGATATAAATGAACATGGTAGGCTTCTTTTAGACATGTGCAAAGCTACAGGTTTTAGAATATTAAATGGAAGAAAAGATCAAGACAGAGATGGTCATTTTACTTGTACCACTTCACAAGGAAATAGTGTCATTGATCACTGTGCTGTAAGTTTTTGTATTAAAGGGGAACTGTTTGAAAGTACTAATTCAGAGGAGAATCTTAATTGTAATAAAAGTGAGAAACTGTCTTTTATATATATATGGGATAATAACAAAAAATATTCATTTTTAAACATAATTAATAGTGATGATATGTGTTATCATTTTGAACATTTGGGTTGCATGCAATATTGATATGTCAAATAACATTGAAGACCTTGATTCAAATATAAAAGTACGGAAGCGTCCTGGTGCCAATTCATAATGTTCTATAAAAAAAGAATAACTCCTACGTAAGAGATAAAAAAGCTTAATAAGGACTTTGTAACTCCTACGTAGGACTTTATAACTCCTAATTAGGCTTTTTTATCTCCTACGTAGGAGTTATAAAGTCCTACGTAGGCGATAAAAAAGCCTTATTAGGAGTTATAAAGTCCTACGTAGGAGATAAAAAAAAAAAAGCCTTATTAGGAGTTATAAAGTCCTACGTAGGAGTTACAAATTCCTAATTAGGCTTTTTTATCTCCTACGTAGGAGATAAAATAGCCTAATTAGGAGTTTGTAACTCCTACGTAGGACTTTTTAACTCCTACGTAGGAGATAAAAAATCCTAATTAGGACTTTATAACTCCTACGTAGGAGATAAAAAAGCCTAATTAGGACTTTATAACTCCTACGTAGGATATAAAAATTTCCTAATAAGGACTTTATAACTCCTACGTAGGAGATAAAAAAGCCTAATTAGGACTTTGTAACTCCTACGTAGGACTTTATAACTCCTAATTAGGCTTTTTTATCTCCTACGTATGAGTTATAAAGTCCTACGTAGGAGATAAAAAAGCCTAATTAGGACTTTGTAACTCCTACGTAGGAGATAAAAAAGCCTAATTAGGAGTTTATAACTCTTACGTAGGAGATAAAAAAGCCTAATTAGGACTTTGTAACTCCTACGTAGGAGATAAAAAAAGCCTAATTAGAAGTTTATAACTCCTACGTAGGAGATAAAAAAAAAAAGCCTAATTAGGACTTTGTAACTCCTACGTAGGACTTTATAACTCCTAATTAGGCTTTTTTATCTCCTACGTAGGAGTTATAAAGTCCTACAAACCATTTTGGTAGATATTTTAAGTCAATTAATGACCCTGACTCTGTGTTTTTTTCAACCTGATGAAGATATACTACTTTTTAATGAAAGATATGTTAATGGGGAACTGCAGGGTATGTTTGAAGAACTAAATGTTAATATACAGATAAATGAGATTTTAAATGCTAGTAAAGGTTTAATTACTGGCAAATCAGCTGGCCCAGATTTCATGTTAAATGAGGTGTTTTTTTATATATGGCACCCAAAACCTTATATTTGCAAAGTGTTTAACTAAATTATTTAATAAACTTTTTATTGCAGGCTATTTTCCTAATAGCTGGTCAGAAAGTTTTGTTGTACCATTTTATAAGAAAGGAGATGTAAATGACCCGGGTAACTATAGAGGCATTACACTTTTAAGCACACTTGAGAAATTATTTACCAAAGTACTTAATAACAGGTTGACAAAATGGGCAGAAAATTATAATGTGTATATTGAAGCACAAGCAGGATTCAGGGAAAATATGAGTACAGTTGACAATATCTTTATAATTCATGGCATTATTAATAATTTGTTAAACAAGAATAAGAAGTTGTTTACTGTGTTTGTAGACTATACTTAAGCTTTTGATTTTATAGTAAGGGATATGTTATGGTATAAGCTCATTAAGTTAGGGTTACGTGGTAAACTATTGGATATTATTAAATTTATTTATGAAAAGTATAAAACTACATGCAAAGTAAAAAATAATAATGAGTTAAGTGCATGTTTTGTGTGTTCATTAGGTGTTAGGCAAGGGGAAAGCCTATCCCCGTTCCTATTCTCTATGTATCTAAATGATATTGAAGAATATTTCATTCTAAAGGGGTTTGATGGCATTGAAATTGGAATGTTGAAACTATTTTTACTTTTATATGCAGATGATATCGTTTTACTTTCTGAAAGTGAATTTGGTTTGGTTTGGATATACTGGAAGAATATTGCGATAGATGGAAACTTCAAGTTAATGTTAATAAAACTAAAGTACTAATTTTCAAAAAGGGTAGACTGAGGAAAAATATGAAATTCACATATAAAGAGGAGTGTCTAGAAATAGTTAATAATTTCAAGTATCTTGGAGTTATCTTTACAGTAGGTGGATCTTTTAATACTACAGTTGAGGCATTGTATGGCCAAGTATTGAAGTCACTTTGTAGGCTTAAATTTTATATGGTGAAATTCCCTAGTATGTCAATCTCACATAAATGTGAATTATTCGATAAACTTATAGAACCAGTTTTATCTTATGGGTGTGAGATATGGGGTATTAATGAGGCAGTTAAACTAGAAAATATTCATTTAAAATTTTGCAAACAAATACTAGGGGTGAGGTTGCAAACTCAAAATACTTTCGTGTATGGAGAACTTGGTAGATATCCACTAAAGATAAAGAGATTAATAAGAGAAGTAAAATATGGGTTTAAAATAATTAGGTTACAAATGAAAAATATATTAAACATGTATATGACATGATGTTGAATGACTTTCAATTGTTTCCAAAAAAAAAACTCTTGGGTAAAGTCGATTAGAAATATTTTTGAAAACTTAGGTTTTAATATTGTATGGTTAAACCAAGGTGTTGAAAATGTGAAATTATTTTTGTCTGTTTTTAAACAAGAATTTATGATAACTATATTCAGATGTGGAATTCTGATTTACAAAACTCTCCAAGAGCAAAAACATACAGACTTTATTCTGATTTCATTTTTCAACCATATTTAAATTCAATTAAAATCGATAAATTTAGAATCGCTCTTACAAGATTTCGTGTTTCTGCACAGAAATTAGAAATTGAAGCTGGAAGATGGCACAAACCAACTAAAATACCATGTAATGAAAGAAAATGTAAATTATGTAAAACTATCGAAGATGAAATGCACTTTTTATTAGAATGTCCAATGTTTTCTGATATACGAATGTTATATATCAAAAAATATTACTGGAAACACTCAAGTATGATTAAATTTATTGAATTACTAAAATCTGAAAATGAAAATATAGTCAAAAACTTGGCAATATTTGTTTACAAAGGTTTTGAAATAAGGAACAACAATAATTACGTAGAGTAGCTGAGGTATAGTTGCAGCCTTTAGAGGAAATCAATGTATAAATTGAGAAATTGAGAACATTGAACAACTTCGTCACCTTCTGCAATGATTTCTAACTTATTTTTATGGGAGTTATATCTTCTCTCAAATGACTGTTGCATTAATGATTTCATTTCTATTAACTTATTATCTTTGATTAGAGTATATTAATTCGTTTGTCAATCAAAAGGGAAAAAATCTCATTTAACTTTTCTATATTATTTTTCCCCGGATTTTGACCATTAGTCCGCTATTTGACTGTTTAAATGAATGTGTTATATGTTTGTGGTATGTTGAGCATATTTGCCATTTTTTCAGAATAACATCTATCTATCTATAATGATAAGAGCAAACAAAAAAATCATGTTTGCGCAAACCTGTCACGGCCCACAATTCACAACAGATTTGTATTAAAATGGAATGATTAAAGGAAACTGGTGGGCGGCTGCATGTAAATGATTTAAATGGCCTTTATGAAACAAATAACAGGACAAAATAAAAATGTTCTTTTCTTACTTGGAGATAAGTTTGACCTTTTATAGTACTTTCGTATGTCTACCTGTCACAACACCATATTGGGGCGAAACGTTATAACTTATTTACGTTATACTAGGTTACGGTTAGAGACACGGTTCGTATTTGAAACGCTAGTATGTAGCAAACCAAACTGTGCAGATTAGGAGTGTTTTGCGGAGCCATAATGTAAGTTTCGGCTGCATCCTCACAATCATAAGACTTTATACATAGTATTTAAGCACCTTGCAACATTATTTCCATGTCAGACATGTTCAATGCTTTTTATTGCCAAATTCAAATATGGGTCATAATGGGTAAAAAACAAGCTTACTAGGCGTGATTAAAGGGTAATGTTGACTTCAAATTAAGTTATTGATATTGACTCTGTGCTTTGCATAACTCAGGGCAGTGATCCAATTAACGTAAAATTGCAGATTTTGGTATTTTGCAATTATTTTTATTTTTGAAATTACTGTATATTTTGTTCAACATTATGGACCATTATGGCCTTTCAAAATTTGGCTCTTTGAGAGGTGGCCTCCATATGACAAAGGATGGGCATCAATACTCTATTTAGAACCTATAAAAAAATCAAAATTACACTTAAGTGTTCACAAAATGAAAATGAAGTAAAATGAATCAAGGAAAATGATTATATAATATAAGATTAGCTATTTGTTCTGTATTGTATGAATAGGAATCCGCCGTGATCCTGTGGTTTTGCGTCCATATTGTAGACCAGGCGTCCCTGGGTTCGATCCGCAGTTGGCTTTTTGTCATGGAAAGGTACATTTACTAGCCAAGTACTGGTACATGTATCGAGGGGTCATGAACAGCTTCCGTGATATAACAGAAATAATGTTGAAAATTTTGCAAAATCCCTATAAAAGACAAAACATTATTGTATGCATGAAACTGATTAATTGATGCAAATAACTGCAAATATTCTTCGGGATCGAGCATGGATTATATATAAAAGGCCCTGATCATAACGATTAAAGAGCTCTTTGATAAAATACAACTGAATACAAGGGAAAACTCTCCTGATTTGTAAGAGTAATTGAAGGTAAGATTTTAAACATGTATCTTCTGTTGAATAGTATTATGTAATATCTTGTTCTGTTCTGTTTTGTGCTCGTTTTGAGGCTGTACTTTTTCCATATTATTGTATCGATGCCTTATTACACGACTTAAACTTACACATGTGAGCAATCTAGACCGAGATTAGCCAACATTTATACTTATTGTATGCTACATTGTTCGCTAATCATGTATGAACATGTAAAATAAAAGCTTCTCTGTAAATGTGTAATACCTTATCAAAAATCGATAGTGCATGGATAAAATAGGATGAGAGCTATTATTTCAAAAAGGCTATGCGATGTTTTGAATCCATAAAGGTCAAGCATTATGAAGCGTGTGACTTGTAGTCATTTTTGAACAGAACGGTATAGGTTATAAGTAGGGAAATCCCATATTTACTCGTATCTATGTTGTTCTACTGTCTCATTTAACCGCCTAGGTAGTGTAGTGTTAAAGTGTCTGCCTCGGATGCAATGGGTCGCTTTTCCGATCACGACCGAGTCATGCCAAATACTTTAAAAATGGAAGTAATTCCTGCCCTCCTTGGTGCTCGGGGTTGCGGGGTTAGCATTACGACTGACTGGCTGGTTTTAGGATAAGTGTACCAGGAAACTTAGTTTTGATATAACTGCAAAAAATGTTGAAAGTGGCGTAAAATACCAAACAATCAATATAATGTCTCATTTTCGCTGTCAAAACATGTTGGCACAGCCGGGGTTTGAATATACACACCATTAATTGACAGCACGCGTCACTACCGATTAAACGTCCGGGCTCTTGGCTTTCGTGTTTCTATAATGAACGCAGATGGTATGAGACCTATACTTCATTTTGAAAGACGAGAATCAAAATAAGTGTTTTTTAATTTAACAAAAAATTATATAAAGCGTAAATATCAAGTGAAATCATTACGTCCGTATGACCGTAGTAAATGGTGATTAATTGGAGCTTAATGCCGTTTTTAACAAATTGTAATATAACGGTGTTTCACGGGTAGGTTACCAATACTTATAGTCCATTCATCCTATAACCAGCCAGGAATCCGCTGTGGTCGAGTGATTAGCGTCGGGGATTTCGAGACCGGGTGTCCCGGGTTCGATCCCCAGTCGCGGCACTACGGTCATGGTGGAGTGCCCTTGGGCAAGGAACATTTTCTAGCCTAGTACTGGTTTGTTTACCCAGGGATCATGAATAATTAAATTTAATTGCGCGCTAAATGACCTTAGCTGTCGATGCGCCATAAAACAATATACATTCATTCCTATAACCAGATAACCTATAACCTATAACCGGTCAGTCGTAATTCTAACACCAATGAAGCAGCCATTAATACTTTTTTCAAAGTATTTGGTACGACCCGGTCGGGATCGAACCCGCGTCCTTCCGCACCCGAGGCGGACGCTGTACCACTGCACAACCGGGGTGATTCCGTGGTAATATTCAAAGTTGTAGCGATTGATTCTTCATTCAACAACTATCTTATGGTACAGTATCAGGCATTAACCGTTACGTGTTTTTCGAGCGTAAATCCACGAGACATTACGCACGTCTTAATAAAAACATGCTGTCGTTTTGTTTGGTTGCAATCGTGTTCCTGATACTTCTATGAGCTTCTTTGCGACCAGACTGCGAAAGGGGATATCCTGATCAAATGGCACGGATGTCTTATTTAGATATGTATTTGTCGAGAATTCCCATGAATGTGCGTTTTCTCGTAGCTTGATCAAATATGTTGAAGAACTGCATTAAAGCTAATTCATAGCCTTTGTCTGTTTCCACGAGGTATTTTTGCACAATGTGTTCGTTATAACTGAGCGATTACTATTGATTGCATGTCAGTGCGTGCCTAAAAGGCATGTTTATTGTTCATTTAGATTGTCTTGTTAGCGAAAATTACTCTCTGTTTTCGGTATTAATCTTTTTTTGTTATTCGAGTTTTCTTCGTGGAAATCAGCGATAACGGTTGCTTGTCACGTTAAGTTTGATAATATCAACATAATTATCTCGGAATGGGATTCGTCTCTCGCTTCGCTGTCTTAACGGTGTAGTAGTTACAGCGACCGCCCCGTGAGCAGGATTCAACGTTCGATCGCCAGTTCAGACATGCCAAATACTTTAAAATGTTAGGAATGTCTTCCCTCCATGGGGTTTAAAGCGACTGAACTCCAGATACCCAACTGTCGAAAGAAAATAAAATTTCCAAGTTTAAGAAAATAAGTGTTATTTTTGTATTTGGGGCATTAAAATATGATAACTGACATATTACATACCCCTATAATCGGTGAGATTTTCTTGTTTTCGATACTTTTTCCATCGCAAATTCTACCCTGTCAGTAACGGGGTAAGTATTTTTAAATAGGAAACCCCTTCATCGGGACAATTGAAAACGACTCAAGTTCACTTTATTGATAAAAAACGATACATTTTCTAACCCTGGTTTTACTTGGATAACATAAAGAATAACATTTAGGGCGAATTCGGTTTTTTTTTTTTTTTTTTTTTTTTGTGCCATCTGGATTTCAGTCGCTTTAAAGTTGTGGAAATGCTATTACTGGTAATTTACACGGGAGCCGCACTGATATTACTAAAATACTTTTTTAAAAATGCGTAAAAGCCCTATACAAATACAAGTTTTTCTTTTATTCAAAACCAAGAAATTATTTTACAAAATATTGTCCATCTTCAATAATTTGTAAAACATTTTGGAGCATTAAAGGGACTGAACACCATAATGGTCCAAAATCGTTATATTTTATACTTATTCTAATTAATCCACAATACGTCGATATATATGTAACGGAATGTTGTAGAAGGTCGTACAAGTCTTGTTTTTCATTATTTCATAGGAAATAAGCAGTTAAAAAAACGTCCGCTCCGTGTTTTCCCGTTTAAAAATACCGTGGAATTTCCTCTTGCTCATTTTAATTTGTGGATTCAATTCGGCATTCTCTAACACTATCGACTCATTACATTCATGTATGCGTGAGTGTAAGAAACGACAACTCTGCGAAGGAAATTGTCAGTTCGGTTTTAGTGATCACGTGATAAATATACAGCGATATTTTTAGATTTACTGAGTTACTAACCCAGTAGATTTTACAATGCAAAATAACGAAAAATCTCCGCAATATTAATGGTGTGCATATATTGTAGTACATCAGTCAGCAAATCTCAATGCCTTACATGCAAAAACATCAAGGTAATAGCAATTTTTAACAATTTTCTTTTTTTTTCGCTTTTTTCTCATATTGGATTCAGTCGCTTTAAGGCATCTACCCTAAATCTTTCCAATATGCAAACGATTTGTAGTACTTAAGCATTTATGCATCACAATCGAAATCATCTATAGGAAAAGTGTAGTTAATTAACAAAATTAAATACGTAAGAAATATTACTTCTTTTGACTCAATGTTTTCTGAAGTCGACTGCTGTAAATGCGTCAAACGCCTTTAAATGGAGGAAGATTTAATTGTAATACTTTTCCAGGAATTTTGTAAAATGCTTTCGAGCATAAAACAATGGTCCTTTTAGCGCTAATTTGCACATTACCAATGATGCTTACGTTATTGTTAGTATGATGTTTTGTGCCGCTTCCAACAATCATTCAGAAATATAGCGCGGCGTTTCATGGGTAGTTTACCAGTACTTCCTGAATGATTTTACCTGACTTTGATACATCAGTCGACATGGAGGGAAGCTACTAATACACTTTTTTAAAGTAATTTAAACAAGTTCAACCGGGAATCGAATCTGGTCCTCCGTTCCCAAGATAAACGCTCTAACCACTACTCCACGGATACGGTCGTGATACTTTCGGGGTAGGCATAGTTGGCATAGCGGATATTTAAAAGCATGCGCCGCCTATAAGTATATAATAGTGTTCGTGTGTAACTCAAGGATGTGTGACTTTCAAGAACGTCTCATAATGTTTGATATGGAATCTGCATTTCTACTACATTCGTCTTACTATACCGATTTACGAAGGGGCGTATTTATGTTTAAGAAATGTGACGCTTACACGCATTCAGTATATCTGTAATGAGATATCGTTTTTTGTGTGTTCAACCGAAGCATCGCATATGTATAGATGTACTTCACTCGTAGGGCACACATACACAAACAATACCATTAAAGCATAGTAATTGTTATGTTTGCTCATATATACAGTAGGTAATGTTGTTTTGTCATAAGACTGTGGTATATGTAGCTATATGTAGTACAATTCATTCAAAAACAGTATGAATGAATAAGTCGTTTTCTACGAAAACAAACCAACGAATATCTGTCATGTTCCTCACTCGATGGTTACTGTTAAAAGTAGACGATCTGGATCTATTGAAACTAAACGTCATTGCCATATTGCCCCCAAAGGTCAACGAGAATGAGGACAAGTATGATCGTTCTGTCTGAGTTAAACGTCGTTTGCAATAATATTTAAATTTTACTTTGCCATGAATATTCTGGCTCTCTTGTGTACTTGTACCGCATCGGTGGTGTAGTGGTAGAGTGTCCGTCTCGTGTGCGGGAGCTCGCGAGTTAGCATTACAACTGACTAGCTGGTGTCAGGATAAACAGGACCATTAGAACTGGTAACTTACACAGGTAACGCCGTGATATAACTGAACACATGTTGAAAGCCGCGTAATGAGTCACCGGGATGGCACTGCGACCGGTGATGCAACGTTGCCACTTTGAATATGGCGTAAGTACGTGATTGTTGAAGGAACGACGAAACATTACAGAAACAATGTTGGTTTTGATGTAAAACCTAATAAAAGTAGTTAAAATTCCATTGTGGTACATGTATTGGATAATCGTATTCATTTGATAATTTGTTATTTACTCTGTAAGTTGCAGAACATTTATTTCATTTTTTGTTAGGGAAACCCTCTCACCCTCTTCCAGTGTTAATCTTTGTTTATGGAAAGCCCTTCCACCCTCTTTCGGTGTTAATCTTTTTTGAGGGAAAGCCCTCCCACCCTCATCCAAGATTCCTCTCTTTTTTTCTTTTTGTGTTACTTTGCGGCTAGTATGTTTTCAGATAATAACAGATCTTAAAAGATGGGTACAGCACGAAAGGGTACAAACGTTGCCATTACAAGGGAATCAGATCTTAAGTGCAGTTCCACATAAAAATCAGGCAAACGGTGCTACATGGGGGTCAACGGATTTATATTAAATTTGTCACAGAGACTAGCTGTGTGTCCAATAAAACAACCTCATATTCATAAAAGTTCCCCTCGTTGCTATGGCAACGAAAAATGTGTAAAAAAAAAGGTCATTTTTGGCCAAAAGGGTCTTCTTCGCATCCAAATATAAGACAAACAACAGAAATGACATGAATAAAATCTTTATGACAGGAAAGGATAACATTTGCCCTTCATAATTACATAATAACTTAAAGAAAATAGTATTTATAAACAGTATTGAAAAAAGAAGCAAAAACGGTAATAACATTTTCCTTTCAGTAAAAAGCAAATTTTTATATATTTCGATCCCTTTTTTTTTCATATTTCAGATAAATAAAGGTTTAAATTGATACCAGCAGTGGATAAAAGCACCTTTAATATGTTGAAATTGAACAAAACAAAAAAGTTGCAATACCTAATGGGAAAAATGTGACAATCAAAAAGGGAGCTAACTCAAAATTGCCATTTTTGCCCATTTTCATCATAAATGTTCACAATATAGGCAGCTTCATATGGCATATTGATAACTACCATCTTATGAGGCATATTCTACAGAACAAGAATCAAATTTAAAACAACTCTGACCTTTTCGTTTGACAGAAATATTTCACATTGAACTGGGAGATAATTCTTAAAATAGATGAGTATAGCACGAACGGATACAAACGTTGCCATTACAAGAAAACCGAGTCAGTCGGATGCCAATCACTAACGTTGCAAGGAAATATTAGTTCAGACGGTGTGAACCTATGAATGTCTACTATAACATTCGACATTTTGTTTGTTTTCTTTATATAAATTAGTTTTGGTTACTTTGGAGTCGCAAGTCCAGCATCTGCGGCCCATACGCGGCTAATGTCATTTCATGAATGGTTAGGGCGGTTTGAAGTCAATTCTATGCTAGGGGTTACAATGTTTTTCGGGACCAATTGTTTGTGTTTATTTCAAGGCGCCCTATAGCACTTTGCCGGTGCCAAGCAATGTTAGGGAAATAGTCATTTCTTTCCAGAATAAGTGTTGAAGTTGAAACTCCATTGTAACAAATGTGATGCGATTTTAGCCTGTAATATAGAATTGGGAATTGCAGCATTGTTATTTCATTTCAATTTTTGTGATACAGTATTTGCTATTTACTCTGCAAGCTGCAGAACATTTATTTCATTGGAATTTGAAACAGAATTTAGAATCTACTATGCAATTTGCAGCAAAATGTATTTACTTTCTATTTAAAACAAATAGGTTCACGCCCTTAAAAACGCCAGAATTAAGGTCTTTATATTATTGGGTTCCGTTATAGAATAACTATTTAGATGCAATTGCTAAGTCTAATACGACTTTCAATAACCCATGAAGCTTTCTGAAATGAAACTGGAAAAATCCACGGGGGCCGCCATTTTGGATATGTATAAAAAGCAGACGTAAAACACAGATTAAAAATTATTGTCGGCTTTTTAATTATTTTTTTTAAATCGGTATTTTGGGTATGTATAAAATGAGCAGAAAAACACGGATTGAAAATTATTGTCGTCTTTTTAATCATTTTTTTTAAATCGATATTTAAGATCATTTAAGTGCTGTGTTATGTGGGAATTAACATTTGTACGAAAAACTAAAAATAAATGGAAATCTGTAAGAAATATGTTTTCCCGTTCGTCAAAAAAACGACAGCATTAGCCTTCTACGCCCGAAACTAAATTTTGACTGTATCGTAGCCAAAGAAGGACGTGACGTCATTTCCGTTACACTTCATCTTGGCGTAACGTCAATGGAGCGACGTCGTTTCCCGCAAAAAAAGTGGTATCAACATGAAAGACCCCAAATTCCTATACATGAGCTATTGACTCACTCATTCAAAGTATAATTATTTATCAAACATTGTGGCAAAAGGATAACTTTCTCATAAGAAGCAATTGTTCTTGTGGCGACAATCTTATCCTAAATCGTCTGTTGCATATGCCTCAGAAACCGTCTCTAATAGGGAAAGGGTTTAGCAGAAATGTGACCCCTTACATAATTTGTTCCAGTCATATTGACTGGTTGAAAAAGGCAGTCGCCAGGTGGCATCAGAAAAGGGCTGATCTATTTGCTGCTTTGCCATAATGCAGGTGATCGATTAAGGATCGTCTTGGCCCTCATGTTTTAACCTCGTTCATTATAAATGTATTCCTTGATTTTCTGAAAGTCTTTACTTTATTATTTTCTGTTCAAATAATAGACAACAGCAATACGAAGTCCAAATATGTTTTGATAATGCAAGAAACATGACATTAACATTATTATTGTCTAGTCAATTACTTATAAATCCTTTTTTATGGCCAAAGTATGCTCTTTAATTTTTGTTTATAATTATCTTGCAGTTTTTTTCGTAAATAGGTAGCACCTATAGATATATTAGGTTTATGATTTATTGTATTATATATATTTTGGATTCATAATAATTGGTGTAAAAGTAATTTGTCTTTTCTTAGTTAACAGCAGCGTTCTCAGAGAAAGCGAGGACAGCTGAACATGTGAGAGTTAAGTCGCTCCTCTAGCATTTCTCTTAGTCCAACACATGTTCTGCTTCCTGTCCGGCATATGGGATGCCTGTCAAACAATCACTAGTAAGGGCTAGAGCATCATACACAGAAGCTGCGTACCATGTCTGTATGACAAGATAGGAAAAGAAGCCGACACTGATCACACGTCGTGCAGGCTGGTAACAGGAGACAATGCTGATAATTAGCCACACTGTTTTAAAAGTTGTCGGCTGCAGATGCGTGAGAGAGCGTTCGTATGTGGGAAAGGGTAAAGTGTTTAACGACGTAAGCTTTACATTGCAAATGCGAACAATACGACCTAGAATAGTCCGTACACTCATGCAATCTAATACGACGTCAGCTTTACATTGCAAATGCGAACAATACGACCTAGAATAGCCCGTACAATTGCAATCTAATCTTTGCATACATTTTATTTATCAGTAATTAGAAAAATGAAAATTGAAACAAGAAGAAACAATAAGAAAACAATTACTTGTCAAACATCATAACTGATGTTATCGGTTACAGAAATTCAGCGGGATAAGGATTGAAGAAATAGCGCATTCCCATTCCATGGGTTACCCTGCCACAGTATATGCTTTAAACCCCTATCTTGCCAACTACATGTACCTGTCAGTAGCAGCAGAACACTTTTTGGAAATAGTGAGCGAAAGAAAATATTGTTTCTAGCAGTCCGTTTCTTCTTTTCCTACTGTGTTTTCAATGCTACAGAAGCATTTATTGTTTTAACTTGTAGTGATAAAGTACTTGCATCCACAGATATGTTTTTATATGTATTTCAAAACCGGACTGCTGTTAAAAGTATCGTAAACGATGAACGTTTTCAACCCTTTCCCACATATAGACGCTTTCAGACCCCTCTGCAGCAGACGGCAATTTGAAAACATAGTGACAAAAGAAGACATTGCTCAAAATGAGCAATTTCTCCTTTTGCTACAATATTTTCCACTTTTAGTCATATGTTATCCATTCAATTATAGAGATTCTCCATTTGTTGACAACATATGTTCAAAGTCGTCTTCTGCAGAATTGTCGTATGAGGGAAAGGGTTAAAACTATCACTTTTCAGAATACAATTTCACACTGTCTAGTAGGTATATACTCCAGTATAAGACATTAAAAAACATAAAAACTAAGGGAAAAATGATCCTAGATTTGATGTCAATTTTACTGACACTGTTCAGACCGAGCATGGTGCCGCTGTTTCTATTGTGTATATTTCTGGTGCCGAAGAAACAGTTCCAACATTTGTACAAGGCTGATCTATCCCGGGCCTTGTTTATTTTGGATCTGTGTCCGTCTCTGCGCTGTCCATTGGCGGCTTTTGATATATTCAACTCATCGTTGTCAGCCTGTAAGATAAGAATCAAAGTACTGGAAATACAGACAGCTGTTGTCCCGACCTGTTCACTATTCATCGTGATTGTGGTATTGACGTTATATGTGACATTATTTCATATCATCCTGGCAACTGATAATATCCAAGGAGAATCTTTTCTCAATCTGACAAAAGTACACGATCTGACCAAATGTAAGATCTGATGGCGATCCATTCGAATTCATCTTCTTGTTTTATCGGATTTCCAATATCGCTATTTTTAGATCCACCAAGCTATTTTTATTTGAACCAATCAGAGGACTCGTTTCAACAAAAGTTTGGCTTAACCTTCAAAATGGCGTCAATTGACGAAGTTGAGCAAATTTAAAATAGACCATTTAAAACCAAAGCAAATAACACTTTTTGATGCTGTATGGTCAGTGAAAGACTGTATCGGTGTTTTGCCGCATTTCCGCATTTGTAGCCATGATGCGCTCGTCATAAAAACTATACACGCGTGTAAATCACTATTCGAAAATTGGGATCCCATGCTAAATATAGATTTTCTTTGGTAAATATAGATTTTACTTTCACTTTCTGATTGGCTGGCGGAACGGTCGTCTGAACGTGACTCTCTATCGGTTGTCCTCAGATTCTATGCGTAGCGTTAATAGGAGATGATTTTAATGAGATTGAATCTTTTCTCGTCGTTGTCGTAGTATATATATGTTACATGGACAAGACAAATTACATGACATAAATTTAGCTCCTTTTTTTCAAGGACAATCTCAAGAATGTTTGTATATGAACTCCATTATGCTCGAATCACCAATCAGTTGTAAACGTGATCCTACATGGTTGAGTACAACTTGGTAATTCAACATGGGCATGCATGTACCTGTATATTACATATACTACACATATTTATAGAAAAAAGCGTAAATGGAAAAAAATCATAATTTCTTATCGAGAAATTAATAACATAGGAGGTTATCATTCGCTCCGATGATATAAACTGACGTCACGTATAATAGGTCACTACCTACCTCATGAAACATATTCATGTCAAGACACACAGCAACTTTATCAAAATATGGTGTCAGGTCTAGAGATGACATTTTTTCACCGATCGCATATATATATATATATGTTACATTACTTTAAAAATAGTTTATTGCCAATATACAAGTACAAATCTATCTATATATTTTATAACATTTTGCACACATGCAAAGTCTTTCGTCTGTGTAAGGTATATCACCCTGCTATAGGCGTTGTTTCTTTAAATCATAATATATGAATATATTTGAAAGTAAACAAATCGTCTTACATAAAAATGTAAACGATGGAATGATTATTACAAGAAGTCTTATCTCTTGTCATTTTACCCGCAAATATCAAGCTCGGTGCATACGCACTCGTGTGTTAGACGCGCGTACACATCACTTTCGATAGAATTTCCACATCAAAAGACTAATGGTAAATATACCCAATATTGTGTGAAAGTATTTCCTATCAAGACTTTGCGTTGTAACCTTTTACCTTGTAGATAAACCCTTCATTTTATTTTTATATATTTTCAGTATTTTTTTTTTTCATACAAATTCTACATAACTGTTATCACATCGATATTGTTTTGATTTATTGCACTCCAAGTAATGAATGAATTAGTTTTTGTTGTTTGTCTTACCCCAAAGGAATCGTGAGACATTCCTGTTATATCCGAAATAATATTGGTGCTATAAAAGCAAATAGGGTGATAAATTATACGGAACTGCCAACATAATTAAGATCGAAATCAATAACAGCAGTTAATAGCTAATACAGTTTTCCATTTGGGATTTCGCTCTTTTATTAGTTTTGATTAGCGCTGTAGCTCAAAGCAGTGCAAAAACCAAACTCCAACAATTCAATTTCAAATATTTCTATAGCAATCCAAACCATGAAATGAAGTCAAAACGCTAAACGTTTTTCCTGGATAAAACCAAAAACCTTATAGCTATCATAAGTAGAAGAAAAGCCACGTGAACAGTGATATGACTAAACCAATCTTAGAGTAGTTCCGATTGGTTGAGGTCCAGATCAGTATGCATACACGCACCGTCTTATCTGGATCTCTACTTGTCGCAAGAGTGTCGCTTTTACTTTTGATTGACTGAATGGGGTTTAACGCCGTTTTAAACAATGTCTCAGTTATATCACGGCGGCCAGTTTACCTACTCATGCATTTCCTGGTTGTCTCACACCAGTACTCCACACAACAATCTTCCCAAGCAACTGGCTGCTTTTCCACATAGACTTAGCCTATTGGTGGAAGACGAATGACGCATGTCGCATTGACTTTTGTCAATCGTCGGAAAGAAAGTTGGCCGAACCGGGATTCGAACTCACAACCCCTGGATTGACAGCCCGCGTCGCTACCGACTGAGTACCGGTTACTTTTGATAACAAGAGTCTGGAACGCACGATAGATAAATGGGACAAAAGTGCAGCACGTTTAGCTCCAAAACGTATTTATCGGAATAAGATAGCATTAATGCGCAGACTAGTCTCTGTATTCACATGCTGAAATATATTAAGCTTTGCTTCTTGTAGTACGGTTCACTTAGCTTATTTTTCTGTGATGTTAAACCACATGCTATGCTCATTACTAAGAAAGAAACCATTCAAAAAATAAATCTGCTTTCGGTAACAGAAACATTTTAAAACTCTTTCAGCGCCAAAGGCAATATTGAGCTTTTTGCAAACAATACAGATTCAGGTGAGTCAGCTCGTGACGAGCTGTCTCACCTGAAATCTGCATTGTTTGGCTATGAGTTATAAACATATTTCAAAACTCCTATTACATGAAAATAGAGTCGTCCGAGTTTGAACATGGAAGAGTCTACTTTAAACAATTCGGCGCTGAAAGGGTTAAAGCATTTGTTTCACTTTACACGTATAGAACTTTGCAATGATGGTGTAATAAGGTGTTATGTGCCTAAATGAATGCTTGGGTAAAGAAAGCATAATGATATAGATGTATTCATTTTACATCGAATATGAAGAAAATTCTTACAACTTATATATATAAACCCTATACCATATACAATCAATCTGCAGTAGACGACTTTGGAATTATCAAGACAAAAAAGTAAAAACTCACTAGAAATTATAAAATTATTATATAGAGTTGAAATCATTGCTGTGAATGGAGCAACTGCTGTTTTGCCACAATGATTTAAGATTTCGTCTGCTGTAGAGGTGTCAGAAAGCGTCCATATGTGGGAAAAGATTAATCACTGTCGATGTCTGCTCTCCGTAGATTGCGACGAGAATGTGATTAGGTACTTAATTTGTACGAAAGCAATGACCTTTAAATTCAATTTTTCGTTTGTATAATGCTGTACGCCATTTTACCATACGTTCCGTTATATCGCGGCGGTTTCTGGGTTATTTATCATTACTATCGATATGATTTATCCTGACACCAATGCAACAGTCGTTATGATATCCCAAATAAACCTGAGCGTTAAGAAGGGAAGCCATTACTACCAAGTTTAGAGTATTTCGAGGGCTTGGCGTGAAACGGTTGTAACTAAAAACCTATTTTGAAAACCCTGGTTTATGGGAAAGTTTGACCCCTTTGTAAACAATGCAAATTTAGGTGCCATTGCTCAGAACGAGCAATGGCACCTAACTTTCCATTGTTTACCAAGAAAAATGATTTAACGCTTATAAAGCATTAATGGCGAGATGATTAACCTTGGTAAGAAAATACCAATTTTAGTTACAACCGTTTCACGCCAAGCCCTCGATTTGGTATGATCAGGTCCGATCCCCTGTCGAACGTCATTAAATAGGGCAACATGACTTTTACCATCGTAATACAGAGTTTACAGTTCTAAATTTTCTAAAATCAGATCACTTATCCATTGGAGTTGATTTATCAACAGAGAGAGGATATCGTGATGAGAGCAAGTACATTAAGCATGTTATCGTGATCACATGCCGTTTAACCCTTTCCTACATGCAGACGCAATATGAAGCATCTGCGGCATACGATTGTTTGGAAACAGTGTACATGTAGCAAACTACAAAACTGCATAAAAAAAAATTCTTTTTCTTTCTTGCCACAATGATTACAACTGTATTCATTACATATAGGTTCATTTATAGATGGCTGTATGGTTTCAAAGGTACATGCTTAAGATTCGTTGTAGGACAACGTTAAGTTTCCATCATTTCATTTGTATAACATTTCAGACAAAACGAACAATGAACAATTCAGAGAGTATTGAGAGGAGTACAATGACCATAAGTCCCAATTAGCTTTAAATGAAATGAGCCGTCTCGCGAGAAAACCAATATTGTGGACTCTGGGTAAAGTATCGACCCGGATCAGCCTAAGCATGTCGCGCAGGCTTACCCGGATAGGCACTATTTGCTTCCTGTGGATTTACTGTTTCGGGAATCATTACTCTATACCTCTATCACCCAGAGACGGAATGTGTCGGTCCGGATCAGTCTGGGTCGATACATTACGCAGAGGCCATAATGTTGGATTTTTTCTCGGGACAACTCATATATGGTTACCATTTCAAATTTAACAACAACTACACCTGTATCCAATGACCAAACGTTAATTTATTTATCGTTTCCTTAGTTTTTGCCTGGATGAATTCAACGATAGATGCGGGACAGCGTTAAGATTCCAGAATTCAATCTGCGTACAATTTCAAACACAAGGAACAATTCCGGGATAATTGACACGATAACAACGAACGTAATTCCCTATTAGCCTTACAGGATAATTCGTCTGTTGTGCAACGATATCAAACCATTTCAAATTCAAATTTGAAAATAAAAAGGCAAGACTCATGGGAATTTTAGTTTGCTTCTTCGAAATGAAAAAAAAAAAAATCGAAAAAAAAAGGGAATGACAAAGACCAATTTAGGCATGTTATTTGTTTCTCATTTTTCACTTTAAGATATAAGTTTCGTGTCCTCCAACATGTTTACCACTCTGTCTCAGTTTCAGTTTTCCCGATCGGATATTGGCGACTACGAACCGCCTCTGAATCAGACGACTTATTAAATTTCTGGCAACAAGCAGATTCTTCTTAAGTTATCAAAGCAGATAGGACATTTGAACAAAAGGGTTTATCATTTACGTTCATTGTAATCAATTTAAGATGTGCTTCTAGAAGAAAAAAACATTGTTTAAAACATAAATGATACACAGCTTGAATTTGATGAGAATACATGTTCGTGATTATAAGGTAAATATTCAAATACAGCATTGGATACTTTCACTATACATGTACATCCATTGATGAGATTTATGCTAAATGTTAAGGCAATATTCAGGTTTTTGCAAACAATACTGATTCAGGCGAGTCAGCTCGTAACGAGCTGTCTCACCTGAAATCAGCATTGTTTGCCGTTTAGTTATCAAAATAGTCAAAAATTGAATTATATGAGAAATGGAGACGCCCGATTTTGAACATGGAAGAGTCTACTTTAAACAATTCGGCGCTGAAACAGTTAAAGCTAATTGGGAATGATTGTCATTGTACTCCTCTCAATACTCTCTGAGTTGTTCATTGTTCGTTGTGCAAGGCACAAATACTAGCCTAGTGACTGTTGTTTACCTAGTGACTGTTGTTTACCTAGTGACTGTTGTTTACCTAGTGACTGTTGTTTACCTAGGGGTCAATAATACATGAGTCGTCCCACGAGAAAACCAACATTTTGGACTCTTCGTAAAGTATCGACCCGGATCAGCCTAAGCATGACGCGCAGGTTTACTCGGACAGTCACTTTTCATATCCTGTGGATTTTCTGTTTCAGGAATCATTACTCTATACCCCTATCCCCCTGAGACGGAATGTGTCGTCCCGGATTAGCCAGCGCGTACTGCGCAGGCTGATCTGGGTCGATACATTACGCAGAGACCATACTGTTGGTTTTCTCGTGGAACCGTTAATATAAACTGTTGCCCTGATATGGCTGACATATTGTTAGAAGTGGCGTTATATCTCATTAAATTGATTAATTGGGGTTTAACGCCGTTTTAAACAATGTCTCGGTTATATCACGGCGGCCAGTTCACCTACTCATGCATTTCCTGGTTTTCTCACACCAGTACTCCACACAACGATCTTCCCAAGCAACTGGCTGCTTTTCCACATAGACTTAGCCCATTGGTGGAAGACGAATGACGCATGTCGCATTGACTTTTGTCAATCGTCGGAAAGAAAGTTGGCCGAGCCGGGATTCGAACTCACAACCCCTGGATTGACAGCCCGCGTCGCTACCGACTGAGCTACCGGGGCTCGGCTAGATCTCATTAAAACGATAGCTCATGACACACTCTACCGATACTTACTTCATTTTCCTGACGTTCGTCCAATTCGACCTCAGTCTCTATAAACCTGGCCAACTGCGGACCTTCGCCACAGCCGTATTTCGTAAAATAGTGGACGGCAGCAAACTGGATGATGGTGGCAAGCACGAACACGAAGCACATGGCAACATAAACGTCTAGTGCCGTTGAATAGGAGACTCTCGGGAGGTCATTTCTGTTGTCTAAACCGATGAACGTCATTGTTAATACAGTAGTCGTACCTGAAATACGATTTAGAATAAAGTTATACCTGTTTTTAAAGATCCACCCATTTGAAGTGAACAATGTCTACATGTGGTCCTTTAATTGCAGATCATCTATTCAGAAAATGGGTATTTAAACAACTCAAAATATGGTCGTTGTAAACAGTTGATCGATTGGAGTTTAACGCCGTTTTCAACAATTTTTCATTAATATCACGGCGGCAAGTTCACCTACGCATATGTTTCCTGGTTTGCTCACACAAGTAGACAACACAACATATTTTCTAAGCAAACGGCTGCTTTTCTATATAGCCTGGTAGCCAATTGGTGAAAGTCGAATGCTGCTTGTCACAGTGACTTTTGTCAAACGTCGGAAAGAATGCTGACCGAAATGGGGTTCGAACTCACAACCCCTGGATTGACAGCCCGCGTCGCTATCGACTGAGAAAACGGGGCTGGCGCTGTAAACAGGAAATTGTCTGACTGTATTTCTTTATTACTTGTACATGTTTTCCATTGGTTTATTGAGAGATAACATGGTTTTTTAATGAGTCTTATAAAAGTGGTTATTGTAATTTTAAACCCCGGCCTCTGATCAGTTGTTATAGAAAAACTATCATAAAATATACAGACCAATTATTTGTTTAGATCTAACATCCAGTTATACAATGTATTACCATACGTGAATGCCAAAAAAGAACTTTTGTCACTGATGATCTAGTCACATGGAAGTACTTGTTAAAATATCACTTTAAGTGCTCGGCGAAATATGTCTTGCATTTGACATTGAAGCAAGCACCTATCTTCTATCTCATAAATATAATTCGAGACAATTTACGTGGATGTTTGAATTCAGATGAAATATTAACACTCTGTTTTAACTCCTTCACTGCCGAATTCCACAAAGTCGACTCTTCCATGTTGAAAAAGTAGAGCATTCAATGTTTCGTCCAAACAGGAAATTTGGTAGAGTTTAATATTTAAGTGGCAAACAATGCATATTTCAGGAGAGACAGATCGTCATGATCTATCTCACACGAATATGCAGTCCTTGCAAATGCATTACATTGCCTTTGGCATCGTACGAGTTAAGGCACAGTTGTAATTGCTATCATTGATCTCGGTTGTATGGGTCGTTATACTACTGTTGCTGCTGCTGATGATATAGATGATATTTGATAATAATGAATATGAATATAATGTATAATGATGCTTCTTCTGTTGCTGCTGCTGATGATATAGATGATATTTGATAATAATGAATATGAATATAATGTATAATGATGCTTCTTCTGTTGCTGCTGCTGATGATATAGATGATATTTGATAATAATGAATATGAATATAATGTATAATGATGCTTCTGCTGTTGTTGATGATGATGATGAATCTAATGTTGCTTCTTTTAGCGATGATGATAACTACCTTCAAGTAAAATGCAGTAAATATAGAGAATTCCATTAACAAAAGACATGTGAGCCGTCCCACGAGAAAACCAACATTATGGTCTCTGCGTAACGTATCGACCAATATCAGCCCGCGCAGTCCGTGCAGGCTAATTTGGGCCGACACATTCCGGCTCAGGGTGATAGATGTATATAGTAATGATCCCTGAAACAGAAAATCCGCAGGAGGCGAAAAGTGTCAGTCCGGGTTAGCCTGCGCGGCATTCTTAGTCTGATCCGGATCGATACTTTACGCAGAGTCCCCAATTTTGATTTTCTCGCGGGGACGGCTCATGTAGAGTAATTTTTTTTTTTTTTTTTTTTTTTTTTTTTATTTTATTAAAATATTCAAACATTACAATTAGCAATGTAATTTATATCAAAACAATAAGATGAGCTAGATGGAAGAGATGCGACAGAGACAGAGACAGAGACAGAGACAGAGACAGAGAGGTAGCGAGATAAAGAAAGACATAATGGAACCCTAATGAGTAAAAAATCACTGTCTTACCAATCTAGAGGACGATGAAAACGAAATGTCGCTAGAATGATATAGTGATAAGTGTGATATTTGTGTAGATGTGTGTATGTGTGATGGTGCGCGTGCCTGTGTGTACGCGTTGTGTTGCTTTTGCTGTGTTTATGCTTGAGAGTGAGCTAACATGTAGAGTAACTAGTTCATCAGATCAAATGCCTCCTTCCATCTCTGACGGAATTGACGAATCTCATCTGTTACTTCCTACTGACATATTTCATTACGTTTTACCGATAACATATCGTCTGCTTCGTTGTTTTTTTTTTGTCTCAGAACGATTTCACTGCTAGGGTTTTTTCACGCTACGATGTATTATTTCAAGATTGAATTCGATCTTAATTTGATAATACGGCAGATTTAAATCTTGGAAATGGGTTTTTGAAGCAGTGCTCTTTTTGAATATCCGTCGAACTCATTAATAACAGTAAACGATATTGCCCTTGTGTATTCGTTCAGATGTCGTCTCAGGGCTTTTTATCTAATTAAATTTTAAAAGTGCGCCAGTGAACTTCAGGATCCACCCTGTGGATGTTTAAGCTTATCGAATTTGAGGGCTACGTGTTACCACCGGGTTTCGATCCCCGCTCTTCGCTGTCATAGTAGCGATATATAAAGACTGGCACAATTTAAACCAGGTACTTATATGTTCAAAGTGTTCATAACATAAATAAGTGTTCAGAAGACGAACAACTTTTGAAACGGCACAAAATCACTTTCTTTTTTCTTCTAGCTTTGGTGCTTCAGGGCGAGGCTTGACGGGGGATATTCCTGCATATCGGTTATTGAATGAGAATGGGGTTTTACATAGACATCCATTTATAATTGATCGTAATAGTGCTGCAATTTGAGTAAATATCGAAATACTGTCCAACCTGTGTTTAAAGACCACACATGGGAAGCGAACAATCTGGGCTTTGTTCACAGGTGGTCTTTAACTACAGGGTCATTTATGCAGCAAATGAGTAACTTGGGAATTAAAAGTGCGGTTGCTTTAGACAGAGAACTGCTAACAAAAGTGGTCTTTAGCACAGGTTTGACTGTATACCAAATGTTACGAACAGTTTAAAAGATTGCCTCCGTAATATCTAACCAAAAATCGATATTCACAGATCCGTATTAAGCATTACCCAGACGTGTCAGATAAACAGGGCATTGCTAGAAAACCAACATTATGGACTCTACGAAAAGTATCGACCCGGATCAGCCTAATCATGCCACGCAGGCTAACCCTGACAGATACGTTTCGCCTCCTGTGCATTTTCTGCTTCAGGAATCATTACTTTATACCTCTATCCCCCTGAGACGGAATGTATCGGCCCGGATTAGCCTGCGCGGACTGCGCAGGCTGATCTGGGTCGAAACATTAGGCAGAGGCCATAATGTTGGTTTTCACTTGGAACGGCTCACATACAAACCTAAAGCAATCCTGTCCGACGTTGCCTCCCTGTTGATATAGAAGGAGACCCAGGATAGGACCACCAGGAGGCAGCACGGTACATACACATTTATCAGGAAATACCCCATGTGTCTTCGTAAATAAAACTGCACTGTCAGGATCGAATGAAAGGCTGAAAATAATAATTGAAATTTAGTAACTTCACGCGAACATCGACCTTCGTATGTTATAAATCTTTTCCGATACACACACAAATCTGCAGCAGAAAACTATGAACAAATCTAGACAGTAATGCAGAATATCACTATGAAATAAAAAAAAGTATTATATTTTCTTTTCAATTTCTCCATTTGTCTCAACGTTTTCAAATGTCGTCTGCAACAGAGGAGTCAGAAATCGTCTGTATGTTGGTAAGGATTAACGCGTATCACGCTGAATTCCTGATTATAGTATCATGATCTTTTCTTTTAAATAAGTTCAGGGATTAGTCTCTGCTGCATATTTAGTAATCATTCGGGGAACTATGTCGATTAAGATTAGACTGCACTAATGTTATTGCTGATTTTGTTCTTCAATGTATTCTAAGTCCCAATAACAAAAGATTTGATGGTTGAATGAAGATATAAGAAAATTCAAACGACCCTAATCTGGAGTTCTTCCAATACGCTCCCTATTTGGAGCTCTGTTCAAGTGAGGAAACAAATACGCCCATAATCTAGAATAAGTGTCAAGGATACAGATATGCCGAGTATTAACGACATAATGTTTAGAGTGCCAGCATTCTTTCTTTATTTAGAGCTCTGTTCAAGTAAGGACAAATATACTTTCCCTATCTAAAACTCTATTCAAGTAAGAAAACAAATACTTCATCGATCGTAAACTCTGTTCAAGTAAGGTAACTCATTATTCCCCTATCTTAAACTCTGTTCAAGTAAGGAAACAAATTATTCGCCTATCTAAAACTCTGCTCAAGTAAGGAAAAAAGTTATTCTCCTATCTAGAACTCTATTCAAGTAAGGAAACAAATTATTCTCTTTCATACATTCTGCTCAAGTAAGGAAACAAACCCTTCTCCTATCTAAAACTCTGTTCAAGTAAGGATACTAATTATTCCGCTATCTTAAACCCTGTTCAAGTAAGGAAACAAATCATTATCCTATCTAAAACTCTGTTCACGTAAGGAAACAAATCATTATCCTATCTAAAACTCTGTTCAAATAACGAAACAAATTATTCCGTTATCTTAAACTCTTTTCAAGTAAGGAAACAAATCATTATCCTATCGAAAACTCTGTTCAAGTAAGGAAACAAATTATTCCGCTATCTTAAACTCTGTTCAAGTAAGGAAACAAATCATTCTCCTATCTAAAACTCTGTTCAAGTAAGGAAACAAATTATTCCGCTATCTTAAACTCTGTTCAAGTAAGGAAACAATTTATTCCCCTATCTTAAAAACTTTTCAAGTAAGGAAACAAATTATTCCGCTATCTTAAACCCTGTTAAAGTAAGGAAAAATATCATTCTCCTATCTAAAATTCTGTTCAAGTAAGGAAACAAATTATTCCTCTAGCTTAAACCCTGTTAAAGTAAGGAAACAAATTATTCACCTATCTTAAACTCTGTTCAAGTAAAGAAACACATTATTCCGCTATCTTAAACTCTGTTCAAGTAAGGAAACAAATTATTCCGCTATCTAAACCCTGTTCAAGTAAGGAAACAAATCATTATCCTATCTAAAACTCTGTTCACGTAAAGAAACAAATTATTTCCCTATCTTAAACTCTGTTCAAGTAAGGAAACAAATTATTCCGCTATCTTAAACTCTATTCAAGTAAGGAAACAAATCATTATCCTATCGAAAACTCTGTTCAAGTAAGGAAACAAATTATTCCGCTATCTTAAACTCTGTTCAAGTAAGGAAACAAATCATTCTCCTATCTAAAACTCTGTTCAAGTAAGGAAACAAATTATTCCGCTATCTTAAACTCTGTTCAAGTAAGGAAACAATTTATTCCCCTATCTTAAAAACTTTTCAAGTAAGGAAACAAATTATTCCGCTATCTTAAACCCTGTTAAAGTAAGGAAAAATATCATTCTCCTATCTAAAATTCTGTTCAAGTAAGGAAACAAATTATTCACCTATCTTAAACTCTGTTCAAGTAAAGAAACACATTATTCCGCTATCTTAAACTCTGTTCAAGTAAGGAAACAAATTATTTCCCTATCTTAAACTCTGTTCAAGTAAGGAAACAAATTATTCCGCTATCTTAAACCCTGTTCAAGTAAGGAAACAAAACATTCCCCTATATTAAACTCTGTTCAAGTAACGTAACAAAGTATTCCGCTATCTTAAACCCTGTTCAAGTAAGGAAACAAATACTTCCCCTATTCTTAAACTCTATTAAAGTAAGGAACTAATTATTCCCTTTCTTACATTCTGCTCAAGTAAGGAAACAAATCATTCTCCTATCTAAAACTTTGCTTAATTAAGGAAACAAATTATTCCCCTATCTTAAACCCTGTTCAAGTAAGGAAGGTAACAAATACTTCCTTATCTAAAATTCTGTTCAAGTAAGGAAACAAATACTTCCCCTTAAAATCTTAAAATATATTCCCTATCCTACATTCTGCTTAAGTAAGGTAACAAATACTTCCACTATCTAAAACTCTGCTCACGTAAGAAAACAAATACTTCCCCTAGCTTAAACTCAAATGCGTCCTTTATTGAGAGCCCTGTTTAAATAAGGAAACAAATACGTCCCTAACTAAAACGCTGCTCAAGTAAGGATTCAAATACGTCCCATATAGTAAGGAAACCAAATTGTTCCTTATTTAGAGCTTTGTTCAAGTAAGGAAATAAATACTTCCCCTATATCAAACTCTGCTCAAGTACAGTTTCGAATACGTCCCTTTAAGAGTGCTCTACTTAATTAGGTAAGGAAACCAAACCTTCTCTGAATTCGAGCTTTGCCCAAGTAAGGAAACAAATACTTCCCGTAACTAGAGCTTTGCTCTAGTGAGGATACAAATACGCCCCTTATCTAGAGCTTTGCTCTAATGAGGATACAAATACGCCCCTTATCTAGAGCTTTGCTCTAGTGAGGATACAAATAAGCCCCTTATCTAGAGCTTTCCGAAGACAGCATACCATTTCGGCACCCAATGAATAACAAAACCATTACCGTAGATGGAAAACCAGTCAATGTTCAATCATGTAATTACGTAAAAGCACACATTAATGGTATTAATCCATCATAGCGCTGTACATTTCACCGAACCACGTCATATTAAATTGATTCGTGTAGCAGTTCTGTGTTCGTCTTATTTCATACACGCAAATGCACTGCTTGTACACTGAGTATTATATTTTTGTAAGATTAATTAGAGACTATAGATTTGCTGTTTAACGGTTTAACTCTGTTAAGACATGTTTTGGTTCATACAAATGACTTTTAAAATGATAGCAATGGCATAACCTGATTGGTGCGCTTATCAATACACTTGACTTGCTGGTTTCAGGTTTTAACAGTTTTAAAAGAGATAGAACAAAAAACAATTGGCGATGTTTTAAATTGGCAGAAATCATAATACTAATTGATAAAGAATAGGCTAAATATACTCCACGATTAATACGGTGATATTAATTAGCCGTATTTTTTAATTGGCGGAACAGATTGGACCGACAATATATACAAAATGAAAAACAAATGCATCACTTAGTTATGATACGGCTTCAGTTTTTCTTCCGAAGTTCGTTTAGTCTTTGCTAGAGATGGGCACGTTTTATTTATGCATAATTGGGCGAGTCCATGAGAAAAGGTGCAAGTTTGCATTTTTTTAACGGTGTAGGTTCAGATCATCTTGGATATATGTTGTTCACCAAAGCCAACCCGTGCCTTACCTTATGTACGACATGTAGCTCAATTATAGACTTTCAAGTTATTGAGAAACAAACAACCCCTCTTTGCATGACGCTGTATTCCGACGACCCATATTTTCCTAAAAGCAAGTGTAACACGATAAAAAATACTTTTCAATCTCGGTGAATTGACTTATAACCTTGCCGTTATACATCTCTATAATTAATACAGTCTTACACGGGTTTTTACTTTAAAAACCACCACTTGTACGCCATAAGCATTTTATGTTATTTGTTTTCTCTTTATGGGTGCGGGATGCCCTAATGTGATGTATTACTTTTGCGTTTATCTTCTATTCTATTTAATCGTTAATTGCTCAGTCAATTACTTTATAATTCTTCAGATGTTCATTTTCCTTTTTTATAAATTAATTAAACTGTGTAGAATTAATTCCAATAACTATTCATTCCCATCGAATATAGAATTGGGAATTCTCCTGGAAATTGAATTCATGCGGCAAGCGCATTTGAGAAGCCTTAAATTTTACGTAGTTTTCAAGAAAATGAATTCTGCTTACATTAAAGTTCTAACATAAGTATTACCTCGCTTAAACATCTCAGATCTTATATACATGTATATATGTCCTCCTCAAACATCTCAGTTCGCATATTGGTATTACTTCCTTTAAACATATCGGTTCTAATATATGTATTACCTCCCCTTAACATCCAAGTTCTAATAAAGGAAAATCATCCTTTAAAATATCAGTTCTAGTATAGGTATTACTTCCCTTAAACATGTCAGTTCTAATAAGTGTATGACCCCCCTTTAAACATAGGTATAACCTCCTTTAATAGTTTGGTTCTAATATAGGAATTATCTCCCTTAAATATCTCAGTTCTATTTTAGCTATTACCGCATTCTGATAAAGGAATAACCTCCTTTAAACATTTCAGTTCTAAAATAGGTATTACATTCTTTAAACATATCGGTTCAGAAATAGGTATTACCTCCCTTAAACATATCGGTTCTAACATAGGTATTACCTCCCTTAAACATATCGGTTCTAACATAGGTATTACCTCCCTTAAACATATCGGTTCTAACATAGGTATTACCTCCTTTAAACATTTCAGTTCTAAAATAGGTATTACATTCTTTAAACATATCGGTTCTAAAATAGGTATTACCTCCCTTAAACATATCGGTTCTAACATAGGTATTACCTCCCTTAAACATATCGGTTCTAAACAAGGTATTACCTCCTTTAAACATTTCAGTTCTAAAATAGGTATAACCTTCTTTAAACATTTCAGTTCTAAAATAGTTATAACCTTCTTTAAACATTTCAGTTCTAAAATAGGTATAACCTTCTTTAAACATATCGGTTCTAAAATAGGTATTACCTCCCTTAAACATATCGGTTCTAACATAGGTATAACCTTCTTTAAACATTTCAGTTCTAAAATAGGTATAACCTTCTTTAAACATTTCAGTTCTAAAATAGTTATAACCTTCTTTAAACATTTCAGTTCTAAAATAGGTACCTTCTTTAAATATTTCAGTTCTAAAATAGTTATAACCTTCTTGAAACATTTCAGTTCTGAAATAGGTATAACCTTCTTTAAACATATCGGTTCTAAAATAGGTATTACCTCCCTTAAACATATCGGTTCAAACATAGGTATAACCTTCTTTAAACAT
This sequence comes from Serripes groenlandicus, assembly GCA_031761405.1. Taxonomy (NCBI): domain Eukaryota; kingdom Metazoa; phylum Mollusca; class Bivalvia; order Cardiida; family Cardiidae; genus Serripes; species Serripes groenlandicus. The sequence continues at coordinate 214,737 of JASEVX010000147.1, forward strand.
TTCAGTTCTAAAATATGTATAACCTTCTTTAAACATTTCAGTTCTAAAATAGGTATAACCTTCTTTAAACATATCGGTTCTAAAATAGGTACCTTCTTGAAACATTTCAGTTATAAAATAGGTATAACCTTCTTTAAACATATCGGTTCTAAAATAGGTATAACCTTCTTTAAACATTTCAGTTCTAAAATAGGTATAACCTTCTTTAGACATATCGGTTCTAAAACAAAATAACCTTCTTTAAACATTTCAGTTCTATAATAGGTATAACCTTCTTTAAACATTTCAGTTCTAAAATAGGTATAACCTTCGTTAAACATATCGGTTCTAAAATAAGTATTACCTCCCTTAAACATATCGGTTCTAACATAGGTATTACCTCCTTTAAACATTTCAGTTCTAACATAGGTATTACCTCCTTTAAACATATCGGTTCTAAACAAGGTATTACCTCCTTTAAACATTTCAGTTCTAACATAGGTATTACCTCCTTTAAACATATCGGTTCTAAACAAGGTATTACCTCCCTTAAACATATCGGTTCTAACATAGGTATTACCTCCTTTAAACATATCGGTTCTAAAATAGGTATTACCTCCCTTAAACATATCGGTTCTAAAAGAGGTATTACCTCCGTTAAACATTTTGGTTCTAACATAGGTATTACCTCCTTTAAATATTTCAGTTCTAAAATAGGTATTACCTCCCTTAAACATATCGGTTTTAACATAGGTATTACCTCCTTCAAACATATCGGTTCTAAAATAGGTATAACCTCCTTTAAACATATCGGTTCTAACATAGGTATTACCTCCCTTAAACATATCGGTTCTAACATATGTTTTTCCTCCTTTAAACATATCGGTTTTAAAATATATATTACCTCCTTTAAACATATCGGTTCTAAAATAGGTATTACCTCCTTTAAACTTAATGGTTCCGACATAGATATTACCTCCTTTAAACATATCGGTTCTAAAATAGGTATTACCTCCTTTAAACTTAATGGTTCCGACATATATATTACCTCCTTTAAACATATCGGTTCTGACATAGGTATTACCTCCTTGAAACATATCGGTTCTAAAATAGGTATTACGTCATATAAACATACCGGTTCTAAAATAAGTATTACCTCCTTTAAACATTCAGTTCTGAAATAGGTATTACCTCCTTTAAATGTCTCGGTTCTAAAAAAGGTATTACCTCCTCTAAACATATCAGTTTTAAAATATGTATTACCTCCTTTAAACATATCGGCTCTAAAAAAGGTATTACCTCCTTTAAACATATCGGTTCTGACATAGATATTACCTCCTTTAAACATATCGGTTCTGACATAGGTATTACCTCCTTTAAACATATCGGTTCTAAAATAGGTATTACGTCATATAAACATACCGGTTCTAAAATAAGTATTACCTCCTTTAAACATTCAGTTCTAAAATAGGTATTACCTCCTTTAAACGTCTCGGTTCTAACATAGGTATTACCTCCTTTAAACATATCAGTTTTAAAATTACCTCCTTTAAACATATCGGTTCTGACATAGGTATTACCTCCTTTAAACATATCGGTTCTGACATAGGTATTACCTCCTTTAAACATATCGGTTCTAAAATAAGTATTACCTCCTTTAAACATTCAGTACTAAAATAGGTATTACCTACTTTAAACGTCTCGGTTCTTATAAAGGTATAATCTCCTTTAAACGTATCTGTTCTAACAAAGGAATTACCACCCTTAAACATCTCAGTTATAATATAGGTAATTATAACCTCATGCAAACATCCCAGTTCTAATATAGGTATTACCTCCTTTAAACATCTCAGTTATAATATAGGTAACTTGTACATCATGTAAACATCTCAGTTATAATATAGGTAACTTGTACATCATGTAAACATCTCAGTTCTAATATGAGTATTACCTCCTTTAAACATCTCGGTTCTTATATAGGTACTACACCTCCTATACACATATCAGTTATTATACGAGTATATGTATTACCTGCCTAAACATCTCAGTTCTAATATAGGTATTGCCTCCTTTCAGCATCACAGTAATAATATAGGTATTACCTCCTCTAAATATCTCAGTTCTAATAAAGGTACTACACGTCCTTTAAACATCTTATTTCTAAAATAGGTACATGTATTACCTCCTTTAAACATCTCAGTTATTATATATAGGAATTACATGTACCTTCCTTAAACTTGTCAGTGCTAATACAAGTATTATCTGCCTTAAACATCTCAATTATAATAAAGGTAGTACTTCCCTTAAGCAGCTCAGTTCTAATTATTATATAACCTCCCTTTAAACATCTCAGTTCTAATATAAGTATAACTTCCTTAAAAAAGTTCTGTTCTAATATAGGTATAACATCCCTGAAGCATGTCAGTTCTAAATAGGTATTACATCCCTGAAGCATGTTACCTCCCTTAAGCATGTCAGGTCTAATTTAGGTATTACATCCCTAAAGCATGTTACCTCCCTTAAGCATGTCAGTTCTAAATAGGTATTACATCCCTGAAGCATGTTACCTCACTTAAGCATGTCAGTTCTAAATAGGTATTACATCCCTAAAGCATGTTACCTCCCTTAAGCATGTCAGTTCTAAATAGGTATTACATCCCTGAAGCATGTTACCTCCCTTAAGCATGCCAGTTCTAATATAGGTATAACATCCCTGAAGCATGTCAGTTCTAAATAGGTATTACATCCCTGAAGCATGTTACCTCCCTTAAGCATGTCAGTTCTAAATAGGTATTACATCCCTGAAGCATGTTACCTCCCTTAAGCATGTCAGTTCTAATATAGGTATTACATCCCTAAAGCATGTTACCTCCCTTAAGCATGTCAGTTCTAAATAGGTATTACATCCCTGAAGCATGTTACCTCCCTTAAGCATGTCAGTTCTAATATAGGTATTACATCCCTAAAGCATGTTACCTCCCTTAAGCATGTCAGTTCTAAATAGGTATTACATCCCTAAAGCATGTTACCTCCCTTAAGCATGTCAGTTCTAATATAGTTATTATATCCCTAAAGCATGTTACCTCCATTAAGCATGTCATTTCTAATATAGGTATTACATCCCTAAAGCATGTTACCTCCCTTAAGCATGTCAGTTCTAAATAGGTATTACATCCCTAAAGCATGTTACCTCCCTTAAGCATGCCAGTTCTAATATAGGTATTACCTCCTTTAAACATCTCGGTTCCATTGTACGACGGTGTATGTAAAAGATCGAATTGAGAAAGTGTCATTCCTTCCGATATCTCTACAGAATTACCACTCCCGAATCTCCATTCATAAACGACATCATCTATTGAATAGGCAACTGAAATGAAAGGTCATTTAACTTTTTTGAGCGGTTATTGGAAATATTTACATTCATATATATAACTAACATAGCAAAATTAAATTACATAATAGTTTTCAATGAGCTAAGGCCAACCCAACAGTAAAACATCTTTGATCAGTTTAGATGCAAACCAGCCCTCGTGTCCGAGCAGTCTGATCTGGTTATGTAATGTTCGTCAATGAGTCATAGACGGTCTAAAGAAAAATATGTATAGCATTTCACGCAGACCGTTTCCGCGCGTGTAATAGTTACGTTAATGTCGGTTTGCAAAGTGCACCGCTTATGTGTACTTTTTTAAAAAATAGTATCACCACTTTGATAACACGCTGTGAGAAAAATAGTTTTCCAAGCTTAACTCTTTCAGCGCCAAATTGTTAAAAGTAGACTCTTCTATGTTCAAAATCGGGCGTCTCCTTTTCTCATATAATACAATTTTGGACTATTTTGATAACTAAAAGGCAAACAATGCTTGTTTCAGGTGAGACAGCTCGTTACGAGCTGACTCGCCTGAATCAGTATTGTTTGCAACAACCTGAATATTGCCTTTGGCGCTGAAAGAGTTAAGAATAAGTCCAGATAAGGATCAAACTGCGTATAACTGAGCCCGTACAACGATATAAACTGGCCTCGACGAACCGTGCAGACCCGGACCAGTCAGTACATCAACGCAAATACTTCATCTTTCGCAAATCGCTGCGTTTTATAAATTGATTCATTTATATATTTGCCTTGTTTGCACTTTCATATGCCTTAGACCGCTATAGAGTTTGCAAACCAAATACGTCTTTAGTCGCAATGAGCTCTAGCTAAGAAGAGTATTTATGCTGTGCGTACTCGAAATAATCGTCTAAATGAGACGGTTATTTTGAGTACCAACAACATAGGGTTTGGTTGTTGAGTCTTAAGAGAGATATATTTTGTAAAGGACAAGTTTAATTCAACATATCCGTGGCCTTTTTCTAGTTGTATGTCCTTCACTGTCGAAACTGTCTTTAAACAAGTCCAGGTGGTTACTATTTCGAGACCGAAACGATACTCGCACTGAACGTGAAGAAAGAAATATTTGATTCGTCTCTTAATGGAATTCAAAGCCAGTAAACATTGAGCAGGCCATACTATTATTAACACGTCTACCGGAATAATGGAATATGGGCATCGTCATACCAAAAGTGACCATCGGGACATGGTGACAAGTAAAGATCCAGATTAGCCTAGGCGTCCGTACACTGCATTCCAGTATCTTAACTGTTCGTTATTAATCCGTCCTACAAGATTCCATCACAACTCTGGAGATCTTTCCACACAAATGGCGCGAGTACTGGCTAAGTATCCAGGAAGAAGCAGACGTGATCGATATAAGCTTAAAACTTGTTTCGCAATCGATTTAAAATAAATAAATTTAAACTAAGACCATTTAAACAAGCGGTTAGATTAAGATTTCCATTCATGGTTACCCTTTCAAACTTGCCGACGCATTATGACCAATAGCTCCTTTTCCATCACTGTTTCAACTTTTGTTTACACCAATTATGCTCTCGTTTTCGTATATCCAGCAGACGAGGTTCGGTAAACGAGTTGGTCATTTCCAACATGCAAACGCATTGGGAAAACATAGTTACAAAAGGAGAAATGGATCATAATGAGAAACTTCTCTTTTTGCCACAATCTTTTCAACCTTTTTCCTAAAAAATCTGGTCTCATTTATATATATTTTCCATAGTGTTACTTAGATATTTCAAAAGTATTCTGCTGCAGACATGATGTATGTTTGAAAGCGTTTAAACCTGATAAGGTCCGTTTTTGAGTGACGTGAGTCACGTGACTCTTATATACTCGTCTATTTTATGAGACAGCTAGATATTTTAAGGCATCCATACATCTCCTTTTAAAAGTGTCTGGTAAAGATAAGAGCGTATATTTGAAAGCAGTCTATATCAGGAAATTGAAAAGAAATCAAGCGTCGTCTACTATGATGAAAAAAATAATAAACAACGCCAGGCAAAAAGAGATATTGTTGTAAATCCGCTGATGATGCGGACTCTGGCGAGTCTATGAATAACATTCTGTGCCCGTCTTTAGTGAAATGTAAGACAAGCGGTCAAGAAAGCCTAGCTCACGGACCGGATGGTCGATTATTTGAATCCCCGTTCTGATAGTAGCGTTTTGTTAGCAAACAGCAAGTTAAATAAAAGTGTTGAAGTTCCAGCCTTCGTGAAGCCTGACCAAAATGGTTAGGACTCGGGGAGTGATATATGTACTGACTGGCTCTTTCAATAGAAAGTCACATTTCGCTTTTTATTTTGCTTAGTGGCACGTTTGTAATGTTGTCATTGCTATTACACACCAACAATATGGGCGTGCTACATGACCCCTTTTAATCTGATGCGGGACAAATTGATTTTTACCATTTTATTCTGAGATATGTTAACTCTTTTGCTCCCAAAGGCAATTACATTCTTTTTCAAACAATGCATATTCAGGTAAGAAAGTTCGTAACGAGCTGTCTCTCCTGAAATCTGCATTCTGTGCCATTTTAACATTAAATAATACCAAATTTCCTGTTGGATTAAGTATTGAGTGTTCCAATTTTCAACATGGAAGAGTCGCCTTTGTGAAATTCGGCTGGTATATAGTTAAAGGGACCTTACCTTAATGTTTGGTCTAAAAGCTTAAAGGTGTTAAAGTTGTAAAAGTGTTTTTAATTAAAAGCCGTGATGTTTCAATATTGAATTACATAAACAGTTAAATGTGCTTAACACCACCTTTGAATAGCGATTATCTGTCGAAATCAACTGCCCAATGAATGCCAACCGTGAATGCCAAGGACGGCAGCCATTACTACCTTTTCAAGGTTTTCAGTATTACCCGGCCGGGGATCGAACCCACGACCTCTTGCACCCGAGGCGGTCATTCCACTCCTGTATTAATTACATGTACGATAAAGTTAGTTTCCCTGGAGCTCCGCTCATATTATGTTATTATTTGTCTTACGCATGTTGGTGTTGGTAATATTTGACCATGGGCCGGAGAACTGGTCGCATAAATAAGATTAAAAAATGTTTAAAATGGCGTTAAACCTTAATTAATCAATCAATTATTGTTAGAATATTTTGAATTCCAAATCATGGAACCGCCCGTTTAATAAAATATTAAATCTCATTAAAACCAGACCCCAGACTTCGTTAACAAGTATACGGATCGGAGGACTGTCCCATGCAGTTCGTCTCAGATTGACATTTGCGTCAGCCTATTAAACTGTCGCTCACCAAATATGTTGGTATAAAACACGTTACATGACCTATATGAATACACGACATAGAGAAGCGGTTATTGTCAAGTATTCCGATTGTATAGCTCGGGGAGGAATCCGCTGTGTTCGAGTGGTTAGCGTCGGGGATTTCGAAACCGGGTGTCCCAGGTTCGATCCCCAGTCGCGGCACTACGGTCATGGTGGAGTGCCCTTGGGCAAGGCACATTTTCCAGCCTAGTACTGGTTTGTTTACCCAGGGATCATGACTATAAATGAACTGTCGCCGTGATATAACTGAAATAATGTTGAAAGCGGCGTAGAACCCCACTAAATAAGTATAGCTCGGGCGTGTGTTGTATCGGTTACATTGGACATAACAACTGATCACGTGCTCATGAGTATTTAAGTGTATAAGGTCAATTCGAGATCGCCCTATATTGGGGATAGTCAGATCTCCTGTAAATGCATCGAGGTAGTTTGTTCAGATTGTAATGGGATTGCAACTTCTTACAATACTTACAACTTCCAACGTATAAAGGACACGTCTGGGAATCTAGCGGGTACTTCTCTAAATGCATCCGACACGACGCCCTTATCGTTAACCTGCAAAGTAAAATTATTAAAACCTTATACCCATGTGACCATATTTAACCCCCCCCCCCCCCTTTCCAACATATACACACATTTTGACACATCTGCAGCAGATGTCTTTTGAAAACATTGAGCCAAAAAAATAAGTTTCTAAAAACAAGTAATTTCGACTTTTGCCACACTGTTTTCAACTATATTCAATATTTAAACTTTCATTTATAGAGATGTTGCAAGGTTTTTGCCCAGGAAAGTTCAAAGTCGTCTGCTTTAGATTTGTCATATTTGAGAATTGGTTAACCCTTTCCCTCATATAGACGCTTTCTGACGCCTCTGCAGCAGACGGCTTTTTGAAAACATAGTGACAAAAGAAGAACTTGCACAAAACGTGCAATTTCTCCTTTTGCCACAATGTTTTCCACTTTTTGTCATAGGTTATCCATTCAGTTATGGAGATTTTCTATGTTTTGACAAAATACGTTCAAAGTCGTCTGCTGTAGACGATCGTGAAAGGTGTAGAAAAGAGGCGATTGTGAAAGGTTTAGAAAAGAGGCTTTTGTGAAAGATGTCGAAAAGAGGCGATTGTGAAAGGTGTAGAAAAGAGGCTTTTGTGAAAGGTGTCGAAAAGAGGCTTTTGTGAAAGGTGTCGAAAAGAGGCTTTTGTGAAAGGTGTAGAAAAGAGGCTTTTGTGAAAGGTGTAGAAAAGAGGCTTTTGTGAAAGGTGTAGAAAAGAGGCTTTTGTGAAAGGTGTAGAAAAGAGGCGATTGTGAAAGGTGTAGAAAAGAGGCGATTGTGAAAGGTGTCGAAAAGAGGCTTTTGTGAAAGGTGTAGAAAAGAGGCTTTTGTGAAAGGTGTAGAAAAGAGGCGATTGTGAAAGGTGTAGAAAAGAGGCTTTTGTGAAAGGTGTAGAAAAGAGGCGATTGTGAAAGGTGTAGAAAAGAGGCGATTGTGAAAGGTGTAGAAAAGAGGCTTTTGTGAAAGGTGTAGAAAAGAGGCTTTTGTGAAAGGTGTAGAAAAGAGGCTTTTGTGAAAGGTGTAGAAAAGAGGCGATTGTGAAAGGTGTAGAAAAGAGGCGATTGTGAAAGGAGTAGAAAATAGGCTTTTGTGAAAGGTGTAGAAAAGAGGCTTTTGTGAAAGGTGTAGAAAAGAGGCTTTTGTGAAAGGTGTAGAAAAGAGGCGATTGTGAAAGGTGTAGAAAAGAGGCGATTGTGAAAGGTGTCGAAAAGAGGCTTTTGTGAAAGGTGTAGAAAAGAGGCGATTGTGAAAGGTGTAGAAAGGAGGCGATTGTGAAAGGTGTAGAAAAGAGGCGATTGTGAAAGGTGTAGAAAAGAGGCGATTGTGTTTCCGTATTTTCTTTGATAGCCCTTTCCTGCATACAAACGCTTTTTCAACGCATCTACATCAGACGTGTTTGAAAACATTGTTCTTTCATTCATAGAGAGTTTCCATGTGTGTGTATCAATTTGTTTAAATTCGTTTGCTACAGTTTTAACCTCTTTCTCACGTGTATACGCATTTTGACGAGTCTACTGCAGACGAATATTGAAAATATTGAGGCAAAAGAAGAAATTGCTCATTATGAGCAATTTCTCCTTTTTGCCTCAATGGTTTCAACTCTTTCAATAAATTAAATTTCCCTTATTAAGATTTGTCTATAATTTTGCCTAGATGTTTTTAACTCTTTCAGCGCCGAATTGTTTAAAGTATACTCTTCTTCCATGTTCAAAATCGGGCGTCCTTCATTTCTCATGTAATAAAGGTTTGGATTATTTTGATAACTAAAAGGCAAACAATGCTGATTTCAGGTGAGACAGCTCGTTACGAGCTGACTCGCCTGAATCAGTATTGTTTGCAAAAACCTCAATATTGCCTTTGGCGCTGAAAGAGTTAAAGTTGACTGCTGTTGCGAAAGAGTTTATAGCGTTGTTGACTGATTGGCCATCAGTGTAGATATATATCTAGTTTTAAGCTTGTCGGAAATGTTTTAAGTTTCTTTCTCGCAGAACACCGTTCGATTTATCATCTTGTTACGCAATACTTTAAACTTTAAAATGTCAACCATTCGTGCAGCATACCATACTATTACTACTACACATATACCAAAGACTATAACAATGGTTGTAATGGCTGCCCTCCTTGGCGCTCAGGGTTGCGAGGTTAGCATAAAGACTTGACTAGCTGGTGTCAGGATAAAAGGACCATTATAACTGGTAACATAATACCCAGGACACGTCGTGATATAACTAACATTATTGGAAGCGGCTTAAAACATAAATTGATCTAAATTTGGGATTATAGTACAGGTTGGAGGACATGAAGCTGCACATGGTCATTTGAGTTATCTTTAGTTTAGTTTGTTTCTTTATTAGGTCCACGATACGATATGCATTAACACTTTCCAATATAAAACACATCTGTAGCGGACGACTACTGGGACAAATATTAAGCGTTTCTAAAAATGAACGTTAATATAATAAATAGAATTAAAATCCTTGTGGCAAACGTCGTCTGCAGAAGAGACAGAAAGCGTATACATGGTTTTTCGAAACATTTTAACTTCATTACGAAATTCAGGAGTCTGGTAAAACACTAACCCTAAACAGAAAACATCCGTTTTATATTCAAATGTCTTGACAGAATGACATATTCCGTAAGCAGTTTAATGCCTCAGACTGACTTAAAGGTTTTGCTTCCCACCTGGTATCCATTAAAGTAAATCTCATTATAACCAGACCTAAACTTGCTGGATCGTTTATGAATCGGATGTCTGTCCCATACAGGTCGGCTCAGATTGACCTTTGCGTAAGTCTATCAATCTGTGGCGTACCAAACCAATCGGTATAAAACAGGTAACATAATGTTCTGATTAACTGCTCGCCAAATGGCATTATTGCCGAGTGCGAGGGTAAACAACACCAACAAACAACAACATCCGATTGTATAGCGCCGAGCGCGAGAGTAAACAACGCCAACAAACAACAACATTCGATTGTATAGCACCGAGTGCGAGGGTAAACAACGCCAACAAACAACAACATCCGATTGTATAGCGCCGAGTGCGAGGGTAAACAACGCCAACAAACAACAACATCCGATTGTATAGCGCCGAGTGCGAGGGTAAACAACGCCAACAAACAACAACATCCGATTGTATAGCACCGAGTGCGAGGGTAAACAACGCCAACAAACAACAACATCCGATTGTATAGCACCGAGTGCGAGGGTAAACAACGCCAACAAACAACAACATCCGATTGTATAGCGCCGAGTGCGAGGGTAAACAACGCCAACAAACAACAACATCCGATTGTATAGCAACGAGTGCGAGGGTAAACAACGCCAACAAACAACAAAACATCCGATTGTATAGCACCGAGTGCGAGGGTAAACAACGCCAACAAACAACAAAACATCCGATTGTATAGCAACGAGTGCGAGGGTAAACAACGCCAACAAACAACAACATCCGATTGTATAGCACCGAGTGCGAGGGTAAACAACGCCAACAAACAACAAAACATCCGATTGTATAGCAACGAGTGCGAGGGTAAACAACGCCGACAAACAACAACATCCGATTGTATAGCACCGAGTGCGAGGGTAAACAACGCCAACAAACAACAAAACATCCGATTGTATAGCAACGAGTGCGAGGGTAAACAACGCCGACAAACAACAACATCCGATTATATAGCAACGAGTGCGAGGGTAAACAACGCCAACAAACAACAACATCCGATTGTATAGCACCGAGTGCGAGGGTAAACAACGCCGACAAACAACAACATCCGATTGTATAGCCCCAAGTGCGAGGGTAAACAACGCCAACAAACAACAACATCCGATTGTATAGCAACGAGTGCGAGGGTAAACAACGCCAACAAACAACAACATTCGATTGTATAGTGCCGAGTGCGAGGGTAAACAACGCCAACAAACAACAACATCCGATTGTATAGCAACGAGTGCGAGGGTAAACAACGCCAACAAACAACAACATCCGATTGTATAGTGCCGAGTGCGAGGGTAAACAACGCCAACAAACAACAACATCCGATTGTATAGCAACGAGTGCGAGGGTAAACAACGCCGACAAACAACAACATCCGATTGTATAGCAACGAGTGCGAGGGTAAATTACGCCGACAAACAACAACATCAGATTGTATAGCAACGAGTGTGAGGGTAAACAACGCCAACAAACAACAACATCTGATTGTATAGTGCCGATTGCGAGGGTAAACAACGCCGACAAACAACAACATCCGACTTCCCACCTGGTATCCATTAAAGTAAATCTCATTATAACCAGACCTAAACTTGCTGGATCGTTTATAAATCGGATGTCTGTCCCATACAGGTCGGCTCAGAATGACCTTTGCGTAAGTCTATCAAACTGTGGCGTACCAAACCAATCGGTATAAAACAGGTAACATAATGTTCTGATTAACTGCTCGCCAAATGGCATTATTGCCGAGTGCGAGGGTAAACAACACCGACAAACAACAACATTCGATTGTATAGCACCGAGTGCGAGGGTAAACAACGCCAACAAACAACAACATTCGATTGTATAGCACCGAGTGCGAGGGTAAACAACGCCAACAAACAACAACATCCGATTGTATAGCGCCGAGTGCGAGGGTAAACAACGCCAACAAACAACAACATCCGATTGTATAGCGCCGAGTGCGAGGGTAAACAACGCCAACAAACAACAACATCCGATTGTATAGCGCCGAGTGCGAGGGTAAACAACGCCAACAAACAACAAAACATCCGATTGTATAGCACCGAGTGCGAGAGTAAACAACGCCAACAAACAACAACATCCGATTGTATAGCGCCGAGTGCGAGGGTAAACAACGCCAACAAACAACAACATTCGATTGTATAGCACCGAGTGCGAGGGTAAACAACGCCAACAAACAACAACATCCGATTGTATAGTGCTGAGTGCGAGGGTAAACAACGCCGACAAACAACAACATCCGATTGTATAGCACCGAGTGCGAGGGTAAACAACGCCAACAAACAACAACATTCGATTGTATAGCACCGAGTGCGAGGGTAAACAACGCCAACAAACAACAACATCCGATTGTATAGTGCCGAGTGCGAGGGTAAACAACGCCGACAAACAACAACATCAGATTATATAGCGCCGAGTGCGAGGGTAAACAACGCTAACGAACAACAACATCCGATTGTATAGTGCCGAGTGCGAGGGTAAACAACGCCGACAAACAACAACATCCGATTGTATAGTGCCGAGTGCGAGGGTAAACAACGCCAACAAACAACAACATCCGATTGTATAGCAACGAGTGCGAGGGTAAACAACGCCGACAAACAACAACATCAGATTGTATAGCAACGAGTGTGAGGGTAAACAACGCCAACAAACAACAACATCCGATTGTATAGTGCCGATTGCGAGGGTAAACAACGCCGACAAACAACAACATCCGACTTCCCACCTGGTATCCATTAAAGTAAATCTCATTATAACCAGACCTAAACTTGCTGGATCGTTTATAAATCGGATGTCTGTCCCATACAGGTCGGCTCAGATTGACCTTTGCGTAAGTCTATCAAACTGTGGCGTACCAAACCAATCGGTATAAAACAGGTAACATAATGTTCTGATTAACTGCTCGCCAAATGGCATTATTGCCGAGTGCGTGGGTAAACAACACCGACAAACAACAACATCCGATTGTATAGCGCCGAGTGCGAGAGTAAACAACGCCAACAAACAACAACATCCGATTGTATAGCACCGGGTGTGAGGGTAAACAACGCCAACAAACAACAACATCCGATTGTATAGCGCCGAGTGCGAGGTTAAACAACGCTAACGAACAAACCCTCCAAAAATTCGATTGTATAACGCCAAGTGCGAGAGTAAAAAACGTTAACGAACAAACCCAACAAAATCCGATTCTATAGCGCGGGCGTTTGCTGCATCGTGTGATTATATCGGAAATAAAAAACGAGCACCTGCTCATGAGTATTAGGTCAATTCGAGACGACCCTTTATGCGGTGTAGTCAGATCCAATATACGTACAGCGAGGTGTTTTAGTCTGATTTTAATGAGATTACCATTAAGGTGTGATCAGAATCCCCTTGTAACTAATCAATGGGGAATCGGGGTCAGTATATCCACGAACCGTTCTAAATATTCCATTTCCAAATTTGTAGAATATTCTAAGTTTTAAAGCTTTATTATCTATATATGCCAAAACAATATGATCCGTTCCATGAGGAAACCAACATTATGGACTCAGCGTAATGTATCGACCCCGATCAGCCTGCGCAGTCCGTGCAGGGTTATCCGGCCTGACACATTCCGTCTAAGGGGATAGAGGTATACAGTGATGATTCCTGAAACAGAAAATCCACAGGAGGCGAAACGTGTCTGTCCGGGTAAGCCTGCGTGGCATGCTTAGGCTGATCCGGCTCGATACTTTACGCCGACTCCATAATGTTGGTTTTCTCCTGGATCGGCTCATATTGTTTAGCTAATAAGAAAGTGTGGTACTTTATGGATTGAGAAATAGAATTAGAATTAAATCCAGAATTATGTAACGTCTTTAGGAAGCGAGAACTTATCCATAGATGCGAAATAAGTTTTTAGAATTATATTGTGATTATGCTAGTGGCAGTAAAAATTCTACAGGAAAAACGTTGATAAATATTTGTTGTAGCCTACCTTTGTGAATATAGCACTGTGCCGTCTTGGTTGATCCTGAAGAACTTGTTCGGCGTGGGAACCATGTGGACGTAGGACTTTCCACCATTGAGGAATATCGTATCCGGATACCAGAGTCGTTCCAGTACCTTTATGTTCAGTGAAGAAATGTTTGGAAGCGAATTGTTTAAAGCTAGGCGTTTGTCTATCCATAACTGACGGAAATAGCAATCCATAGAATAGTCCTGGAAATAAAACCTTAACATTTCGACGAGAAAATAAATTATCCCCAGGACTAACGGTCTATGTTGACAAGCAGCAAAATTGCTTGGAAAGACAGTTGTTTGGAGTACTTTTGTGGGATAGCTAGAAAACACATGAATATGTTAACAGGCCGCATTGATATGACTGAAAACTGGTTGAAACGGCGTTTATTCCCAATCAATTATCCCCATTCGATACTCTATGTGTTATATGTTTTACTCCGCTTACAATATGTATTCAGATAAATAACGGCTGTTCCTGGATGAGCTACCAATACAACTGTTCAATACATCCTGACAAGAGCGTGTCAGTCGTTGCGCTAAACCCACAATCCTTATCGAAATGGAGGGAGATCACTAACTACTATTGTTAAAGTGTACCGTTGTTCAATATACAGTATACATGGCATCGGTGGTGTAGTACTAAGAGAGACCACTTTGAGAGAGGGATACAAATGTTCGATCTCCGGCCGGAACATACCAAATACTTTGTAAGACAAACGAACATAATACAGTTTAAACGAATCATCCGTCTCGGTTGAAACTTGAATGATTATGTGACATCTGTGAACAAAACACGAACAAAACGAGACTGTGAGTACTCAGAGTTAAGTTTAGCTAGAGGATACACAAAACAAGGTGATGCAACTAACTGGAGCTTTTTGAAATATATTATAACAAAACAGTCTTAGACCTTTTCAGCATAAAATAAAAAAATTGCAGACGACTATGAACTTATTTAGAAAATATTAAAAATGTTCGTAAATGCAATTATAATTATCAATTAGGGTTGCAAGCATTGTGGCAAAAGGATAAATTGCTAACCATGAACATTTTTTGGTTTTGTCACAAAGGTTGTCTGCTAAAAATGCGTCTGGAAAGAATTAATGCAAATGAAGCAAATATATAAATATCCCTTATTTACAATGGCAGTTTCAAAATGACCGAAAACATACAAAGATGTCTCATACAGCCATGTAAAAGACAATAAACAAAAGCAAACCCTATAGACACATATGTCCGAAAGCAATAGTAATATTGGTCCGGTTGTCCGAACAAATCTTATTTGTCGTGACATAAACACATTTATCTTTACACCGTCGCCGAAAGAGGGAAATTAAAACACACAATGGTCGATGTACAGCATGTCACAACAGAATAACCTTATGACTAAGCCAAGCGCAAACATCGATATAAGCCCAGCAATCTGATGTTACACCAGGGTCCAATTGCACCAACCTTACTTAGCGTTAAGTAATATTTAAACACCTGAAAGCATATTTCATTTTTCTTCGTTTCCCTAACAAAAATGCCAACGGATTTCGTTTCTTAACAAGTATCTTTAGTCAGCAAGTTAACTATTCATGTCAACTTAATTAATCATCTAATTAAAATGATTCCGGCATTAATGTTTTATAATAAGGGATCACAACGGATGAAATATGCTCTTAAGTGTTTAAGTATTACTTATTACTAAAAATAGTTGGTGGTACGATTGATTATTTGGTGTTTTAAGCCATTTTCAACAATTGTTTAGTTATATTGCGGCGTTTATTTATTTATATCTTTATTTCCTCCGATCATCGAAGATAGTACAAAGTACAAAGAAAACAATACAAAGTTGACAGAGAAAGTTGACACAAACTCGTTATGCTAATCTCGCAACCGTGAGCGCCAAGGAGGGCAGCCATTACTACCATTGTTAATGTCTTTGGTATGACCCGACCATGGATCGAACCGGTGTCCTTCCGCACCCGAGGCGGCACTACCCCAACGAAGCGGTTGAGGGTGAAGTGGTTGATGGAATTGGACCCCTGATATGTAATATAAGTCATATTGAAGAAGGGGTGTCTTTCCCTAGGCTGTATGGTAACAATGGGCAAAATGAATCATTGCTTTTCTTTGATGAATGAGACGTTTAGAAAATCGTCGTTTTGATGGAAGTGTCTGTGTGGTATAATAGTCCTGGCCGTCTGATTAGCAACACTTTCCCGCATACAGACGATATTTGACGCATTGGCAACATAGGACTTTTGACAAAAATATCTTCAACAGTTGGGAAGGGAGTGTTAAGGTTGTTATGTTGTCGAGCAAATGTTTAGTGTCGAGTTTTATGTTCGTGTTAACCCATAAGCTGGTTACCGCGTGTAATTTCTTAAAACCGTCTGATTAACAAACCCTTTCCCTCAGTGTTTTGATTTATTTGGGGTTTCCAACGTAATTTCTGCCATATTACGTCGATAGTACACTTATTCATACTCATTGTTTGACAACCAGTTCTAGGCTAGGCAATATGCATTGTCTCCAATGGTACTCCGCACAAACAACTTCTGACGGGGATCGACGCTAACCACTCGACTACGGTTGCTATCTATTTTATCATTAGTGTCTGTATGTCTAGAAACCGTCCATATATTTGTTTGTAGTAAAAATCATTTATTGTTTGTAAAATTATGAAAAGAGCTTTGTCCTGTCGATTACATGTAGAAGAAGATCTTAGAATTTGGATATATATATAAATTAATGTTTCCGAGAGAGACGGTAGGGAAATTGATTATGATTCATAACATAAAATGACTATTAGCATCATAGCATTCCAGCAATAAGTTTTTTTCATTACATATTTGGATTTCCAAATTCTGTAATATTTTCACACGATGTATATCTGAATATTTTACTTTTTTACTTCATGCGGAAATATCTCTTAACATAGTATGGATGTATTGTTGAATAAACACATATTTAGCTGATATTTAAAATAAAATTGAGAACGGAAAGCATATACATCTGTCTGTCAAATTAACGAATCGGCAAATCACTAATATTGTGCCAATGAGCAAGGCATATTTCCCAAACAAGTAACTGGTTTGTTTACCCTGGCATCATGAATTTGTGATGAGACGCCTTGATATAGCTGAAATAAGGTGGACAACGACGTAATACAGATCTTCCATTTGATTTCCTGGATGGTATTAAAGTCGTTTATCTCGAAGGTTGTATTGTTTGGGGGAAAGGGTTTATTGATTGATTGATTGTTTGGTGCTTTACGCCGGTTTTAACATTTTTTTCAGTTATATCACAGCGTTTCCTTGTTAAGTTGCCTGTATTACTGGTCCATTTATCCTGACACAAGCCAGTCAGTCGTAATGCTAACCCGCAACCATTACAACCATTTTTAAAGTCTGAGAAAGGGTTTTATGATACAGAGATGAGGCGATATCTAATTAACAGCATGTCAAATGTTTACAGACCAAATCCATAAACTGACATCTGTAATACATCGTTGGGTTAACGGTTTGGTGATTATTGTCCATGTGGTGATTCCAATTGTCATAAAACCTAATAACATGATTATCGTCAATCAGAAAATAGCTCTGTAGCAAGCAGACGATATTAAATTGACTGCATTTGCCTTAAGTTTTGTTTCGGTAAGGCAATTTTATCATATTATGCTATAATACAAATGTTTGAGGATGAACATTTAGCTATATTAACATCTGAGATAACAGTTCAATAACGTTGTACAAAAACCAATGTTTACTTTGTACCCGTCATAGAGAAGTTCACGTTTACCTTTATTACTAGTGATGAACTCCTTTTTGAATTCACGTGATGACATTATTGAAAAATTGCAAATAAAGGAAAAAAATTGTTTAAAGTTAAAACCTGCAAAATTAGTTAATTTAGATCTTCAATTATTGAAAGCGGTAAACAAAGGACATCTTAAGATAGTACCTACTTACATCATAGTAATTATGATTAGCACAATCAAACAGATGGATTAAAAACATACAACTTATTGTTATTATTTAAAGAAATTATCACTTTAATGCAATTATCACCTTAATTCATTTATCATCAGTGACTGAATTAATACCAATCAGCGTTTTTTTTCTTCTCTACATTTTCAATAGTATGGGTTTTGAATACCCTGCATTTTCAACCATATATACAGAATACAGAATTGTATTTGTTGTAAGTAAATACAATACCTTTAACAACTTTACATATGGGTTTTGACTACCCTGTTTTTTTAACCATACGGGTTTGGACTACTATGACAAAAATGTACCATATGGGTTTTGAATGTCCACTGTTATCCAATGATATCCTCGAACACACGTCTGCCTGCCTAGTGTACAATTATAAAGATTTTGATCTCTTTAAATACTTCAGTTTTTATCACGAATTTCCGTGTTTTCGCGATAATTCGAAGATGAAAATGGATCTATAAATTCATATTTTGTTCAAATCTATACATAAGCTATGCGAACATATATACATATGCGAAATTCGAAATTCGAAAAAAATAAAATAACGCGACAGTTATCTTACTAGTTCAGAGAGTTATTTTTAATTTGGGAAATCATATATTGGACTTGCCATTACAATGTAGAGTTTTATTGTTGGAAATATTTTGTTTTCTTGATGTGATCTCTCGTTTACTGTTCATAAAATACATTAACATATACTTTAATTACTAAGCTAAACATATGGCAACGAATATATCTTGGTTCGAATGTTCGATGAAAATCAAGGGTTTTCTAAAAAAAAAATTAGCATTAGGCTATTAGTGTGATCGATACAATTCCGATGTTTTCATTCCAAAACGATGTTATTATCCGATTTCATAATTTGCTTTGATTAGCAAACTGGTACTAATTAACTAGCGGTGTATTAATAATAATAATAATTTACACATTTTAGATCATTAAAAAAGCCTTGATTGGTAAGTGCGAACATACAGAGATGTAGCAAGTGTTTGAAGTTCATTAATGGTTTTCTGAAGTATCAAACTGTTGAAATAAAACCTTTTATTTGTAGATAATTGTTGTTACTTGTTATTTTTATAAATACACCCAAATGCGATCTGCATGGTCACATCAGTATAGAAATTTCTTGACAATGGTACGTAATATTCGACATCACATTGCTGTTACGCCGTCTGTAGTTTGGAAGTATTTCCGCCGATCTGAGAAAAAAGCTTCATGTACTCTTTATGAAGCTGAACTCTCCTACCAGGGAACTACAACCAACCTCCGCAATCATCTACAAAAAAACGAATCCCTCTACATCCATTTAGAACTCTTTTGTAACTACCGAGCAGAAAAAAACATACACCGATATCTTCGTTTGTGAAAACTCCTCGCAAACTGTGCAGTGGTGAAAGTGAAAGGATTACGCAGTCGATTTGTGCTTTTGTTGTCATGGATCAAATGCCTTTAAGTGTAGGTGGATGGTGCTGTATTTCAAGGACTTATGGCAACTGTTGCTCCAGAATTCAAAATACCATGTCGTAATACAATTCGCTAACATATCGTTCAGAAGTATGACAGTGGGAAAGAAAAGTTAGTATCCGAACTAGAGTCAGTCAGCTCAGTTGCCATCACAACCGAAACGTGGACGTCCAATGCAACTGAGAGCTATATGACTGTTACAGAACGCCACATCGACAATGACTGGAAGCTGAAGTCTCTCCTCACCAGGGCCATGCCAGAACATCACACAGGTGAACACATGTTAAAACCTCGCCTACAGACTGAACTACTGTGTTGCTGAACAAAGAACGCTGTGCATTAACAATGTAGTGTAAACATGTTGGATTCGTTTGTTTAAAATGTATATGTAGAGTACAGTTATTAAATATTGTTCGTCTTGTTTTGTTTGTTTGTTTACACCAGTCACGTTGGACGTCTCTGTCGGATTTGAAAACATATGACTAATGGGAACATTATATATCCCGTTTTCAACAATATTTCAGTTGTATGCTGCAACAGGTGGTTGAATTACTCCTCATGGTCACTTCCACATTTTTTCTATAAGAACGACCCTCTCTTCCTTTCGGCGGTCCCTATCAGATGTCAAGTTTTGAAATATTTCAGAAGTGGGAACATTTCTCGTTTATACATTTATATGTTGCAAAAGAAAAATTGAATTTCAGTTGTAAACATGGTAATCAGAACTAAATGCTTCGAAAAATACATTAAGCATTGGATCAATAAATTTAAATCTGAGCACTTTACTAACGTATTTCTCACGAACATTCTTTTCATACAAATTCACTGGTCTAACGGAAATGTCAAATGTGAGTATGGGGTTTTGAACAAATTAAGAATTAATTAATTCTTTGTTGGCGAAGCATGCACAGATATGTCGAATATTAGAATATCTTGTGATCGTAGATATCTTGTGACACGATGATAACTTAATTTATGACCTCGACTTATCGCGAGAACACTGGTTCTTTTTTCGCAATATATCGAAAGTTTGGCGTGAAACGGTTGTAACTAAAATTGTTTTGTTTTTTACCAAGGTTACTTACCTTGTCAAAAAGTCTTTATAAGCTTTAAATCATTATTTGGTATACAATGGAAATGTAGGTGCCATTGCTCGTTTTTCTTAGCAATGGCACCTAAATTTGCATTGTTTACAAAAGGGTCAAAATTGCCCCTAAACCAGGGTTTTCTACGTCCCTGATATTACTTAGTAAAAAGGTGGGTAAAAAGGCAAGCTTGAGACAGTAATTCGTGATTGCTTTCGAAATTTTACACTTGAAATAAGAAGACAAATGCGTTTACACTGAGTTCACAGTTGATATAAACTTACCATGCTTCGTTCATTTATTGGTCCCATAGATCGAACTAGGATGTCTGTTTTGATCACAAGTGGAGCCTCTGAAATAAGGTAGACAGAATAATGGGGGCTTTATCGTCGAGTATTTCAACTTCGTATTTTTTATTCATGACGTCCTTATTCTCACACTGTTCTCGTTTGTACTTGTATTTACAGTCCGTTGAGAAGAGTTAAACTATTGTATAATTTCCACGGATTGACTTGATCATTTATATGGTTTCATATTTGTAGTCGTATGTACCATATCCAAAATACATTGCATCTAAAATTGGCATAGATCACAATATCAGAAAAACACGAGCATAACCCGAAATCCTACGAACGGATATTATATTAAACGGTCGTCTATTAGTTTCGAATATAGACTCTTCCGAATTCAAAGTTGGACAAGAACATTTAATGAAAAATAGCATCGAAACAATTAACATTAATAATTTTTCAAATGAAGTATTTAGAATCAATTCAAAAATACACAGTTTCGACATTTTACTGATATATAGTCAATAGTATAGACACACAAATCATGTTGCAGATTTATCACCTCAATTGAATATGTGCATTAAGTGATGTAATGTAATATACATATATAACATAGCAATTCGATTTAATCCTTTTCCATAAGCTAGAAATCCACAGCAGACGACTTTGAATACTTATTGGCACAAATATTGAAAATATCTTCAAATGAAAGTGTAATTAACGAATAGAATTGAAGATATGTTAACAAAGGAAAAAAATCGCTCTTATGAGCAATTTCTCCTTTTTGCCAAATGTTTTCAAAAAGTCTTCTGCTGTAGAAGCGTCAAGTTTAACGGTTATAACTTCAACTTATAAGACAAACTTACCTCCGAACCCAGGCCGTAGTCGCTTGTCATAGCCATGGAGTAGTCTGTCTAACTCGTTACTTACATTTCTGGTTGCAGCATCGTACGTTTTGGCACCAGGCAGAAGGAGTGCACTGAAATGTAAAAGCAGTTTTAATCTATATATGTATACTTATTTATATTACCGAAAGCGTATGTAACATTGCTACATTTCCTAGTTTAGTACTGGTTTGTTATCCAGGGATCATGAATAAGTGAACCGTCGCCGCGAACTAATTGAAATAATCTTGACATCGGAGCAAAACCACGATAAACTAAATTACTACTACAGAAATTACAGAAACTCCCTCTACACGCGTTTGAAAACAACATTTATGCTCACCGTATTGTAATCGTTAAACCCACATGCGCCGAATTGTATAAAGTAGACTCTTCCATGTTCAAAATCGAGCGTCTCCATTTCTCATGTAATAACAGTTTTGGACTATTTTGTTAACTAAAAGGCAAACAATGCTGATTTTAGGTGAGAAAGCTCGTTACGAGCTGACTCGCCTGAATCAGTATTGTTTGCAAAAGCCTGAATATTACCTTTTGCGCTGAAAGAGTTAAACCCACATTTGTGAACAGTGTAGACAAAGATATGACTGTGTATTCGTGTAGTCCTTTCAAAGTTAAGCTACTCGTGTATTTCAAAGGGTCCAAAGATTGATTGGCGGGGGTTTATATCTATGTCAACAATTTCAAGTCATATCACGAGCGCCAGTTCACCTATCCACGATTTTTCCCCTGGCTTTCGCAAACCAGTCCTGTTCACAAAAGCATCCTTTACAACTACACTTTAAACCCAATTGCTCGAAGACGAATGGCACTTGTCGCATTGCCTTCTGTCAAATGTCGGAAACAATATTGTTGACAGAACTGGGGTTCGAACCTCAGCACGTGTCGCTTCCAGGATTCGGCAAATACTACTCCAGAAAAGAGTAGGAACTCGCAGGAATTCAGCAGAATAAGGGGTTTAAGTGTTATACGTGCTTCATGTTTATTTCTATTCTATTCACTCATTTTAGTAAGTAGACATTCGTGAATTGAATGCAACAATTTAAAATTAAGCGCATATTCTTCGATACATTCTAACACAAACTCAAATAATAATGTCCCTTGCGAGTGTATTGCAAACAAAGCCAAGCCATTTGAAAACCGACCCTAGAGAGGTTTTAATATGATTAGTTCGTTTTGTCGGTGTTTACGCCGCTTTTAGCAATTTACTTGGTTAGTTACAACCAATCAATAAATCAATCAATCAATCAATCAAGTACTACTGATCCATTTACCCTTAACACAATCCAGTCAGTAATTATGCTATCCCCACAACCATGAGCGCCACGAAGGGAAAGCCACTACTACTATTCATTTTTAAATTCTTTGGTATTACACGACCACTTCACCACCCAGGATGTATTTTAAAGCGACTGAAATCCAGATGGCACGAAAGAAAAAAAAAAAAAAATCGAATTCACCCTAAATGTTATTCTTTATGTTATCCAAGTAAACCCAGGGTAGAAAATGTATCGTTTTTTATCAATAAAGTGAACTTGAGTCGTTTTCAATTGTCCCGATGAAGGGGTTTCCTATTTAAAAATACTTACCCCGTTACTGACAGGGTAGAATTTGCGATGGAAAAAGTATCGAAAACAAGAAAATCTCACCGATTATAGGGGTATGTAATATGTCAGTTATCATAAGTTAATGCCCCAAATACAAAAATAACACTTGTTTTCTTAAAATTGGAAATTTTATTTTGTTCGACAGTTGGGTATCTGGAGTTCAGTCGCTTTTAAAATGGTGAGTATATGGGATGTTCTGTATAGTAATATACTGTTATGCATTTTCGTTCAGGAGTGATCGAGATGAATCATCGCATCATCCACGCAATCTGATTTGGATCTGTTCTGTTCTCCAAATTATTAAAGAAGATTTGAATACACTTATGTAAAGCTGGAACCGTTTAATTCCTAAGCATGGATGCGCATGCGCAAGTGTCCCCCTTAAGATTAATAATAACGTTAAGGTAGGTTTGCGTAGAACACTTCTTGAATTCGATCAAAGTGTATACTTGTATTTACTCGGTGTTTGGTTTATTTAATTTAGCTATCTAGAGGTTTACATGATCAGTAGACGAATATGCTGCACATTCGGAAGACCTTCAAGGTCACAATACGCCACATACATTTCTTCTTTGATTCCATGTCAATCAATCAGTTTCAACCCTCAATTGTCATACTTTCTAAGTGTTTCTCAGGTAGAACACCCTATATAATTGAAAATAGTTACATTTATGGTTTAAAATAATCAAAAGAAAATGAGCTGGGGGTCATGCATTATGCAAGCAATAATTCACCCTGCGAAAATGGTTACCATCAATTTGGACGAAACTGCACGGACACGAAGGTTATACTGGATCTTCCCTGGCCACAAATACGAGAAAGCCGGTTTTACTGTGTCGAGGCTTAAATTGTTATGTATTCGTTAGCCTTATACAAAAAATGCCGTTTGAAATCACATCCTCTTGGGATAGCTCAAACATTCATTAAACTAAGACATTTTTGAAAGAAATTAAATTGATGTATTTTAATAGGACTTTGATGTTAAATGCACTTTTGAAAATAGGCCAACATGACGACGGCGCATCACAAAAGTTACAAGAAACACATACGCTAACAGTTAAATAATGGCGCAATCTGGACATAGATAGATATATTTTTTATTCTGGAAAAAGGGCAACTATGCCCAACATACCACAAACATATAGCACATTCATTTTAACAGTCAAATAGCGGAGTAATGGTCAACATCCGGGGAGAAAATGTTTGAAAAATAATATAGAAAACTTAAATAAGATTTTTTTTCCCTTTGATTGACAAACGAATTAATATACTCTAATCAAAGATAATAAGTTAATAGAAATGCAGATGAAATAAAAAGCTTAACCCTTTCAGCGCCAAATTGATTAAAGTAAATTCTTCTATGTTCAAAATCGGGCGTCTCCATTTCTCAGGTAATTACAGTTTGGATTATTTTCATAAATAAAAGGCAAACAATGCTGATTTCAGGTGAGACAGCTCGTTACAAGCTGACTCACCTGAATCAGTATTGTTCGCAAAAACCTCAAAATTGACATTGGCGCTGAAAGAGTTAAAATATAACATATCGATCAGGATAACTGTTTCAAATGGGCAATGTAGATGCACATGCTTGCCTAAGTCTTCACTGCATGCAGATGAATTACAACCTTAAATAGGTAAACACGACTCATATAGATTCCTGCGACGATAATCCTTCAAATGATACGTGTACATTGTTTCGTTGTTAACCCTTTCCCAACATACGAAACACATCTGCAGTATACGATTCGAAAACGTCTAGAAAAAAACGTGGGAAATCTCTATAAATGAATGCATTACACTTGAATAGAATTGACAACATTGTGAAAACATGAGAAATTGCTTTTTATGAGCAAGTTTCCAAAAAAATGTCTGCTACAGAGATGTTAGTAAGTGTCTGTTCTATTTAATAGCACGGGTTGATGAGCAAATATGTGAGACATTCACAGGAATACAAACCGATCTTTACCGACCCTGTCAATTAAATTTAAAAAAGCAGGATTGTCATGCATTATTGCCATATATTTATTTAAATGCAGTGATATTTCCGTGCTCGTTCAGAAACAAATTGTAACCGAATTTTGGAGGGGAAAAACGAGGTTCAAGTTTAACTCACTTCCTGGATGATACTACATTAAATGACATAATTACATCTGAAAGTATCTGCAAATATTTCATAAACACGCACTTAGTTTGTTTATTTAGGGAAATTGCGTAATAACATAAATGTTCATCTCTCAACTACGACCAACGAAAATAGTGCACATGCCATTCTACATCTATTTTACAAAATTATTAAATTAGAAGCACTGTGCGAAAACCAACCGTAGTACATCTGCGACCAGTAAAGATTGAGTTCATCCAGCGCATTCGCGCAGTTTGATCTTGGTCTTCATGGTCTGTTTATGAGATATAAATGGTGTTAAGAAACTTCTGTAGATCAGTATCCATTTGGATCCTTAGCACAACTGCATAGGAAGGTCCTTTTACGCATGTTCAATACTTTAGTTACGGTCGGTATTCCTTGAACACCGTTCATATCTTCATTTATGTATGCGTGATAATATAGTGAATGAAGTTCGACTTATTATATTTGCCGTAAATAGTTAACATAATTGATCGAAAAAAGAACAATTTTCACAATTCTTTATGGGTATAAACTAGAGAAAACAATACACATTAGCAGCTTAAGATTCTACCTCCCTGACATAGCGCTTAGTAATACTGAATAGCATATTTTATCATTTTTGTTTCCCTAATAGAATTGCCAAACTATTTCATTTCTTAAGAATTGTTAGTCAGAAATGTAACTATTTATGTCAACTTACTCAATTTCTAAAATACATTCAGTATTTTTAAAAAGGTGGTGGAAATGGACCCTGGGATCACAAACGTCGAAGTCTAAAGAACCGTTGGTTTTGTGTGTGGATTTCTTAAATACAAAACTTGCTTTAACATGTTACACGGCGAGGTACTGCGGACATTGTCGTGAGAGACACAAGTATGTCATTTTATAAAGTAATCTATCAAGTGCGCTTTTGCAGGCAAAAAGTGTGCATTACCAACACTCTGTTTCAGATGAACCATCGCTTTGTTTTTTGTCCTACACTACTACCGAAAAATATTAGTCTCAACAAAAACTATCTTTTGTATGATGTTTAGAGTTAATTGACTTCACGAAAGGTCCGTAAGTGTTAACAAATTGTTAACATATGAAGCGTGAGTCGGGTATGGCGAGTTTGGCTCTTATTGGATAAGCGTACACTTAAGACTCATTGATTGATTGTTTGGTGTTTTACGCCGTTTTCAACAAATGTTCAGCTATATCACGGCTTTTCCTGGGTAAGTTACCAGTTCTACTGGCTCAATTAACCTTACGCCAGGCAGTCAGTCGCAATACTAACGCCTCAACACAGAGCGTCAATGCGACCATTACAACCATGTTTAAAGTCTTTGGTATGACCCAACCGGAGATCGAACCCACGATGTCCCGCACCCGATATAAGCACTATTAACCAAGCGTACACTTCTGACAGATAATCAAAAGTGTAGCATTAATAGTTGCATGACAATGTAAATATACATTTCAATTATGCCGATCTGGATCGGCAACACGTCCTCTAATCGCTATACGCCGCACTTATTTAATATTTTCTTTTGATATGGCAATACTAATTTTTCTTCGTTTTTGTTGTAATATCATGTTTAGTCATCACCGCAAAACGTTACAATCCATACATTATCAGTGACGGTTATAGCGAACGGCTACAAACTGGTAACTCTCAAAAAGAACAAATCCCATAATGGATGCAGTTTCTGATTTGGAATCCAATAAAAGCAATTGGATAAAATAAACGTTTCAATTAATTTGTTTTTTCCCCCTAATGCCAAGACGTTTACACATGTTTACGGAAGGCTCATTACTCATCGATATTAACCTGATTTTGACCTCTGTGCAATGCCATATGAAACCGTCCATAGTTTGTATGTTTGAATGTCGATTTCAACAGTATTCCAGATATAGCGCGGCGTTTCCTTGGTAAATTACCACTACGACCGGTAATTTGTCACATTGAAACATCGAATAGATGTACAAACAATGCAGCAAAAGGAACAATAGCACATCATCAGCAAGTTGTCATTTTTGCGACAATAACTCGTTATTTTCAATGTCGTCTGCTGCAGATGCGACTGAGAGATGAATAAAGCTAAAGCCATTCGCGGTCGAACAGAGCACACTATTGCTATGTAAGTGAATGTCTGATGATTGATTACCGTAAATGGCAATACGTTCTACGTTACAAATGTCCTAAGATTACTGCGGAGAAACGACTCTGCGTAAAAAGTCGAATATTTATCTACCAGCATCATTTACCAGAACGATGTGGTGCCCTTTCCGTATGTATGTTATTAGTCAACGTCCAAAATAATATTGTCACAGGGGAATCTTTTGAGACGTAAGTTCAGCCGAAAAAGGCAACTATTAACCCTTTAATTGTGTTGTCTTACTAGAAATCTGATGCTGGATGCTATACGCTATTATGAAAGACTATTCATGCGCTATCTTAGCCTCAGTTTAGAATAATCAAAGTATTAAGAGTACTAAAACTGGTGTTCACATAAAAATTCAAAGATTTAATTTGTTCAAAGATGTTGAAAGTACAAAGAAAACATCGACAGTGATGTTTCAAGGGTTACGAATTTTCTTGTTTCATTTACATATTAATTGCATACAGCACACACATCGATTTCGCGTTACTCCGCTGAATGACGTATTAACTTCCAATATGTTAAAGTGTCTGCATAAATGTAATTATGTTTTTCTTGAAGAAAGGACATTCTTTTATATCAGGGAGAGATTTCGTTACTCAAGCGGGAGGGCGCACAACGTGAAAGACTTGAAATCGGATCCCTCCGTTGAGCAAAATAACATGTTTGTGACTATGTATCCGGCCATCTCACAGACGTAACCTTTGTTTGGCTAACAGGCGAAGTAATACATTCTCAATACTGAATCAAACCCATTATGAGTGTGCATATTAGTGTTTCCAGAAGCATGTTTTCAACAGTAACTTCGTAATTACAAAGATACCATGTTTGTGACTATGTATCCGGCCACCTCATAGAAGTAACCGAATTTTGGTTAACAAGCGAAGCAATACATTCTCAATACTGAATCAAAACCATTATTGGTGTGCATATAAGTGTTTCCAGAGGGCACACATCCTTTGAAATAGCTACGATCGCAATATTCGGTTAAATTGCTTCGCAATTGAACCCGATTGAAATGATTATTTGTAAAAACAGTATTAGCAATGATTAGTGCTTCGTGAATTCTCAATTGACTGGCATAAAGGTTATTATTATAAACAGTTCACTTATTAGTTGCTGGGACTAATATATATTTAACTTGAGACCAGGGTTTTCATAAAGAAAGGTGTATTCGTTGTAAGTTAAAACATAAATCATGAAAAATAAAATGTCATCGTTAATAGTTGACGATGCATTGCATTTACATTACGACTGTACATGGGTGAGTACATTATCGGTGCATGTATTACCCTCCGACCTATCATCAGACAAGATACATTGTCATAACATCCTCGCACATCTTGTGTTGAGAGACACTGTATTCGCATATTAAAAGGAGTGCGGTGTATCTACAATTGAATGATAATTAAAGATCCAGGAAAATGTAAATTACGCAATCATATTAGCCACTCCCGCCGTTTACCCGCGCTGACGGCGAAGTGCTCGTCTCTCGTCTAAGGCAGCGTCAAGCAAAACCAAACGTCGGGACCTTGCTTGAAGTGTAGAAAGAGATCACCCAACATGTTTACGCTTTCTCAACGGTATCAGACGATACATGTAGTAGGATATTTGTTTGTCTGATATATAACCCCACTTTCAACAGTATTTCATTCATATCACGGCCTTTTCCTGATAAATTACCATTACTGGTGGTAAGCTTATCCTGACACCATCGCATCAGTCGTAATGCTATCCCAGCAACCCGGAGCGCCAGGAGGGGGGGCGGGGTGGGGTTGGTTGGGGCTGGGGAAAGTCAAATCTTTAAGTATTTAAGTCTTAAATATGACCGGGAATTGAACCTTCGTTACCCGCTCTAGAGGCGGACGCTTAGTACCACTGCCACACCGAGGTGGGTGTGCAATTGGATCGTAATAAGCATTAATCATTTTAAACAGTATGTCATTCAATTTGCATAAAGTGGTATATTTGCATAGCACATACGAATTGCAACTTACATACTTTAGCGGATTGGAAACTAGTGCTGTATTTCTTCACACTTTGATGGAATTACAAGTACTTACTTGGTTACTTTTAAACTTTCATCAGGATTTATACAGTATAACGTAATATTTTGATATTAAAATCAACTGTTAACCCTTCTAAGGTCGATGTTCTTGATACAAAGCACTAACACAGTTGGGCCGCCAGACTATAACTCGGTGGAACACAATAGAGTAAATTATCCATCATCGTATTTTCCGATATCATAGAAGCTTGTGACAATATGTCTCCTGGAGCGTTAGAACATTTTACGTGGTAATTTGATGAGTGTGGATCGCGTTCCATTCTCCTAGACTGATGTTCATAGAGGCATTCCCGGCAACAGTCTGGACCCCGTGCAGTCGAATAGTGATTGCCACACTGACACTTTGTTTAATAATAATGGAACTATAATATACATATACGTTATGTTTTGTTATAAAGCTGAAAAGTTGCAATCGTCAATATTACAGGATTGAAGTTGGACCAAGGAATAGAGATAATTTTAGACACAGATCTGTTTGGGCTTCCTTTCTGAGCATCCCTAAAAGCCTTAAAGGTAAAGTCAAAAGGAAATACTCAGAACATGTTTTCCTGACTTAAAGTGATAAACTGAATTAAAATCAATAGTTTTAGGATTCGCATATTATCTTCAAAAAAGAAATAAAGCCACATACATGCAACATGTAAACGTATCGCAAAATTATCCTCGTGACATTAGAATGAAAATGGAACCATGTACATAAACTTAAATCTCTTTAATAAATATATTTTCAGTATTTTCATTTTCTAAATATTACACAAATTGAATGTCTTATAATCAGCATTACAAATATAACATCCTACAAATTTCAGAATGCTAATAGTTGTGTTCCTTTCGAGTTTAATATGTTTGCAATGACTGTCTGTTTTGTTTAATGAATTTCAAAATTCACTTGTAATCTAAATCTGGTTTTAACTGAAACAAATATGTTAAAACAACTCTCCGTTCGTCGCTGTTAAATACCACATTACCTCCTACTCATATGTTTCACGAGAACTCATCAAGGTATGCTCTGGGGAACCAAATGGTCGTTGCATAGACCATGTTAGTTACACCGTTTATTCGACTATAAGCAGCACTATGTGAACTATCTTCTAATTTGTCCCCGGATAACATTACCTCCGCTCAAACATCAATGGATTGACATGATGTTACACTTATATTGAAGTGTATCGCGGTCGTTCTATTCATTCATATTATATTTGCCCTGGGATGTATCTGCCTCGGTAGCGCAGTAGGTAGCGCGTCAGTCTCATAATCATATATTCAGAGCCATCTGAAGGTCGTGAGTTCAATCATCACCCGGGACAATTCATTTTGGAAGCGGTTGTATTAGTTTTAAAGCCACAATTCAATTAACAAAAGTGCTTAGAAATCACAAAAGAACAGCCTCGACGTGTTGTAATAGCAAACAGTATCCAATCAATGTATAGAAGTACAACTTTTTACATCTGGTACTAACAGTCACAAACTGTTACGAACCGTGAGTTACCAAACTGCTTCACTGAACGCAATGAGTATATTAACAAGCATCGTCGAACACACACGATTGGTTCGTGTGACCTGTGATACAGGAATCAATAGACACGTTGTGTACGATATTGTTATACTTTTCTTGACAACTGACAACCATTATATAATACAATGCTAAAGTATATTATAAGGCAATAATGGTTTACACATATTATAATTTTGACCTTAAAACTGCATATCCATGAAATTACTACACATTCATCGGCATCAGCATTTATAAACATATAACCAAACATAGAGCAATAGGTCTCTTAAAGTCAAGATAACATTTTATAGAATATTCCTTTAAATGCTCCGAGCATTCATCGGTATAAAAATGTATAAACGTATTACATAATCACTCATTTAGTAAACATTCAATAAAAGCCGAGATGACATTTTGTACAGATTGTTTCTTTAAATGTTCCTTTGCAGTGTCAAATGGCTGATCATATTACAATGTAGATGCTGAAATTATACATGTTTGCTCTGAAAATATTCCGATGAGAGAAAGTTGTAGTCCAATCGTGTTAAGACAATGTGATCCGAGACAATTATAATGCTTTATACATTTGCTTTTAGATTATATCTTCTCTCAATTAAACTGTCTGTATTTAATTGATGTCCTACGTGTAAGGGCAATACAAAGTATCCGTCAGAAGATATATTGCTATTTCATAAACGCAATGATGCCAATGTTTAATATGACACAGCTATAAAAGGCACGTATTTGTGTCATAACACTGAATTCAGAACCTTGCACATTTCGTTTCATGTAAGCATAATATTGGTTCAAAAAGTTTACGACAAGAGAAGTTCAATAGCATTATTGATCATTCGCATTGCTTTGTGTTTATTCTTCAAAACTCGCATAATATCGCGACATATTATATTTATATCAGAAAAGTGTCAGTTATATAATTATTCTTACTCGAGCATCGTATAATTTGGCGGGGAAATACTGCAACATCATCACAAATTGTATTTTTGTTAATCCGCCCTAGTGCACGGACGGTTGTTTCATCACGTTGAAAAGGTTTGCACAGACAGCTATTGTTTTCACTGATGATACTGCACGTGAACATTTTTCCTTTGTCTACGATGCTTTCAGTAGGGATCTCCTTCGGTTGTTGATATGTGCTTAATATCATGCAAAATATTAATGATAAATAGAGCGACATGTCTTTATGGCAGCTACATTGCTTTGCTTCGAACAGATGTTGCACTTCATTCTCGTTGAAGACATAAGTCAAAGTCATCAAAGTCTAAAGAACCGTTGATTTAAAATGTGTGTCTGTGAAATGCCTTCAGTGTTTGTTAAACAGAAAACATGCGTTAACATTTTACATCGCGAGGTACTGCGGGCATTGTCCTGAGAAATATGTCCTTTTATAACGTAAGATATCAAGTGTTCTTTTGCAGACGCATAGTATGCGTCATTACCATCACGCTGTATCAGATAAACCGTCGCTTTTTGTATCATCTGCCTTGGAATACCGGAAAAAACCTTTTTTGTATGATGTTTGACGTAAGTTGACTTCATTTTGAGTCCGTAAAGGTTAACAAACATATCGAGCATCAGTCTTTGGACCTTGTTGGACTTGCGTACTGTTGAGACTCATGTGATCATGCATGCATTCACTATTATGCATGCATTCACTATTAACCAAGCGTACACCTCTGACAGAGAATTAAAAGTGTAGCATTAC
Organism: Serripes groenlandicus; assembly: GCA_031761405.1. NCBI lineage: Eukaryota > Metazoa > Mollusca > Bivalvia > Cardiida > Cardiidae > Serripes > Serripes groenlandicus. The sequence continues at coordinate 247,576 of JASEVX010000147.1, forward strand.
TAGTTTTGCGACTATGTAAATATATATTTCAATTATGCCAATCCGGACAGGCATCAAGTCCTTGAATCGCTTTACGTCGCACTTGTATAATTATTTTAGATTTTCTTTTTATTTGGCAAATATAATTTTTTTTATCGTTTTTGATGTTATATCATGTTTTTTCAGCACCGCAAAACGTTAAAATCCATACATTATCAGTGACGATTATAGCGATAGGACTCACAAAAAGAACAAATCCCATACTGGATGCAGTCTCTGATTTTGAAATCAATAAAAGAGAATGGGAAACAACCGTTTCAATTAATGTGTTTATTTCCCTAATGCCAAGACGTTTACACATGTTTGCGGATGATTAATTACCAGACGAAATCGACCTGATTCTGAACTCTGTACAATGTCATATAACCCGTCCCTTGTGAGTGTGTGTTTTGAATGTCGTTTTACGCTCCTTTCAACAATAGTTCGCAACGTTTCCTTGGTAAATTAACAGTACGACTAGTTTCATTTATCCTTAGACCGATGGATCAGTCGTAGTACAATCCCCGTAAGTCTGAGCTCAAGGGCGGAAAGCAATTACTGACATTGTTAAAACATTGTCACCGCCCCCTCTTACCTGTCCATAGTGAAGGGCACACGTGAGCACTTCTGACCAACAGTGTCTGTTCACACCACCATGTCCAAATACTCAAACTTGTCAGACTATGCACACATTGACAAAAAATTCTAACAAGTTTATGTTGAAGTAATATGTGATCAATGTAGTTCAACTTGTACATGTTTGCGTATGGATGTGCTCATAACCAATTTAGATGACGTGTCAAAGTAGCTGGTAAATTGCACAAATGTAGCTCATGAATATCGCCAGCAAAGACGTTCAGTGAATGTTCCATTAATTTAGCCGTTATTAATTTCCCGGAGGCACTAAATTAACAGCAATTACTTTAAATATTGGCAACAGTTCGCAAACACTATAATAGAGGTTCAAACATTGCAGCAAAAGGAACAATACATCATCATCAGCATTTTGTCATGTTTGCAAAAATAACTCATTATTTTCAATGCCGTCTGCTGCAGATGCGACTGAGAGGTGGATAAGGCTAAAGCCGTTATCGAATGTATATGATCTATACGACACTATTGCTATGTAAGTGCATGTAAATGATTCATGTTTGATTACCGTAATGGGCAATAGGTTACACATAAAGCATGTCCTAAGATAACTGTGGAGTAGCTACTCTGCGTAAAAAGTCCAATATTTATACACCATCATCATTTACCGGAACAGCGTGGTGCCCGTTCCGTATGTATGTTATTAGTCTACGTTCAAAGCTAATATTGCCACAAGGGAATTTTGAGACGTAAGTTCAGCCGAAAACGGCAGCTATTACACATTCAATTTGATTATCTTACTAGATATCTGATGCTGGGTGTTATACGCTATTCTCAGATAATAGGCATGCTTAGCCCCGCGTTAAATATAACATTATTTTTCCTAAAGATAGAAGTCTGATGATTGGTGTTATACACTATTCTTAACGAGTTTTAGTCCGCTTTTAATAGAATATGAATAATCGTAAGGATATTATTAATATCGTATCGACGCTTTATTTACGTATCAAAACGATTGCAGTGTGACACTAATCAAATGATCATTCAGGATTCAGAAAAAAAAACGGAAATTACGCATATCATATTATCCACGTCAAGCAAAACCGAACGTCGGAGCTTTGCTCAAAGTGTAGAAAGAGATCACCCTGGGGAGGGAGGGAAGCCACATGTTTAAGTCTAGCAGCCCTAAATATGACCGGGAATTGAAACTTCGTTTCCCGCCTAGTACCACTACTTCACCGAGATGGGTGAATAATGCAATTGGATCGTAATTAGTATTAATCAGTTTAAACAGTATTTCATTCTATTTATAGATGGTATATTTGCATAGCACATACAAATTGCTCATATTGATACATACTTTAGCGGATTGGAAACTAGTGCTGTCTTTCTCCATACTTTGATGGAATTACAAGTACTTACTTGGTACCTTTAACATTTCATCAGGATTTATACAGTATAACGTAATATTTTGATATTAAAATCAACTGTTAACCCCTTTAAAGTCGATGTTTTTGATACGAAGCACAAACACAGTCGGGCCGCCAGACTATTACTCGGTGGAATACAATACAGTAAACTATCCATCATCGTATTTTCCGATATCATAGGGGCGTGTGACTATGTCTCCTGGAGCGTTAGAACATTTTACGTGGTAATTTGATGAGTGTGAATCGCGTTCCATTCTCATAGACTGATGTTCATAGAGGCATACCCGACAAAAGTCTGGACCCCGTGCAATCGAACGCTGACACTTTGTTTGATAACAATGGAACTACAATATGCATATAAATTATAAAGCTGAAACATCGCTACCGTTAAAAGTTCAGGGATGAAGTAGGTTCATTGACCCAGATCTGTTCTGCACGTCCTTGTTCATTCCTAAAAGCCGGAACGCTTTTGGCGATGGTTGAAATCGCTAGTTGAAGGAACATTTGTGCAAAATAATGCTCTAATCGGCCATGTTCTTTTGGACAAGAATATTTGTTAAACTTAAGGAATGTTTCCCTTCTCGGGAACTATCCTGTTAAATTAGACAAATAGTATCAGAGAAGAATATTTGAACGTACGGCGAACGCCAGAGAGGAAGTAATTACACTATTACCATATACATTCTCTGCTGTAACTCACAGGGCTTTATATTATATCGAATGGTTTTACTTATTGACACGTGCCAAACGAGACTAAACAGTACAATGTACTGCCCCGGGTGAGGATCGAACTCACGACCTATATAGCTCTGATAGTGTGGGATTATGAGACTGACGTGCTACCTACTGCGCTACCGAGGCACCTGAATATCTCACACTAGTAAATAAAAATGTTGATTTTTAGACTTTTTATGATTTACAAACGCACTTCGTCCTACTTAATATTGAATGTTTTGTTTGGAATCGTTAACATGACCCCGCAATTAACGAAATTATGATTTGATTGCATGTTTTACATTCACGAAATCCTCGTAGTTTGTCCAAAAGCACTGATAAATGCTGGTAAAGACGTTATAAGTGGTTTCTGATGCGATGATTTCAATGATCATAATTTTAAGACTTTACATGATTTTGACACGCACTTTGTCCTCGTTAAAATGACTTCAAACAAATAATTAATTGAGATTATGATTGACTTGCATGTTTCACCTTCCCGTGCTCCTCGTAGTTTGCTCCAGAACATTGATAAATAATTGTGAAGATGGTAGAAATGGGTTATGATGAACTGATATCATGGGTACTGGTAATGTAACCAGGAAATGACCTGAAAGGACTGAAGTACTGTTGAAAGCGGTATAAAGCATCAAATGTGACACACGCAATTTTATTAGCCGAAAGCGCAATCAAGTCTTAAAGGGATGTATCTAATATATGAAAGATTTGTCAGGCTCCGTTTTTGTTACCTGCGGTGGAAGAAAGAGGTATTTAAACAGATGCAATATTCGGGTATCCCCGTTTCCTTTCGTGTATTATCGGTATTCATTTACGATTAACTGCACGAATGTTTAAGATCTTTATGACGTCAGATATGTTTTTCCAATAAAAAACCGCGTTTATGGTGGCAGTCAAATTAATATGCAATGTATTTGCACTTTTCTACAATCATGCATTGTAAGCAATATGATAAACATTACATTACTTTACTACTGATCTGTGATAACATGCTAATGAATCCAATATTTACTGTTTTACCGTTGTGTCTTGCTCATTTTATGAGTATTTGGTGAATAGTGAATATGTTCACTACAATTGTTGCATCATTATTATGAAAAGAGTATTTTCTTCTGTGCGAAACTTAACTACGAAAATGGTGGTATATATGTATCTGGTAAGAACATCTTATACCAAGAATGCAGAATGATCCAATATCTTTGGAAATTAAACACTGTAAAAGTGTTTTATTTTTCGTGGATGATTAAATGTTAAAATATCAAAAAGAAACCAGTGAAAGTGAATATGAACTGGTGTTGTTAATGTTATGTGTCAACAATTAACATCAAAGGAATTGTCATTATGTTAGAGTTGCTTTGAAGTGTGTATAACGTAATACCGTTGTTCGAATAAATGACATTATATTTATATAAGTATATATGTGCCTCGGTAGCGCAGTAGGTAGCGCGTCAGTCTCATAATCATATATTCAGAGCCATCTGAAGGTCGTGAGTTCGATTCTCACTCGGGGCAATTCGTTTTGGAAACTGTTGTAATAGGTTTTTAAGCTATATTTCAATTAACAAAAGTGCTTAGAAAAGACAGAAGAACAGCCCACAGGTACATGAACCAGTATCATAAAATAAATACAACTAATTTCACTACTTATTAATATATAAATGTATAAGTAAATAGTGAAATAAATTATCTTATGCTACTGGTACCTATGGAACAGCCCTGACGTTTTATAATAGCAAACTGTATCCAATCGACCAATACAATTACAGATATTTATTTCTGGTACTAACCGTTACTAACCGTGAACTATAATACTGCTCCACCGAAAACCAAGATTATGTTTTCACTACCGTTTCCCAGTTTTGACAGTTAACCAACATTGATTCTGATCGAATACAGCATAATATTGTATTGCGCCAAACAGCCATTCGGATCCATCATTTTTATATGCGTCCCCATGTACATGTAGGAGAGTATAGGAAATGTAAGCGTCATTTCGATTGGTTTATGTGTTTTCTATTCTGTTATGTGGGTGTCCAACGATAATTTAATAGCGAACTGACCAGTGTTGCATAAATAAATAGACACGTTGTGTACGAAATAGTTATACTTTTTTCGACACAGGTGAACTGACAATCATTAATTAGGCAATTATGGTTCACCATCAATTTGTAATTAAAGCAAAATTTGTGAATTTCAATTATCAATAACTTTAATCTACAGTTATCCAAATCACTTGTTTTGAATCATTATTATACAAGCAAAGTACTTGGTTACCAGAGAATGGACTGCATAAAGCTGGATTATAACTTATTTTTCCCCAATACAAATCTAAAAAGCAAAAAGGGCAGTGCATGGGAGGATGCAATGTTTCGTATAAATTCAAACGACTTTTCAAAATAGATTATCATTTTTCTCTACAATTGCCGTATGACATTTTATTCTTTTTTTTTATTTTGAAAAGGAATTATTTTTTTAAAAACATCCTATTGGTGTTTAGAACAGAAATTCCGACACATTAATTGGTATAAACAGACATGGATGTATTGGCTAACCAATCACACGGTAAAAACCTTCTCGAAACCAAGAGCAAATTATATAGAGTGTTTCTTTAAACACTTTGAGCCATGTAAATTGAATAATCTAATATTACAATTCCATGAAATTCCTACATATTAATCGGTAGTAACATATGTAAACGTATTACTTAATCAAACATTGGGGGCACATTTTCTCAAAGCCAAATGACATTTTATAGACTGTTCCTTTAAAAAGTCTGGGCAGTGTCAATTGAATAGCTAAACATTAACATTAAAATGATTCAAGTAGATCATGTAGATTTAGAAACCAGATAAGTGTTTTAAGACATATAAGCATGAATGCTTGTGTAGGTCCTTTAACTGTTCGTTTTCCCATGTTGGAATGTTTGCAATTTGGATAGTATATTGTTATTTTCAAGGTGATTGGCTATTGCGTTCCTTATTTCTTTTCCATTACTCTACAGCATATTGAAGTGACGCTGATTGGTCTGTAGATTTCTACATTAGATTTACTTCCTGATTTAAAGATCGGGGGTGGCATTGGCATATTCCATTGTTTTGGTAATTTTCCTTCTTCAAATGATGTTTTGTAGATTATTGATAACTATTTTTGAAAGTTGATTTCGTCCGGGCCTTGTGATTTTGTAGGATTTATTTCGCTTATAGCCTTGAGCGTGGTTTGCCGTTGATTAAGATGTCCCTAGGGGAATACTATCATATACATGGGCTTCTGGAATAAGTTATTCTTCTATGGTCAAGACTGAGCAGAAATGACGGTTTAATTCTTGCGCGATTTCTTGATCATTTGTTGTTTTTAATCCATTTATTTCTACTGAGCTTATACCTGATAGTGTTTTTGTGTTCGACCGGACAAGTTTCCAAAACTTCTTTGCATCCTTTCGGATGTCAGTTTCGATTTTCTTCTCATAATTCTACTTTGACTTTCTAATAAGGTGGGTAGCATCATTTCGGGCAGTGTTGTACTTGTTATATGTTACAATGTTCTTACAGTGGCTGTATTCTTTCCAATGTGTTCTTTTTTGCTAATAGCTTGTTTCGTTTCTTGGTCGATATAGGGGTTCAGCCTCTTAGGATTCATTTTACTAATTGGTATCTGTGTTTCTTTGATATTAGTAAGTTTTTTTTTTAAATTATCTCAAGACCGCTGCACTCCCACTTCTTTCCCGTTTTTTCCCCATTTAAGTTCACATAATAGTCCACTGATCAACATGTAGTTTGCTTTATTGAAGTTGTATTTGGATTGTTTTTAATTGCTTTCTTTGGCTGAGCATAAATAGTCAAATTATAATGGTAGATGATCTTTCTTTCCAAGTCCATGATTGTAATGTACATCTCCTATCATTTGTTCTTCATTTGTTAAGATCAGATCTAGAAGAGATGAAGTATTACCTTGTCTGTATCTCGTAAGATTTTTGCCATGTTGGTATAAGTATAAGTCATTGATGCATTTGATGAATGCATATTCAGTACTATTCTCATCTGCTTTGATATTAAGTAATTCCCAATTTATCTGTCTGTAGTTGAAACCTCCAGCTCACAAATAGTGAGAGTAACCTAATAATAGTTTTTGGTATATCATATCTAACATTTTGTGTTGTTATGTATACTACTATTTGGACTTAGGTATATACATCCCATCAAAAATGTGTTATCATTTTGTAGTTTGATTTCAACCCAGACTGCATCATTGTAACTATTTGTGTTGTTTAATATACATGCTCCCAGTTCTTCTTTAACAAAGATAATAACTCCTCTTCATTCTGTGTTATGGACAAACATTTCTTATCCCTTTATCTTATATTAATTTTCCATTATTATTTCAAAATATTATTTTTTAGGAAGTATTTCAGTTATTGCAATCATGTCACTTCTTTTAATAGCAGCTGTCGAAGTCAATTATATTAATGTATCCTTCGTTAAACAGTCTGCATTAGTATAAGTCACTTTTAGATTATCTTTTAGTGATAAGTCTTTACATATGTTAATATATCTGTTTTCATCACTTCTTATTACTGGATATTTACAGTTCCCCTCCTTTTGCGGTTTGTCCGTTACTGGTGATAGTCTAATACCACAACTAACAACTGTTCATCTATAACACTATTGTCTAGCAGTGTATTATTATTTATTGAATTTATTATGGTGTCGTTAACAAAGATTTGTTTTTGTTTGATGCACTATACGTGTACGCATAGATCTGTTCATCAACTTGCAAATAATGCAAACTTTGCAATGAAAATTTCCTACACATTCATCGGTTTTAACATTTATAAACGTAGAACCTAACACAGGGAAAAACTTCGCTCGAAGTCAAGATGGCATTTTATAGAGTGTTACTTTAAATGCTTTAGACGGTGTCAATTGAATAGTCAAATATTACAATGTAGATGCTGGAACTATACGTGTTTGCCTTCGGAATATTCCGATTGTGTTCTGGCGATTTGATGGATGAAGGTTGTAGTCCAATCGTGTAGACAATGTGATCCGAGACAGTTATAATGCTTCATAAAAACTCATTTGCTTTTAGATACACTCTTCTCTCAATTAAACTGTCTGTATTTTATTGATGTTCTACGTCATAGGACAATAAAAAACATCCCTCAGAAGATCAATTGCTGATCTATAAACACCATGCTGCCAATTTCGTTGGTAATTTTAATATGAAATAGCTATGATATTTGTCTCATTACATTGCATTTAGATCTTTTTGCAGCTCGATTTATTTCAACATGAATTGTCTCAGAAAGTGTACGACAATAGCATTTAAATAGAAACGGCATTATTTATGATTCGCTTTTCTTTGTGTTTATACTTCAAAACTCGTATACTATCGTGGAATATTACATTATATATCACATGAAGGTGTCTGTTATAGTTATAGTTTCATGAAAATATTTTATCAATGCCTTCCATTTTCATTATAAACTCTAACACGAATAACGAAGCAGAACAAACATGAATACATTTGGTGTAAATAAATGCATCAATTGAACACGTCAATAACTCGAATTAATTGAGAGGTAAATTCCTGAGATCTTGCATGCCATAGGTCAGATAGTGGTATTCAGCGCAATGTTCAATTGACCATTGACATCCAAGAGTCACTAATATACCTCTCTTAATCTGTAATTGGATAGAATTAGCAAACTATGTTGTTATTGTTTCTCATAAACATTGGTACTTGTGTATAAAAACAACCCATGTAATTACAACACTATAGTCTTAGTTCACAAGTAGTCTTTAATTACATGATCATTTTTGCAGAAAATGACTTATTCGGAAACTAAACGTCTGATGCTTTGCAGAGGTAACCGCTATCTCAATGTGGTCTTAAGCACAGATTTGACTGTATAAAAACATATTTGTTCGTAAAAACCGACTCGTTTCGCTTGAACGAAGTTGGTATCGGGGTTTAATGTTACACGGTGAAGTTAATGTCACCGTAAGAATCAGCAAAGATATCCATCAATATCGTATGGCATCTCATGCGTGGCTGTGACAATAGGTACCACAGGGTGACACGACATGTCACATTAATATTTGATGAGTTACAGTTTTATAGAAATCCAGGGGTATCTTATATTTTATTATCGTTTCCTGCCATTGATTGTATCAGCTCTTATCCTGAGATATGAATACGCGACTTTACAAACATGGTATATGTTTTTTGACGTTTATCCTGCCATGAGGCAAGCTCCTTACCGACTCGTCCGTCTAGCTGGAACGTGTTTCGTATTCCATGGTACAGTTATTGTTCCCATGGAAAGCAGCTAAATCAAACATTCATCAAAATAGCATGACATTGCACTAGTTGATGTGAGAATAGGTACCAAAGGGTGACACAACCTTGTATGTCGTTATTTCATGAGTTACAACTTTATAAACATACAATTGCAAAGTTTATTGGATATTCGTAACCCTCTGATAAATAACTATGTTCCTGCTATACGCAACTTTGCACGAAAAGGTACATGATGCTTTGAAGTATATGCAGTAATTAGACAAGCTGATAACCAACTCTTTTCGAAGCGGAATATTCACATTTCATGTTTCCCGCTACACTTATAGTGCGCGTTGGAGGCATCCAAGTTATCCATCAATATCACATGACATCTCATGTGTGGCTGTGATAATAGGATAATGCTTGACGAGTTATAGTTTTATAGGAAACCAATTGTATCATAAGTTTAATAGATGTTTCTATCAGATCAATTATTACCTTCTTCGTGACTTTGATACAAAATACATGTTTCACACGACTTGACGTTACAAATATATAATTATTGGCACTCAAATATTAAGGCCACCGGCCCATGAAATAGCACATATATAATAATATACATAATAGTTGTTTCTATTCCTTAGCCATTCTCTGACAATGCAGAGGAAGACATTCCTTGATTGTGTACGTTCTGGAATACTTTGTGCATGGCAACGGTGAGAACGAAAGACAAGCATGTTTGTAATTATATCATAGTTGCTATTAATTCTTAATTGAGTCAAAAGGCCTGTGTACTTTGAATAACGGACATGGAATTTCTGATTTATAAACCACACTAACTGTTGGATAAACAACTAATAGCTGTACCATCTGCTGTTTTAATTGAATAGTCTTGTTTTTACTGGTGAAATATACCATTGAAAAATGCACTGGACAATTAGAACTAAACAATGTATTGTTTTATTGGACATCCATGCGATATAAAGCAACCGGACTATTGAAAACGAGCATGGAAAGGAAACAATAATTATAATGATGTTGAATTTGATAAATAAGGTCTGCTATCTGTTTTGATTTTCATCCCTATTGTTTTGGTTATTTTCTCTTTAATCTTTTCGCGCTGCTACACCTTTCGGTCACTAAAATTGTGTATTTGATTTAACAGTTTGTTTATCAATTAAGGTATATGCTCCATTAAACTCTGCGATACAATTGTTAGCCTTGTAAGATTCAGAGAAGTCAAGTACAGTATCTGTCTTGCATGTCCAGCGTGATATAATAACTAGTGTGCGTGTTAGAAACACATTTATAGCTATATATAAGAAACGTAGTTCATGTATAAACTTTATTGGAGTATTTCGAGATATACTTTGAGATTTTTATTTAAAAGTTAGTATCACTGTATATTAATTCTAATCAATCCCATATAAATACCAGTACATTTATAACAACTGTTTCATTTGTTCTGTATTCGACCGATACATTTAAAAAATTGTTATTACAATAAAACAGCTGCTCGTAAAAGATAAAGATACCATATCAATATTTATCAACATAAGTTGAAATATATCATTACCAGACTAAATGAATAGCTTAATAAATAGAGGATATTTGTATGTTTTGACTGAATATGGAATATATCTCATGGAGAAGTGATACAACTTTTTTATTTTCACGAGCCCGCAGCGCATATCCACTCAAAACAAGCCAATTTTTCTTTTTATTTGATGCTAATTGATGACGAACGAATATAACTATTTAGTGTCTTCGTACCTGTTCACACATGTACGAATCTGTGTGAATGTTCTATTCAAACACAATTTATCCGCCATATTGAAATGTTGTAACGAGAACAAAAATGGAACACATCTATTAGATTTTTTTGTTTACTACACAATGTCAGACAATGACAATAAGTGCGATTTGTTAAATTTACGGAATACGGAATTATACATTGGTCAAGATAAGTTTCTCAGTTTTTGTGAAAATAGAGAGGTAAACAAGTTGTTTCGGCATACCTATATCACTGACAGTGTGGGTGATATCAGTTAGTGATATGGATTTTATTTCACTGATACATTATTACCTACCCATAAGTGTAAAATCTATTCGTATTGTTCTATACAGTGTTCGAACAGCTCACGTATAAAATGATTGTTACAGCTTTTCAGGAAATATAATGATATAGGTAGGCGGTGAGTTTGAAACAGATATTTGACTTGTACTACTTACGTTACACAATCCGGTTCCGAACACACCTTTACCACGAGAAAGACAGACATATGTGAGTAATGGTTATGCTTAGCACTTCCGAATGTCCGTCTACCGTTGTAGTTGATTGTACAGTGATTACGGAAAAGAAAAAGTAAAGGCGTTTGACATGATGTTTTACAAACGTGTTTTACAGTATGAAGACATGCTAAGAATCGTTTCATTTACAATGTAATTAACACTATATAACCTACTTAAACATGTGGCTCGGTACCGCAGTAGGCAGCGCGTCAGTCTCATAATCACTATATCAGAGCAATCTGAAGGTCGTGAGTTTGATCCTCATTCGGGGCATTACTTTTGATTGATCAGTTTTAAAAGGCAGTGAATATGTTCATATGAAATATTTGTATGACATATGTTTTTGTTCAAGTTGCCGATCTGTTAAAAGAACAGGCATGCCCAAAGGAACGTCAATGTCGCCTTCCGTCATAACGTTTTATATCACCAAATTAAGCGAATCCCTGTCAGGCAGACATAATATATAATTGATCCCTAACTGTCACCCATGCTCAGCCAGCCAAATACAAAAAGCATATGACCTTTCACCCTTCCCAGGGCAGCCAACTACAAAATGCCGCGTAATGCATTTTCGAAATGCGATATAAAGTGTTAACCTTGCCAAGGCAACCAACCTCAAACAATAATTCATTTTTCGCAATTCGAAATGAAGTATTACCCTTGCCAAGCAAACCAACTACAAACACGACTCGGATTACATTTTCGCATGAGGTGTCACCCATTCCAAGGCAGCCAACTACAGAAATTACTCGAAATACATTTAAGCAATGCGATACATGTACACGTATGAAGTGACACATTTAGGCTTACGCTTTTCCCTGCTTCACTCTCAAGCTCCAATTGAAAGACTCAACTTAATGTCAATAGCACAAGAACAAGCGTATTTACACCAGCACGTAAACATAAATACATTTCCTGCTCACTATGCGATTTGATCTATCTTTCTCAGAATCTTTATTTACTACCTTCTGTGACTTGTGTTAGAACTTAGTATGGATGTACCCTGATAGCAAACCTTCCATGGGGACTACGTGGAGCTAATCGTCGTTGTAGAATGAATACAATTACGACGGATAAGCAAACTATAAAGGAGTTTGACAATATGTTTTACAAACGTGTTTTACAAGATGAAAACATGTCATGCTTAAAGACGTTTCATTTAACATTTAATAAACACCATAACACATACTTAGGCATGTGCCTCGGTAGCGCAGTAGGTAGCGCGTCAGTCTCATAATCACTATATCAGGAGCAATCTGAAGGTCGTGAGTTCGATCCTCACCCGGGGCATTCATTTTTAGATCACCTCAGCCGAAGGTTCAAATGATATATTCTGATCACTCTCTGTCTGTCGTTAACTTTTAGTTTTGAACATCATCTCCTCCTACACCACAGTACCAATATCAACATATCTTAACAAGATATGTTCCTTTGGTGATCCTCTTTCAAAATTGTTCAAATATGTAGATTCCAATGTTGCTATGGCATCAGAAAGGGGCAAAATGTCTAAACTTTTCTCCTCTGAATTTGCTCATCGTATTTTTTAAAACAATTAAGTAGGAATGATACTTATAACCTGTTTCATTGACTGTCCAAGTCGTTATTGTAGATGGCTGACTTGGTATCTCAAATGTCATATCGCATGACGAAAATACATTCTGAATCACTTTTGTAGTTGGCTGGCACGGCAAGGATGACACTTCATTTTGCATTCCCTGCAGTTTCCATTACCAGGCTTAATCAAATTATCCCTGATATTGGCAAATATACATTTGCTACTATACCATCACTCAGGTGATCTATTTAGAGCCATCTTGGCCCTCTTCTTATTAATAAGTTTTAAAGTGCTGGGAATATGTTCATCTGAACTATATGTATAACATATCGTTTTTCAAGTAGCCGATCCCTTGTACGATCAAGTTTTAAAGATAAGAGTAACCAAAGGAACACCACTGTCGCCTACCATTACAATTCGTCGTATTACAAAATTTAGGAAATGACCGTCACCCAGAAATAAGATAATGGCTTCAGTAATGCCATGCCAGCCATCTACAAAAATGCCTCGGAATGCATTTTCGTAATGCGATGAGAAAATTTTTACTTGCCATTGCAGGCAACTGCGACCATTACTCGAAATTCATTCTCGCAGTGCGATACGAAGTCTTACCCATGCCAAGCTAGCCATCTACAAAAGCGACTCGGAAAACACTTTCGAATGCGAGTTATAGCAATACATCTTTGATGTGTTACTGCACAGCTGTGTATATGGAAGAACGGTTTAATGATTAACCAGAACAACTGCCTTCAAATAATTTAATGCAATGCTAAGCTAAATCGAAGCACGCACATAAACAAGTGAACAAAATCCCAATGACTTGCTTGCTTATTGTCCCTTCAACGAACAAATATTGTCAACACGCATTTATATTATAATCAAATAATCAACCGTATGACATCAAACTCCCCTGATTTTAGGAACAATGCGCCAGCAGCTCCGATTAAAATGTTTATCTACTTTCAGAGTAATACATGTAACATCTGATCAATGCCGAAAGAACACTAATTGAACCGTATTGTTTGACCTACATATGTAATGAGAACGATTGAGCGTATTTGTCTTTATTTAGCGGTATATGTTTGTTGTATAGTCCTTTTTATACCTTAATATTTAATTGATAGTGTTTGCATCAAATACATTAAGACTACTCCACGTCGTTCCAATGGAAGGAATGTTATTGTCAAAAGTAGTTTTAGCCATGTTAAATGAATAACACTCATAGTGAAATATTTATCAGAGTACGTCCAGACCAAACTTCACATTCAATTTGTTTGGTCTTACTAGGCAATGTTCGTACCAAAGTCACACAAAATTCAAACAAAGGTTCTGACCAAAAATGTTTAGATACAATCGCTTGATGAGCAAGAAATGTTTTTATAGTTACGTGATGCTGTATATACGCCAATGTTTGGTTTCAATACACACGGATTGTATTATAATTGTTGTATGTGATTGAACTGTCTGTATTTCGATCTGATGAAGGTCTTGAGTGAAGAAGGGAAAAGCGTACGCCTATACGTGTCACATCACACATGTATCGGATTGCGAAGCTTAATTTTGAAGCATTGGTGTAGTTGGCTGGCTTGGCAAGGATATTGACAGCTGATGCCTACAGAGATCGGTCGTCTTAATTCATTACTTCACCGTCGAACTGGGAAAAACCTACAAATTACAATAATGCCAAACCCTTTAATAAATTACAGCTACAGGACTAATTAAGTGTGTGTCTTACAGGGTAACTCAACTGGCGTGTCTTCTTTATTCGATTATCCCGAATGGCCATCTGAATAATCCGACCTCCTAAGAGATTATGTATCAGAAAATGGGACAAACGAGAGTGGAAATAGATAACGGTTATCATTGGGGAACCGGGTGTTCCGTGATTGATCCCCGCTGGTGGCTGTCATTGTTGAGTACCCTTGGTCTAAGGTACACTTCGAAACCTAGTACTGTTTGGTTAATTGAAATCAGCCGCGTCAGTAATTTGGGTCTTAATGCATCGGTGACAAGTGAAGACTCGGGCAAGCCTTGGCACCCGCATAGTCTCACCAGAGTATTCACTGTTCGTATAGTGTGACAAATTGAGAACCATAGACCCATTAGCTTAACGTCAATCTACAAAAAAGGGACTTGTTTCTCTGGAACGAGGTAAGATATTCGTATTTCATGTTACACGGAACATTCATAGTATTCGTTAAAGGTAGCTAAATTACCTATCAAAAATATATGACATTTATTGTTTCACTGTGATAATAGGTACCACAGGGTGACACACCATATATGTATCATACTTATATTTGATGACACACAGTTTATAGAATTTCCAATTGTATCATATTACATTTGCATGTAAAATGCGTTCCTATCAAAACCTGTATTTGCAAACAAGCCAAGACTATTTTCGCTGAATCGAAGCGAAGTATTTCATGTTTTAAGATACAGTAATATTTCTCGCTGAAAGCATCCAAGTTATTCATCAATATAACATGACATCTCATGTGTAGCTGGGCTAATAGGTACCACAGAGTGACAAGACATATCATATCAATATTTGATGAGTTACAGTTTTATAGAAATCCTATTGGATAATACTAGATGTAATATTCGTTTCTTTACATAATCTGCATTTTGAAAAATGCTCCACTGTATGATGGGTCGGTGGCCTTTATGTAAAAGTAACATGTATTGTATTGTATTGCTTCACGGTACAATGTATACTGCCCGTTGAAAGCAGCCAAGAGATCCATCAATATAAAATGACAGCTCATGTGTGGCTGTGATAATAGATACCACAGAGATACCACAGAGTGACACGACATATCACATCAATATTTGATTAGTTATAGTTTTATAGAAATCCAATTGTATCATACAATTAATGTTCGTTTCTTTCCAATACTTTGATTAACGGGCATCCTGCTGTACGCAACTGGTTTTTCACGTGCTCTACATGTAGTTCCAAACATGATCAAAATACTAAAAAATTATATATCCAATGCATTCTGGTTATGGTAAACACTCAATTCAACGCAAACAAATGTTTTTCTATGGACAATTTGACTGTAAATCAGCATGGCTGCCGATGTATATGGCATAATTTGACCTGTAACTGAATTACTGTTAAGAGAGGCGTAAAACACCACAACAAAATCACAGATATAATGACTTCACTAAATTCACTTATCATGTAGTTCAGTACCTGCATGGGTTCTAATTTCAGGAAGTACCTTTACCGGAGATTGGTTAGGACGAGACACAAAGCTTGCAATTTTATCGCTATTGCTATAAATTTTAAATAACGTTAAAAGGCCGATGCGTTTTTAATCAAGGACAGGGAATTGTTGTTTATGAACCACATTTATTGTTGAAAAACAACTTATAGCAGTATCATTTGCTGTTTAAAATAAATAGTCTTGTTTCTACTCATAACATATGCCACTGAAAAATGCTCTGGATAATTCGAATTAAACAATATTTTGCTTTATTTTGCACCAATGATATATCTTCCAATATAACTACAGAAAACGAGCATGGACTGGACAATCGTTCAATGTTTAATTTCACAAGTTTTGTTAGAATTCCTTTTTGTATTTTCAACCCTACTTGTATAAGTATTGGTTTGTGTCTCTTGAATAATTTTGTTTTGGTTTTTGACAACGTTCGGTCCCTAGGTTCTTGTGTTTGATGTCAGTGTTTTGTTACCAACTTAGATCGATGCTTCCTTAAACTCTGTTATACAAGCGTTCACCAAGAAAATATATTCAGAGCCATGAACTATCTTTCTTCTATATTCAGTGTGCTCTTTTAGCTGGTGTGTGTGTGTGGGGGGGGTTTGTGTGTATAAAATCTACATTCATAGCTGAAGATAGCACCATAAGAACTCAAAATATATAAAAAAAATAAACCTACGTTGCGACACTAAAAAGAATTGTCTCATTGATGCCGTTCTTTTGAGTATCACTAACAAAGAGTTTAATTGAGTATTTCGAGATATATTTGAGGAAAAAGAGCAGTTCCATAATCATTATTTAGGCTCCAGACACTCATTCAGTGAAATATGCAAATATATCATTTATTGAAACAAATTGACAGCTCATTACAAGCAATCAGCTACCGACAGCTCATTTGATTTGAAATTATCATTAATATATATTGACTTTGAATAAAGATAAGACAATCAAACATCTTATTTCCCAAAAATTGGTCTTTAACAATCAGTGATATAATTGAAATAATAATGGAGCGGCGTAATAAGCAATTGAAACAATCTATATACTGTTAGCTTCTCTCTGTAACATTATACAAGTTATTAAAGAAGGTTCCTTTTCAAATAGTAGTAGCAAAGTGTGACAAAAGAAATATATTCATTATGAAAACATTATATACGAGTCCCTTAAATGTCTAATTGCAGTTTAATAAGTGTTATTATGCGTGAAAATAAACCTAGTTCCAGTTCTACTAACCTTACCTAGCGCTAAGTAACACTTGAAAGTATTCATTTCTTAACGAATCTTGTTAGTCAGCAAGATAAATATGTATGTCAATTTAGTCATTTACTTATATATACATTCCATCTTTCATGTTTTACAAAATATTAGGAAAACCAAAATGATAAAATATTTGTTTAAATATTTAAGTATTACTTAGCATTCCTCTTTCGCCCATATCTCTGCGACCTTATGAAGATCATATCGATCATCCCCGATCTGAAAAAGTTTACATTCGGGTGACTATCGTCGTCAAAATGCAGCAATTTGGCAAATACATGTAAAAGACTACATCACGACTGGACTGTGATACTTTTACGTCAAAAGCGCTGCTATCTCGCTGCCAATATGATCACACCAAAATTAATGCCGACGGAGAACTCGTTTCTATTACGTTGCCGCTACGACATACAGGACAATACTACGTTGGTACACATATCTAGAAGACAGTAGAAAGATGTACATGTAGCTACGATGTCGCTGATCATATTACGCTTCTAGTACGCTTCTAGTATTTTTGGCGATGTCTAAATAAATCGGGGAAGTTCAAGCATTTCGTCAGTTCTTTCCCAACTTCGAAGATGAACCGACCTGAAGCTGACTTGATTCCACAGGCTATGTTCCAACATGAAGATATGCTGGTTGAAATCCAGATAAAAGAGGTAATAAAGAAGAGGAGGAGACCAAGAAGATACTGGGTACGACCGTGGCTGACTGCAGCCAGGATGCTCGCATTTGGGCATTTGGACAGACTGCTGAGAGAACTCTGCATGGTAGACACAACCTCCCTTTTCAACTTCTTGACGAAGCAACCATAGATGTTCGAAAAGTTCGATAACTTCCGAGTGGCCAAGAATACCATCACCTAATCTCAGGTTAACTATGCCATTATTGAGGAGTAAAGGAATTTAAGAACAGATGGAATGTGCCACATGCATATCGTGCCCTTGATGGTCATCAGATGTCCTCCGAACAGTATCTATTGGTACAATAATTACAATGGCTTCTTCTCTGTGGTACTGCTAAGGCTGGCTGATGCTGGTTGCAAGCTCCTCTGGTTCGACTGTAGTGGCCTTAGCTCCATGTCTGATGCTGAATTGTTCAACGAATCTGAGCTAAACCAGTGCCTGGAAGATAGATCGATTGGGTTTTCAGCATTAGACCCCTTGCCTTATGAAAAACCGGCTTGAAATAATTGCCGACGGTGCTGCGTTTTTATAAAGACCACAGAGATTTCACCACGACGAGACGATAATGTCTCTCCCACTACGTTGTTAATAGACATTGACCCGCCTTTTGTTTCCCACGACCTAGCTAAGCTGTCTTTACATGCACGTGGGGCATTTTTTTACGAACTGTGGCTATAAGTCAACATCTATGTATTGCATCTGCCTCGACGGCAATGAACACTGGAACCGGAACTTGTTTCGCAAAACAAATAAGACTGTAGCTTCCTTAGAATTTAAACATTAGCTTGCGAGTTTACAATGGATATTTTAAACCACTTATTGGGAGCTTACCACGGATATATAAAACATTAGATTGCGAACTTACCACGGATATTTTAAACTTAAGATTGCGATTTTACGCGGTTATTAAAAACAATTGGTTGCGAGCTTACCATTGATATTTAAAACATTTAGTTTGCATTTGACATATCCACTGTATTCATTATTATAATGGAAAACAGATTGGACAATGTCAAACATGACCATTACACA
The DNA here is from genome assembly GCA_031761405.1 of Serripes groenlandicus. Classification (NCBI taxonomy): domain Eukaryota; kingdom Metazoa; phylum Mollusca; class Bivalvia; order Cardiida; family Cardiidae; genus Serripes; species Serripes groenlandicus. The sequence continues at coordinate 266,684 of JASEVX010000147.1, forward strand.
GTGACATGAGATAGGTAGGCGACGGTTTGTGTTATGATTTTAAATTTTACAACTTATGTTACACGAAACAGATTCGAAAACGTGAATGTTAGACACTTCAAGCCTCCGCCTACCGTTGTGGATTGAATACAGTGATAATCGACTAGACATAATAAAGATGTCTTACAAGCTTGTTTTACAAAATGAGAACCTGCTACATTCGTTTCATTTATAATAATTCAGACATCATATAACGCCTTTCACATGTGCCTCGGTAGCGCAGTAGGTAGCGCGTCAGTCTCATAATCACTATAACAGAGCAATCTGAAGGTCGTGAGTTCGATCCTCACCCGGGGCATTACTTTTTATTTCTACGGGTTTAATAGGGTAGTGTATGTGTTCATCACATCGACTTGTATAGCTTTTTTCAAATCGCATAGCATTTGCAAAAGTTTTCTTAAACAAAAGTATTCTACGGAAAACCATCTGCGCTTTCTCTAATAAAAGCGTTTCTTATATTAAAGTGATTGCCATACACGAATGAGAACATTTACTCGTGCTGATATTCACAACACCTAAAGCGTATATGTATACGATCGATCGAAGTTAAGGTCTGGTTTTAATGAGATTGGAGTAAACAGTTACAATTGTAACTTCTACAAAAGAAGTAATAAACGTCACTGTTTGAAATATCTAAGATCCAATGCAAATGAATGTGTAGATACAATTCGATAATGATTTCACTATCAAGGGCATTATCTTCAGCATAAACGAAAGACTATTTGAGGTACGTTGTTCTTAAATGATAGGTTTGAAATGTACACGTGCTCCTCTTCCCATGCTGTTATGATGAGGTTTGAAGTTACGTCTGATTGAGCACCTCTGTTTATTTGTAATATTTTGTATTGTGCCGTACAAAGAAGCACTGCAAAGGGTTTCATTTTTTACTAAATAGCAGACTCTAGTCTGTGCTTCATTGATATAGTATAGAGAATGACAATGGGAAGGGCCGCTAAGCGCTGTTATAACTAAGCCAAGAACATCAAAATGCAACACAGTATTAACGTTATTATGGTTATTTCCTTTGATTTTGTTCCAAATATTAAAAAAAGTGACAAATCTGTGTTAGACACGGATAGGCGGCGGTTAAAAGATAAAACAAACTTAAAGAACATCAGATCATCGACGTATTGTATAATTAGTAATTGAGAAAACAAAAAGTGCGAATGTGACAGACATTGCTTTTCCAATGTTGCCATTAGCGTAGGTTCGTCAATATAGCAATTGAAACAGGTTGTCTCAATAACCAAGTTATCGCATAGTCCATGAAAGCTAGATCAATGTCAACATATTTGACCGTCAACATTTGAGAATTAATGTGATTAGCTTAAACACTTTACTAAAAACCTGAAATTATTTTTGTATTTTCTTATAAGGGGATATTTGGTCAAATTACTATTGACATCTGTTAAAGTTGTTTTACAAGTTGTAAAGACATTCAATGTTTACACATTTACCATCACTTATATTAATGAACACTATTCACACCATGTGTCTCTGTATCGAGTCAGTCTTATAATCACATTAAACGGAGCAATTCGATCCTCACCCGGGGCATTAATGATTTAAATAATATAAATCGTAGTTTTGATAAGCGTTTAGAGATAACGTTCAAAGGGAACTCAAACCAGCTCCAAAGATTTTACATGTTCACTCTATACTCAGAATATGTACTAAAAATTTTGATTGGTCAAAAGCTGTCAATTTCGAAATCAATATATCAGAAATCTTTATTGGAGCATGGATCTCATTTCTGAGCACAGATGACATTTTCAGAGTTGTATAGTTTCTGGACCTGTTCTCTAGATTTAAGTGATTAGTATTCTATTGTCATTGTTTTCTTTCTTACCAAGAAACAGTCGTGTAGTAAATATAAAATATAGGAGGTAAAACGTATAGTCCGTGTATACCGTTGGCTAATGGTTTCGTACGGCTGATACTTTGTAAAGTAGATTGCATATTGGAGCTGAATGGCAATGATATTACTTTAAACTATGTTTTACTTATCATTACTATCCTCTATCACTACATTACTATGTTGTGTTACTTGATTTAGTATAGCCATAATATATGTCTATTCAATGGGGTTAATGCCGAAAAGGAACCCATAAATGCACATGAAAAAGGTCTACCTGAAATTCAACACACACAGGAAGTTGAATAGCTCTGAAAGGTCTTGTTTTTAAACAGCTCGGGTCAATTCCCTGTTTTTGTTGAAGATTACAATTTTATATCATGTTCATTTCTTTCGTTAAATGTGTTCCTTATTACTGAGACAATTAAAGCAATATCTCCACAAATTAGAAACAGTCTTTAAATACATGCCGAACAAGTGTTCTAAAGACAGATCAAATTAGAATATATCTGTCATCAATATTTCTAATGACCGAATGTCAGTCTATACACACTGGTCGATCTGTATGTGGTGTTCAACATCTTCCAGATGACTGCAATTAAACAAGTTTTCGAATTCCACAGAAAGCATAAGAATGGAGCAGAAAGAACAAACATGGTACAACAACATGTGACCTATATGCTGTGATGTAGGAGCGTAGAATGATGTTGTAATTGTTTATTTTCTCAAGCTATCTGACAACTTTTTATCAATGTGTTAAGTGTTGCATATTTAAGCTACGGATTTAGAAAACTGCATTCTGTCCATTATGTAGATTTATTCCTTTTTGAGTCATACATTGTATTTTCATTATTTTAATATTTATTTTATTTAAGAGGGCATGAAGCTATATATGGTTTTTTTTAAAAGAACACCATTTAGCATCATTATTTAGCATCATGTATTGTTGTTAAAACTTGACTGGCTGAAAGTCAGTTGAGCTAATGGTAAATGCGTATTGTCCCTCGCTTTTTTGTTTAAGTGCGTTCGTCCGATTTTCATTTTGCTTCAAACGACATCTCCGCTGTAACAATTTGACCAAACTATATGGAACATAACAAGTAGCATTCTAACAGTGCCGTCTCCGAAATTCCTTCAAATTCGTTGGAGCTATGCAACATTATTGTTTCTATGGAAACCGAAATATTAAAACTTTAAAATACTTCTCATCCCATAGTGGTTGGCCGGTTTTCAGCGGGGCTGTCTTGCATTATACGAATAAATTGAAAACTTTAAGAATCTTCTCCTCCGAAAGTGACTGGCCGATTTTTAAATAATTGTATAGAAATGTTTCTTTGGCGATACCCTATAAGACTCATTCAAGCTATCTTGTAAACATTCGACTACAACGGTGCAAGGCTGTTTTTCCTTTTATGACTAAACTGTTACATTTTAAAATCTTCTCCGCCGAAAGTATCTGGCCGATTTTAAAATAATTACATCTATCAGATTCCTTACACGATGATTGATCTGAAAACAATGCTAAGACTGTTTTGCCTTTTATGGCGATAGTGAAAATTTAACCATCTTCTCCACCGAATGTGTCTGGTCGTTTTTTTAATAATTTTGAATGTAAGTTGGATAACCCTATAAGAGATTTCTTCAAGCCAAGTTGATTGGTTTTAAAAATGGATGCCAGGTGCGGGCCGTTTGCCTTATACTAGCTTTAGTTAAACTTTACAAATATATCCCTCCAAAACCATGTATCCGATGTTCAGATATATGTGTAGAACACTTCCTTTAGTTAGTCTTTACGTGCTTCCTTCAATGAATGTTGATTGGTTGAAAAACATTGCCGCCAGGGGGCGGGGCTGTTATGCCGTATATGGCTTAAGTTATTTATTTTATGGCTAATGGCAGTGGAAAGTTACTTGCCTCTTTGCTTTAACTACACAACTCAACTGATTTAAAGACTAACATTTATGTTCTTGCTGCCACATAATTTAATCTTGCTTCGAATTTGCTTTGGTATTAACATCAACGTAGCATTTATGGTAAATGCACCTCAATACTGACATTTAAAATATCCAATATTTAACAATAACTCTTTATGACAATGGTAGTGAACATTTTACCCAAGCCTATACTAAAACCGACGAAAGGGATGTCGCAGTCAGATCAGAAACTGCCATGTCCGCCATCTAGTCCTACAGACATCCTGGGCAATCGACAAACTACAGAAATATTGACGTTAATGCTAGTTATGTAAATACCTCTGAAGGTCGGTTTACGCGTGACGGGGAGCATATATAAACCAGGAAATAACGTTTTAGAAACCCGATAACATTACACTGTAAAATGAGTTCAGAAACAACGAATAGCTATCCATCAATGTCGGATGGCATTTCATGTTGCGCTGTAATAATACCTATCTTGTTACTCCTCGATTTTTATTGATTTATAATGCAAAACATGTGAAGCAACAACTTTATCCAACACTTACAACGTTAAGGCTGATAGCAACCACTTTCTTTAAACTGGTAGTGTTACAAACATAACATGCAGTTATAATATTGCTTTTAGCGTATTTCGTGACAGACCGGTCGGCTTGATCGTTGTTTTTCTTGGTTGGACGTGGATAGTGCATATGACGTCGTGTCCTACAATGTGCAGAGGAATCCTGGTAAGTTAAAGTCGAAAGGGACGCACACATTACTACTAGTTAGCGATGTGCTCTCAATGTATGTGTACTTAAAGTGTTGTGTTTCGTATGAATAGCAAATCAGTGATAACATCATATCATGAAAACAGCGCAGAAGCAGAGCTGATTGCTTGTCTGAGCAACGTCGTTTAAAAGAATATGGATCCGTTTCGGAAAATGATTCAGGTTTAACGATATATTCGAATATATTTATATGTTCAACTTATGGCGAGTCCACTGTTAAAAATGCATATTGTGATCAGGCCTTTGGAAAACACATTTATCTGTCAACATGTAGTATGTCGTTATTTGATAACATAGGTCCACTTGTTCTCACGCATTGCCCAATTTTTACCATTTTCAAAGTACAGTGGGAGTACTTCGTTAGTTAGCAATACGTCAGGTTACAATACACAATATCTGACAGTTTGAGAGTAAATGACGGACAGGTAATTGATTAAATATTGAAACGGCGGGGAATGTTCAGTACATTGTTAAATAACGGACATTTTGAATTGTTAGATTGATTTCCTCTTCCATACAACATGTCAATGTCCGGTGAAATTCAAAACACATACATGTATGGTTAAAACCTCATCAATATTTCTTTGTCAAATAATGTCAAAGAACGTATAGCCGAGGAAAAGGACTTTGATATATAATAAAGTTTATTATATACCTGCTCCTTTTTACGGCGAAAATATGCAGATGCTGAAACAGTTCAAACGATGGATAAAACATCCGTATATTACCCTATATGTATTAACCAAATATTGAAACGGTACGTCACTGAAATCTGATGTGACGTCGTTGAAATATGAATTCATATCATTCAAAATGAGGCAGTGGGGACAGGTTCACACGGCAATCATACATATTATGTATACAGTGTGTTATTTCGTTATTGAAGTTATAGACATCTCGAGGGCTTGGCGTGAAACGGTTGTAACTAAAAACCTATTTTGAAAACCCTAGTTTAGGGGCCATTTTGGCCATTTTGTTAACAATGCAAATTTAGGTGCCATTGCTCAGAACGAGCAATGGTACCTAAATTTCCATTGTTTACCAAGAAAAAAAGATTTAGCGTTTATAAAAACAATATGGCGAGGTGATTAACCTTGGTTAAAAAATACCAATTTTAGTTACAACCGTTTCACGCCAGGCCCTCGTTATTTTTTTCTTTATTCTTTTGCTGTAGCGATACAGGTTTTATTATCTTCTTCTCGGGGCGTGGACAATTGTACATATCTCTCTTGACCTCCTTTTGCCGGTGTATGCTACCAATTGCAATTCGTGTGATCTGGCATTACTAGCAGAGCTTCGACCTTCGGACATTTGCAATCATTGTATATCTAGATTCAGCCGATAACTGTTTAAGTCTGTCAGGATTTCTACTGGAAAATGGTTTCACTTTCACTGCCCGTATAATTGAAGGCGAACGTCACAACGGTTTTATTATTGATTTGGCGTTTACGCCGTTTTCAACAATGATTCAGTAATATCACAACATCAAGGTCAAACACGTTTCCTTGCCTTCTTACACCAGTATTACACCCAACAGTTTTTTCAAGCGAGTGGCTGCTTTCCTAAATAGACAGTTAGCCAATCGTCGGAAGACGAATGACGCTTGTTGCATTGATTTTTTGTCAAACGTCGGTAATAAATTTGTCTGTGCTTGGGTTCGAGCTCACACCTCTGAGATTGATAGGCTGCTATCGAGCTTAAATTAGTAGACGTAGTATCACAAGCTTCTCCGATACGAAATCAAAAGCAAATGTCAATATCCTTTGTGAATGCACTGGGAAAGATGAATTCTCATTTCGTCTAAACGTTTTACTGACCTTTCACGTCTGCAAGATCATATTTTTAAAGCACTTCCATTCTTTCTGTGACGTTTTCTTTTATCGTTTCCACAAGACATCAAGTACAGGGGATAATGTAATTGAATATTTGCGTGATGAAATAATATATGGAAGAGAATCTGTATAAAATAAAACGATCACCGTCTTCGGAGTAAAGGCATACATCTAAACTGATTACTGTCATTGGAATATCGTAAAACGTTGTATAATACGACACGAGACATTAAACACTATTTGCCTATTATGACCGACATGACTTTTATTAACAAATGCCAATAATGTCAACCAAAAAAGTCTGCGAATTCGAGAAGTATGTGAAGTTAGCTCAGAATTTGACTTTAGATATTGGCCATTCAAATAAACAAGATGCTTACTGCCTAGTTAGGCGTTTAGATAATCGTTGTTGTATTGTCAAATGTCAAACCATAAGGACCTGGCAGTCTAGTTAAACAACACTAATCGACAGGTGGATTTGACCTTTGTTTTCATGTTCGTCCGATACATAATAAATCAAAATACTGAAAGTACTGTAGGTAGAAATGTGATCGTTTAAGAGAGGAGATGCAGAAGTGTATATAGAAATATTGATCTAAAAAAATGCGCAAATTGACAGACAAGTAATGATGCATCAGGCCAGAATGAAATGTTTTTATGATCATAATTGCTTGTTGGTCTTGGGAAATGAATTGATCCCAACTTCAAATAGATCATTCGGTAATATGGTACTTTTTAATGATATATAACCCAATAGCTTCAAGGAAATCCCACAATTATCATTCATTACAGTACAGTGTCTTCCTATTTATTGACTGTGCTGGACCAACTGATGCATTTACAGTATGCAATATTTTAATGCAATCTATTATTGTCTACAATTACAACGGTAAACTTGGAATTGTAATCTACCAAAAAAGTTGTGATTTACAGTTAAGGCATTTTACTCCCTTCTGCTGCCGCAGCAATAAAAGGTTTGTTTAGAATTTATATATTTAAACAAATTTGAAAAGGACCACAAAAGGAACATTCCTGTGAATATTTGTAGAAATTTGCCAAGTTGATTAGGATGACATGGCATTTGAAGCTAAAAGTTCAATTTACCCCTTTTCTGATGTCGCCTGGTAACTATGTCTTTCAACCTGTAAGTATAGTCTAAAGAATTATGAAGAGTGTCACTGAGGAACAAATCAGACAAGCACTTTCATAAGAATAGAGTTTTAACAATTTGCCATTTTGCCGTTTTCTGATGCCTCTTCGATGCCTTTTTGTCAACGTACTGATATGGTTTGAACAATGTTCGTAGAGGGTCACTGAATGATCATTTCTACTAAATAACCTTGGAATCGGACAAGCGGATTTAGGGGAGAAGAATTTTAAAAATTGGGCAATTTACTACCTTTTTGATACCGCAGAAACAAAAGTTCCACATAGAATATATATATGTGGAACATATTTAAGAAAAAGGACCGCCAAAGGAACATTCCTGTGCCGTTTGTTTTAAATTCGTTCAGTGGATGATATGTCATTTGAAGCTTAAATTTCAATTTCTCCCTTTCAGATACCACCTGGTTTATATTTCTTTCAATCAATCAATCAATAATACTTAAAAACATGTAGAAATCACTGAATGAACAGCTCTGCTAAATTATCTTGAAAGCAGACAAGCACTTTCATAAGAATGTAGTTTTAAAATGTTCTAATTTTGCCTCTTTTCTGAAACCGCCTGATTGTCTTGTTTAGCAACCAATGAATATGATTATGTTTGTAGAGAGTCACCAAAGGAACATTTCTACCACATTATATTTGTATCAGTTAAGCGATTTCAGAGAATGATATTTTAAAAATTGTGCCTATTTAAACCTTCTCTGTTGAAAATAAATATACTTAGCAATTTCTTCTTTTGCCAGAAAAAATGTTACAGTCGTTGGCTGCAGAGGCGTCGCAAAAATTCTCTATGTAGGTAAGGCTTGATATATCAGGTTTATATTTCTGAATATTTCAGAATAGAATAGAAAACATTATGAAAAAAGAGATATTGCTCTCTCTGAGCATTGTCTCCTTTTGTCACAATGTTTTCAACAGTTGTCTGCTGTAAATGCTTAGCAATTTCTTCTTTTGCCAGAAAAATTGCAAAAGTCGTTTGCTGCAAAGGCGTCGCAAAGAGTCTCTATGTAGGTAAGGGTTGATATATCAGGTTTATTTTTTTGAATATTTCAGAATAGAATAGAAAACATTATGTAAAAGGAGATATTGCTCTCTCAGAGCATTGTCTCCTTTTGTCACAATGTTTTCAAAAGTTGTCTGGTGTAAATGCATCGGCAAGTGATATAAATTGCTATTGAAATATCACAAAAAAATCTACTTTGACAGAAGAAAGATGTTTCTCAACTATTTCGTTTACTAGAGGGAAAAAAGGGTTACAATTTACAAAGGTTAATTTGTTGCAGTGTTTACAACATTGAGTATATTGGGGTAGTGATATCCTAATGATAACGTACACTTAAATATGGACTTGTAATTGTATTTGGTTACTTAAAATAAGTGGAATCTATTTTACTTTTTTTACTTTTGCTTATGTTTGCATGCGTAATTCAGTCTTGAATTGTTTGCACTATTTTATTGCCGTACTGGATTTGGTAGAAATGTTTTCTCCGTCAATTACATCACGTGACATCAAAACTTCACATGAAACTATGGTAGCTTTGCTATCGCAATTCTAACAACAACAAAACACGATTGAATACAGCGCTATACGCCAGCGTATAGCAGAATGCATACCCTAAACAAGGGTTATGTCCGCAAACGATCGTTTTACTAACACCATACTTAAATTCATGACACCAACAGTGAAAATTGACAGATCGGACACGAGTCTGCAACCTTGTCTAACTGTAATAGTATTTACACTTGTTCATAGCGTGCCAAACAATGTCACCGTTATTGTCTTGAATTTACGTCTGGTGTTCGTAAACCAATCGTTTGCGGATACAATACTTCAAATCTGGCTGACGAGAAAGTTACATTGTTTTAAAAGCGTGTCAAATGTCTTATTTTGGGCCCTATTCATTTGAATTTGCGAAAGTCTAATCAAAACATCCAAATGCCTGAATACATAGTATCTAATCATTCGTTTTTTTAATAACTTTACATATGACCTATCATTCATGTTGTATTTATGTATTAAGGGATACACTTGTTCAAAATGATCTTTATATATGTTTAACGTGTTTAACATGCTATGAGGACCGACCGAGTTAGCTAATTTATCTTCAAATAAAATAACATACAATCTGGTTTACATATGCCTCGGTAGCGCAGAGCAGTCAGCGCGTCAGTCTCATAATCAACTATATTCAGAGCTATCTGAAGGTCGTGAGTTCGATCCTCAACCGGGGCATCATATTTTGTTTCATTGATACGTATGTCTATTCAAAACTAAGCTTTCTTCATGTATTTATTTTCTCACATGCCCAACATCACTTTTATTAATAGTTATTAACAATGTCGACCAAAAAGTTATTGTTCTTACATCTTAATATAATTTGTTATAGATCGTTGTAAATGTATATATATATATATGTGGGGGGGGGGGGGGGGGGGGGGGGGAATCTTGTGCAATAAGGTATTTTTTGTATATAATGAATATTATCTAATTAGGACTTTAATTTGTTTAATGTTTTTAAATACTTTGATCACTTAGAAAATGAATAATTGATATGTTAAATTAAAATTTATATTTACGGTTTCTTTCGCAAGTGTCCTATGGTTGTGTTAGAATCGTGGAAAATAACAAAATACGGAGACAGCCATTTGTTTTCGTCTCGAAATTAAATCATGGTCAAAAAAACACCATTAAACGTGTAAGGGTTATTCTAACAGTAGATAACATTCCGAAAGTTGTTTATTGTTGTGTAATGACATTATTTCCTGTATATTCTTGTTCTTTATTACGATTTAGATGTTCATTTTGGACCTCACTGTATATTCAGTAAAACAAACACACATCCGAGCGATATCGGGTTGCTACGGAAATAACCGATCAGTGGCGGTGTTTGTCGATGTTTGTCGATGTGCATTAGAGTTTCGGAGCCTTAAGGGATACACTTGTTCAAACAGATGTTGACATATGTTCAACGTGTTCTTACATGTTGTAACAATCGTCATAGTTAACTCGTTCATTAACAAATAAAGAAAGGTTCAATGGGAACTATATGTGCATCGGTAGCGCATCAGTCTCATAATCAATTAAATTCAGAGCGATCTGAAGGTCGTGAGTTCGATCCTCACTCGGGACAATAGATTTTGTTTTATTGCTATGTATGTTATATTTTAGGTTAAGTATATGTAGTTTTTACCGTTGCATATTTGTCCATCATTGGACGTCCACGGTTGCTGACTCCGCTTTGATCCAGCATCGCCCTTTAGATTTTTGACTGTCGTTTCGCCGTTTTGAGAGAACAGAACAGAATACATATAAAAACAATCGAAATGACCCTTACAGTTCCTAACCTCTCCTACGTGGAGACGCATAAACAATGGCTACGCGCACGGATCGTAAATAAGCGTCCTATTAAATGACACTAAAATCTAAACATTACCAAATTTGATTAAACATGCAGGAAGAAGCAGTACGATTTCATATGTTCTGATCTTAATATCAGAAATAAAGCAGCGTCATGTCATATCGAGAGTAAAACATGCAACCATCCGGGGCTCGAACCCCTGACCTCTCGCTGTAAGGGAAAATACGGTTCCGACTTAGCTAAACGGGCCACTTACATGTAATAACTTCAATTATTTACAAATAACATGCAGTGTCTTGTTACACAGCCTGTCGTCACTTATAAAACACATCTCTTCAACATATCAATGAAAGTGAGCCTATAATAATTCATTACGAGGGATCTGATTGGATGTTTGGCGCAGCTCAACACTGTACTTCATCCAATCAGAAACAATATTTGCTATCTGTCAAAACGGCGAAACGGCAGTGAAAAGTCGTACGGGTGATGTTGGAGCATAGCGGAGTCAACATCCGTGGGTGTCCGACAATGATATTCGTCGTACTTAAATATTTATTTAAAATTAATAAATATATCTTAATATGATTATGTTGAACATCATCTACTTTTCTAAAAAATAACATATTTGGTATTCAAAATACATTTTCTTCGTTCAACATCGTTGTTCTTTCCAAGAATAAATATAGTTTCAATCGCTCACTTTTTTGTTGTATTAAAATAGTAAATATTTGACATAGAATATAAAGTCCGTTCAATTTGTTCCATATTTTGGATAATTGGTGAAATAAATAAAAAAGTGTAACTTATGGCGTTACTACATTTGTAATACATAGCAACTGACAATTCACTACAATGTTCTGTTATTGACTGATTGATATAGTCTATTAAACGCGGTAATGCATGAAAGAAACAACAATCTTTAATACATTTTAAAGCTCTACCAGACATTTTAACTTTGGTTCTTGGCCAAAATTGTGTGACCTATATATTGTGATGTTTAATCAAAATTTAATTGATATAGCCTTTATCAAATACCTATTTATCAATAAGTAAAAGTTGTATATTCTAGCCACGTATCATTTGCGAACATCACATGCTTTGCTTTATACAGATTTATTTCTTTTCTAAGTCATGTTCCAAACGATTTTGATTTGTATCGAACATAGAATGTAGTTTAATTGGATATTTTCTACAAGATTGTTTTTCTCTTATTGTATTTTTGTATCAAGTATTGTGTTAACAATTCCAAATAATTTCAAGATTAATACATTATAAAAGCCTAAGTTTTGTTTCAACAGCTGAAGCCAGACTAATACTTAGGGTATATCGCAGTCAGTTCATGATCTTCCCTGTTGACGATCATGTCGTACTGTCATCTTGGAAGCTTCTCTCGAATGAATTACGACAAAAAACTATCTGTAAGTAAGTAGTTTTATCGTTTATATTATTTATGTCAAAACCTCTGGATGTCGATATAATTTCACTGTAAAATGAGTCCACAAACGACGAATAGTTATCCATCAATGTAGGATGGCATTTCATGTTGCGTGGTAATACTACATATCTTATTACTTTCCGTTTTCATTGATTTGGAATGCGATTAGATGGCGCTAGAACTATCCGTTCAACTCGGTAGCAAACAATATCCGAAACTGGGACAATGCAATGATCTTGAGATGTGATGGAAATACTGTTTGAGGTGTATCTCTTCCCAAACCGGAAACATGAATCAGTCTTGACCTCCTCTCAGTTATCAGTGTCAGTTATCAACGTGTTCGAGTGATCGTTCCATCTATAATAAGTTCATGTATGTACTGTCAGCTTCGTGATACAACTATACTAAGATGTTGTGTTTATGGAAAGCAAATCAGTGATACAAGTATATTAGGAAAACAGTGCAGCAACAGTTCAGAGTAATCGTCTAAGCAATCAGAACTGCTGTTTCGAAGAGACATTTCCATTCTATAAAATAGTTTGATTTAGACTACATACTTCAATTTCCATATGTTCGAGTTATCGCGAGTTTCATAATTATGGTTGCAGTTGGTGAAAAACACATTGGTTGGTTCAAATATAGATTGTTGCAGTTTGGAATGTTTGATCGTTCTCAATAATAGTCCAATTATACAAGCAGTGGGAAGTAGTGACAAGTTAGCAATATATTGGGTTACATTACAACATATCTGACACGTAAAAAGTATTTTGACGGACAGGTAATTGATTAAATATTGAAACAGCGGGGAAAGTACAATATATCGATACATTATTAAAATAAGGGAAATGGTTTATTGTTTTTGTCTCCTCTGCGATACACGCGTTCACTGCCGGACGGAATTCAAAAGTGTATCAGCTATATGAGCCGTCCCGCGAAAAGCCAACATACTGGCCTCTGCGTAATGTGTCGACCGAGATCAGCCTGCACAGTCCGCACAGACTGATCCGGGACGACACATTTCGTATCAGGGGGATAAAGTATAGAGTAATGATTCCTGAAACAGAAAATCCACAGAAGGCGAAAAGTGTTTATCCGGGTAAGCCTGCGGGGCATGCTTGGGCTGATCCAGGTCGATACTTTGCGCAGAGTCCACACTGATGGTTTTCTCGAGGGACGACTCATATGTGGTCAAACATGTTAAAGAACGGAAAGCCAACATATATTGGTCTTTTATATATGCTACAGAATACAACTTTGAAAAAGCTATACTCAAAACTGTTCATCGACCCCGATTCCATTTGCATTTCCTTTGTATGTAGGGTGAGGATGATTATACAGTCAGCACAAACAGAGCGCCGATATTTAGACATTCAAAAGCAATGTAAATCCATCAAAATTAGCAACATAATTTGTTCAATCTGATCAGCATTCCGGATCTCGTGTCGAATATTCCCTCATGGACCAAGTACTTAATTTCGAACTTTGCATATTATTTATAAACTGCGTACGCCAGACTCATCTAGTGTTACATCAGTCTTAAATGTCAAATGGCCATTGGGAACAATGAACAACTTTCATTTAGTCTAAAGGGTTCAGTTTCTTTGTCGTTTCAACAAGACATCACATACAAAGGATAATGTAATTGCATATTCGAATGAAGAAACAATATATGGAAGCGACACTAGAGAACAGAAAACAATCACAATTCTCGTATAAAAGCCATACTCTTAAAAGATTACACCAAACGTTTAAGGGTTGTTCTCTGTTGATTACATTTGTAAAGTTGTTTATTTTTCGGCGATAGCTGTTTAATCTCAGTTTTGACCTAGATGTTAAACAAATGATCTAGATTGTAGACAAATCAAATGTTGTATTTAATGAATAATATCGAAGAGAAAAAGGAAATGAAACGTTTTGATTGGTTAATAGTTAAGTTGGCGATCATACGAGGGGCAATAATAAGATGAATTTTTAAAATGAATTGTTCTGCATACTAACTTTTAATTATTTCCTTAAGAAATAAAATTCAGTGAAATATAATATTTAAGAGCGAAATATTAATTCTTTTGAAACATGATAAGTTTTCAGTTATTTATCGTCAATTGAAACTGATATACCTTTTGGGAGCCTCGCGTAATCTCCAGTCATGTGGCGTATTCTCGGCCTTGATAATCTATTTATAGAAACTGAAGCTGGATGGACATGGCCTATTAGCCTTTGGTAAACATATAGAACCTTTCTGATATTCAAGTCAAAGAATATGCACATGTTCCATTTCTTAGTGTTTTCTCATATTGATCACCGTTTATATTTTTTAAAGATATTTCTTGTTTATTAGTGTATTATTTCCTGTATATTCCTGTTCTGTATTACGATTTAGATGTCCGTTTGGACCTCACTGTATATTCTGTAAAACGAACACACAGTCTCTATTTCCCTCTGAAAGCATTAACACAACCTATTTAGAAGACCAACCTTTTAAAGATTCATTTAATAACTCACCTAATAATTGATTAAATCCATCTTGATTGTATTGTGAAAGTATAAGACATAAATACCTATATATAAAACGTCAACGACAATAACACGCTACTAACGTATAGCGTAAGATTATTTTGCGAATCTACAAATAGCGATATTATTGATCTAAATACCATGTATTACGTCAATTATTACGTACAAGAAGCAAAGAGCTAGAGCTATAAATGAACCAGATTTGCATTTTGTATGCCTATCGATTTGTCATTCTTTATGATATACATGTACATGTAAATTTGCATACAATATAAAAAGTAAAGTTATATTTAAACTCATTGAAGTTTGGATGGGAGCGCTTTGTAATGTAAGTGTATGGAAATAATTCCGTCGTAATGCAATATCGATGTCAATGCATGCAATATAGACAGATACTGCATCATTTTTTATATGGTAAATAGACGGAACAATAATAAGTTATACAACAACTTCAGGTCAACGTACATATATACATGTATAGCCATACATTGTTCATAAAACAAGTGTGATGTCACCAATTTCCAGGAATCAATGCTGTATATTGGTTGACACGGCAATAAATTCGAGAGTTTAAACGTATTTTTGGCAGATCACTCTATTTAGTTGTATTGGCCTTGTAAATTCAACGTGTGCATGATAATCAAACAATAAGGTCTATTCACATATACATATGTAGTAAACTGACCTTGTTATATATATTCACAATGCGACAGTTTAATTAACACGGTAAATTAACATCTTAACGAACATGACGACATGCGAGCGATATGTCAAACGTGTCTTACATGCTGTAAAGTTGGCCAAGCTGTTTTAAGTAACAGGATTTTTTCATTGAATGAAGCCTTGTGAAACTACATGCCTCGGTAGCGCAGTAGGTAGCGCGTCAGTCTCATAATCACAAGTAAACAAGAGTTATCTGAAGGTCGTGAGTTCGATCCTCACCCGGGGCATAATGTTTTATACAATAAAGACACTTATGGGGTCTTAAGGCACTCTTCTTTAACCCCATGTAAAGTTACATTCGCATGGAACTAATTTTGCTACACTTTCGGTTTTTTTGTCAGACGATGCACGTAGGTCTGTATAATATATCGGCGTATGGCAAGAATCTGGTGAGTTCACTACACTTGGTTTATACATGTGTATATAATAATTATGTAAGCTCAATAGCTACTGCACTTTTCTGACTTTATCTCTTGAGATTGCACCAAAGTAAACCCAAATAACATAAACGAATATTAACATTAAACGCCTTTCAAGTTTTTTTTCCATAAAAGGTATATTGTCATGAAACTTGTTTGGTTACACGTCCTATGTGTCTTCAGAAAAATATATACATACAAATAACATATATGGAGACGGTGAATAATCTTGTCAAAATGACACAAAAATTAAAATTTTCTAATAAAAAGACCTAGTTACCCAAAGTACAAACTTATGGTAATGGAAACAAGTACGTATCTCTTGTTTCAATTAAAAGAAACAGACAATAAAGTCTCGGTATTGATAAATGTTTTGGACTGTCAGTGCAATATATATTAAATAACTATTACCACTGTTCCTTTGGCATCACATTACACAATTCAATTTTTGTCCCGCAAGACGTTCATGACACATTCCTTTTGCGTTATTATTCTAGTGTCTAAAATAAGATCGGAAATTTCTTGTATTTTCAATGATAACTTAAAAAACAACAATTGTTCGGCTGAACTTTGTTTTGGTATGATTAAGTATTTAATCAATTATGTATTGTACATTCGTACCATGCTTTAACCTTTTATACTAAAGAAAGGGAAACAAGCCAGTGATATCCTTAGATATAACACTAATATAATAATGATGACGATAGTTATCTCATAAAAATTAACCAGAGTATAATTGTAAATGTAAACGAAACAAGAACGTTGTTTCAGTGAAAAGGAACAGACAATAAATTGTCGGTTGTATTGATAAATGTTTCTGTGTTCTGTCAGTGCAAAAGACATTAAATAACTATTACCACTGATCCTTGGACATCGCATTAACCAATTCAATTTGTCCCGCAAGACGTTTATGGCATATTCCTTTTCCTTCATTCCAGTACCTGCCATAGGATGGAAAATGTCTTGAAATCTTTATAAGTATTTAGAAACAAACTATTATTTGGCGCTATATTATTTGAATGCTTTTGAGTTTTAATTATTGATTTTTAAAACATATTGGCAAGCATACAATTTGACATTATATAATCCGTTTAGAATAGAAAACAAAAACTTCAATAATCAAATTTTAGATCCTTTATTCAAGTTAATAGGAACAGGAATTTCTGGTATTCGTTATTTTCAAATAAACCATTGATTGCCTTACCGTGTTCTGAGTGTAAGTTTGTCTGTTTTAAGGAGATAATAGATTCCTCAAATATAAATCACGCTAATGTAAAAGATGGTTAGTTTGTATTTATGGTAAATTGTAAAGATTCTAGATGTTTATGTTTTGAAATGTCAAGTACTTATTAATAATGTCAGTATTTTGCTCGGCACCCCATGTAATCCGCGGTACTCCATTCTTGGAGATCGTTACGATGTTTTCAAAAACCTCTCTTACATATTTATCCACCATACGTAGAAACTCTATAATCAAATTCGAATTCTGTATTTAATAGCACTGATACGTTCCATAAATTATTCAACTATAGTTTCGCTTTGACTTTTAATATGCAATGGCTAGTGTGAGTATTTATCTCTATTTCGTCTTTTAAACCCCTCCAATTACTGGTGTGGTACTTGAATTAGCCATGGAACTGATTATATATAAATATTAAACATTTCTGACGGGGAAAAAAATCATATATGAGGTTGTTGTGTGAAAATGTGATTGTATGTGTGTGAATTAGTGATACTGTTATTTTCATAACCACTAAATTGTGTATTTCACGTTTGTACTGTAAAATCTTCAATTTATGGAGGAAATAAAGAATGATATCGATATTCACAACTTTCATGCCGTTGTGGTCAACGAATGGTTAGGTTTAAGCTAGCGTATTGTCCTGATTATTTGACATGTCAGCGTGGAAATACATACGGATCTCTGCAACTCGTTTAAGGGTAAATACTGGCTTGTACGTTAACAGCCAGGTGTACTCGCCCGTTTTTAATGCGTGCATATTGAGTGAGTAATGAAAGAAGACTGTCTCTGCAAATAACAGTAAACCATATATACATCATTGACGTGTCAATTAATCTGAATTAGATGACCTTTGGTTTTGATTGTTTGATGTTTTACGCCGCTTTTAACATTTCGTTCAGTTATATCACGGCGTTTTCTTGGTAAGTAACATCTGTACAACTGGTCCATCATCCTGACACCAGTCCGGATGACATTTGGAGTAATTTATGTACGTGAATGGCAGTATGAATATAGTATGAGATAAATATTTCAACAATTGGTATATTCACCTCTCCTTCATTGCTATAGTTTTAAGTGTGTATGGTTAAATCTAATAACTTCATTTAGTCTCAGCTATTTTGGAGCAATGTTAAAATCATAAAACATTGAGTTATATCGAATTACTGATTGATATTCTCGTAAACATGTGTTTATTTATGTGTTAAAGTATGTTTGTACACGATGAGTTACATGTGTATAAGTATAAGTCAGAAAAATATATATAATATAAATATAGCTCAACATAAACGTGTCAAAGAATCCCGGATAAAACGTTTCTATTTACCTTGGGTGATAGCTAAGACCGTAATACTGGAAATTAAGTCAAAGTGTCAGTACTGTGATAAGTAAAACAAAGTTTGTGTTATTGGGGCTGTGGTCTAGTGGTTGGTCGCTGGGTCTCAGTATTGAGAGGTCTCGGTTCATATCTGAACCACAAGAAAGTGTTCTGAAGATGGAAAAATAAAACTACGTTGCTCATACCCAGCTAGGTCTATAACCACCGCATGATGTAGTCGTAGAGCGTCCTTCTTAAGTAAGGGAGGTGGCGGGTTCAGTCGCCGACCGGGTCATACGGAAAGCTAACAAAATAGTTCTAAAGTATTTCCATCCATTTGGCTCAGGGTTGTTTGTTAGTCTTTCCACTGAATCGATGGTGTCAGGATAAACGGACCTGTTAACTGTTAATTTACCAAGGATTCGCCGCCACGACGAACTATAATTGAAAGCGACCTTACACAGCAAATAAACAAATACATGTTTAGGTAATGGAGCATGTGAGAGAAATTATCAAATGTTGCCAGGCTGCAAGATGCGATATTATGTAAACAGTCAACTATTAAACAAATGATCATGGGTAAAAATGAAAGGTCAGTAGAATATATAAAGAGATACACATGGTACTAGTATTTAGAGTTTCTTAGTTTGAACTTTTTCTTATTAAATCGATTGCGAAACAAGCTTTCAGCTGATAGGAATAACGCTCGATATCGACGTCCTGGAGACATAAGAAATATGTTAATGCAGAAATATGCCAAAGGCAGAGCCCATTCATCAAGGGACCTTTGGTACGAGAGGCCAATGATCTATCATTGCGCATCTGTACACCATTGACAGTTATCATCTAACAGGTTTCCACATTCTACGTGCACTTTTAGGAGAAATGTTGAAACTCTTTTGGCAATAAGGTGACATCAGACACATGTGTTGAGTTAGGTCTTTATTTGTATTATTTCAGCCCACATTTAAAATATAATTTTTAGATAGCAATCTTTAATCTTACCCAGATGTTTCCAGTGACATTGATTCATGTTTCTGTATCATCTATTTAGATACTGCAGCCAGGATTTCACACACTATGCACACCTTTATGATACGTCTTGGATAAACACTTTGAAACCATCGATACATTAAGCGATGTTAAACTCATGTGTGAAGTTACATCTACATTTAAAGGCGTATCGTCGGTGTGTTGCTGCGCATCTTTTTTGCGCATGTCCATTCCGATTCATTTTAGTGCTTTGCTCTTTTATGCTCATTGCGCTCAATTAAATTGTGAAACTGTCAATATCCGGAACACGATATCAACAAGCATAACAAGGTGTAAATTCGGTGTAAAATCATTATGTCCGCGCTAGCTAGGCTAAAGAATGGCAGATTGTTATCTTTTAAACGTGCAGAAAGCGAAAGCAATCGCAATCTTTTCAAAAGATTGACGGAAACTTGCATCGATAATGGATAATCGGTATCGGATTCGCCGCAAACTAAGCGGAAAACATGCCGGGAAGGAGAATTGTAGACTAGAACTCGTTTACTTGGAAGATCAGCCTGTTTGTGAAGACTGAGTGAAATAACACTATCTAAAGTAATATTTCTCCTGAAACCAGACATGGCTACGGCTCGTTATAGTATGTGGAACTGTGAATACTGTCGAAACAACCAAACGACACCAGCCGAGCAAGGGGCAACTTTAGTTTAGGTAACTTACTAACTATTAAAAATTTAATTATAATTTTCTATGATGTTATTATTTTTCTGAGTTTACAAAAATTGAAGGGGGTGGGCCCGGTGGGGGTTTCGTCTGACAGTCATTTATCTGATTTTTATCTTGATGTATTATCAAATTGAACACATTTAAATTTTAGTTAAATTTCAAGGAATTTTACCAAGGATTCATGAATAAGTAAACTGTCGCTGTGATATAACCAGGGACATAGATAAGATATTATCTATGTCCCTGATATAACTGAAATAATGTTGAAAACGGCATAATACCCCATTAAAACAAAGCTAACTTATTGTCAATGTAGCCTGTAGAAATCAGTGTGCTTTTTATGCTGTTTTGTGACCAGGGCCCTTTCAATTACGAAAATAGTGACATGTAAAATGTGATGAAAGTCAGCTTTTATGAAATTTAGGCCTACTTTTGTGAAAAAAAGAGGTGTCTTTTGATTGTGAATGGGTCCCTAATTTGGGTTATGAAATAACACTTTAGAAATAAAACATACACACAAAATATTCTATCATAGTCATAAATTATTACACATGTGTTTATATGTCTTAAGTAGATTGCAATATGATTTAGTTAACCATATATCAAAGCCAGGTCTTTATCAACCTCTTTGTTCTATTTTTCAGTACTGTAGACAAGACTCCATATATTCAATTCAAATATGACATGGGTTCACAGAAGGGTGGATCGGATGGAGCTATATAGAGTGGCTGCCACTCTAGTGGGGAGCAAGTCGGGAAAATGGGTTGCATTTTGACTTAGATCTCAAGACTATAAACAATGTAGCTTTCATGAAAGTAAAGGTGAATCAATGCCCATCCATCAGTGTTGAAGAAACTGGCATGATAGTTCTAAATCCTTGGAACCGGATGTGGCGCGCTGTCTTGTGCTCGACAAAGATAATAGGTATATGTGTCTATGTCGTAATTATGGATGACGATGCATCAACCATGGTGAAAGTTCAAGAAACAGTTTCCCATTTTGTAAACAGATGGTCAGACATAAACCACAAGACAAGAAAAACATGAAGGAAACCAGTTGTACAATATACTGACAAAAACTCTTTAACAACTCAAGTCAAGAAGTATTTTCAAAAGTGATTTAGTAAGGCTGTAATGCAGAATAAGTGTGATCCATATGCGCTTGCTAGATCTTTAAATCTAACTGTCCCAAACTCATTTGGAAAGCAGAGCCTATCAAACTATTCCAATTGTTTCCCTTCGTTTGACTATCATGAGTCTGCTGTAAGATCAGGGTGGTTTTCACAGAGCACTGTTACTCACATACAGACCTGAGACGTTTTCTTATGCTAAATTGCTTCTGCAGCAGTCGACTTAAACATTGTGATAAAAGGAGAAATTGTTCAAATTGAGCAATTTCTTCTTTTCAGTTTTGTCACAATGTTTTCAACTGTTTTCAGTATAAAGCATACCTACATTTATAGAGACTTTCTATGTTTTTTACCCAAATGCTATCAAAGTTGTCTGCTGTTGATTTGTTGTATGTGGGAAAGGGTTAACATGCCTATTATCTGGTAAAACTATGTGTGTCCGCCTTTTTACCCGCTCACAGCAGATCATGGTTGAGTGCATGTGGGCTAGGCACATTTTCTTAACCTAGTATCTATGTGACCCTGCTAGTACTGATTTGAAAAGTGAAATGCGCTGGGATATAACTGAAAGTTATACTGTTGAAATGGTGTAAATCTCAATTATAAATATAATTATTGTATGTTTATTTTAAGGTTGATGTATGAACTTTGACATCTTGCTCATAATACTTTTTGTTGAACAAAGTTTCCCAAGATATTTTTTTGTTTACATGACATCACCCATTCTTGTAATGCTCTACAGATAAACATTGTGAGTAACTTTGCAGAAGAAATGTCCATTTTGAATAACATAAAACTGTAATTTGTTCCTATGTTGTGAACCTGCATGTTTCATTAATCTGAGTCTTCATTTTTTGCCAATGGATATGTGTACAGACACTGTTTGCTGTATTTCTGCATGCACAAAATGAAACAGTTTCAATAGCATATTTGAGTATCATTCTGTGAGAACTAGACTGAAGGTCTTTGTGACTAGCATAGATTCAGACCAACCTACACCTCTGTGCAACTTGATCTGATTGATCAGAACATATGCATGCTCAGACTGCTGTTTATTGTAGAAAGTTATTAATGTTTTAAAATGGTCACTGGATATATGATACAATCAGTCATGCATTGGTATGTAATTAATTTCTCTGATGTGTTTATTATGAAAAGTTAACAAATGAAAATACCGCATCAAGGAAACAGCCCTGCAGCAGTTCTGATTGCTCGCATGAGCGAATAACTAGAACTGCTGCTATGCTGCTTTAAAAAGGCAGTTTTGATTCTTGCCGACAGCAGGTCATGGTAGATTGCCTGTAGGCAAGGCACGTTTTCATAGCCTAACTAATGAAATTGTATTATGTATAAGCAAACTGTTGCTGGGATATAAACGAAATACTGTTGAAATGGCATGAAACCCCAATCATAAACAGAAACCATATTATTTGTTGTTGAAAGTTGATGTATGAATTTTGATATATGTTGACACTAGGAGTATGAACTGAAAAATGTTTAAGAGTACACTGTACATACCCAGCAGAGTAATATTGTCTTATTATCTTGGTCTACTCAATTTGTCAGTGTTTTAGACACTCACTTTATTATTATGAGTAATGGTAATATCTAGCTAATCTCCCCAAAAGTTATATTTAAAAAAAAGAAAATTAATGAAAGATTGATAAATTCATACTTTCTCTGTGTCTAGAACTGATAACCTCACAATATAGTTGATTACCACCAATGTAAGTCTGAGCATGACATAAGATTTTTTGATTTGAAAAAGATCAGATGCCACATCATAGGTTATACTTAGATATATTTTTGTCTAGATATGTTTGTATAGTCTTCTGCTGTAGTAACCTTGTATGTTTGACAGTTTAGTGGGTTATGTTTTCACTTAACAACACTGATAGAATCTTAAATGTAATTTGTATGTAATAATGAAGAAAACCAATAGTTTTTTTACTTCATTGAACACAGCTTTTATTTAGGTATGCTTGTAACAAATTATACAAAATCTCTTTTTTGCAGAAATGCGAAATGCAATACCCCTTTCCCACTTGCAGAGCATTTTGAGGCATTTGCACTTGATGACTTATGAACACGTTGTCACAAAGGGATAACTTGCTCATAGTGGGCAATATGTTTGCAACAATGTTTTCAACTCTTTTCTTCTATGCTACTTTCATTAACATAGACTTTCCATATTTTTGTCTGAATTTCTGCTGCAGGTTTGTATGTGGGAAAGGGGGTCATTAAGGATTTCGTATTGACCTGTTGCCTTCTTTTCCTAAAGAGGTACTTTTTATTTTTGTTATTTAACCAATGTGAAATATATCAGTAAAATTGTTCCTGGTAATATGTACAGCAACTAGTGGTTTATTTGCTTAACCTTTTCCCACATACAATGATTGAATGCTATAATTTCTTCTTTTGTCGCAATGTTTTCAAAGTCTGTCTGCTGCAGAGGCGTCAAAATAAGTTGAAATGAATGTGTGCATTTCAACATAATTCATGTGAAACAGTGAGAGTTATTGAAGATATGTATAGACTAGAAGATTTTCAAATTTGTAATTTTTCCTAAAAAAATATTCTTAAAGGGAGATAATTCAATGTGAAATTTAGCGAATGAACATAGCCAACAGTGTTTTGTTTTGTTTAATTCAACAACCCATTTAACAAGTTTATTGATATGAAAAATATTGAAAAAATATGTCCACTAAAAAGCCTTTAATTTTTAAATGATTTTTTGTTGGGCTATTATTAAAAACAAATCATAAAGGGAGATAATCCAATGTAAAACTCAACTAGTAAGCACTGCAACCATTGTTTTAAGCTTCATTCAAGAACCCTTATAACCAGTTATTTATATTACAAATTTATCAAAAAAATACTGTCCTAAGAGATATTTAATTCAAAATTGTATTTTTCCTGGGCTAATTTTATGAAAAAAAATCATAAAGGGAGATAATTTAATAGGAAATATCTCTGTAATTAGCACCGCGACCTATAGATTTTTATGTTTCATTCAACAACCCTTATAATAAGGTGTTCATATGAAAAGTATTAAAAAAATATGTCCATTGCAATTTTTTAAATTCCAACTTTTGTATTGTACCCGTGTTCAATTTTATACAAATTTTATCATGGCGGCCATCTTGAATTATTGAATATAAAGTGTTAAAATAGATTTTTTTTAAAAATTGGTCAATATTGATGAAGTTGACACATGATTGATTCCTGTAATATGAAATAAAAACATGTTGATATATAAATGTATGTGTTTGTGTTCACTGGTATGAAATAGTGTTGTTTCTCTACATTCCGTTATATTTCCTTAAACTGAGCACATATATGGGTTTTAAAAGAGTGCATAGCAAAAAAAGTAGAACCGCGACCCATTGTTTTGAATGTTGTTTTGAGTTAGTCTTTGAGTAAGGAAGCTCTGGACAAAATTTAAGAAAATTCTGTCCATTGGAAAAATTCAGAGGATACGCCTTTAACTGCGTTCAGCTCACATTTGAGTTAATATTTATATTTTGAAATGTTAAACCTTACCAAGTTGTCTCCAGTGAGATTGAAACATGTTTCTGTTTCATTTTATCTACGTCGGCAATAATCTTTTGATAATGTAGCCGTTAAACCCTGTCAAACATTCAGACGTATTTGATGCATCTGTCGTATGCCACTTTTGAAAACATTGTGATCAACCGGATGTTGCCCATAATGAGCATGTTCTACATTGCCAAACTATTTTCAACTCGATTCAACCATTGTACTTTCCTTTATAGAGAATTTTCATCTTTTGACTGAAATGATTTCAAGGATGTCTCCTGCAGATTCTTTCTTTTTGAGAAAGGGAAAAATCGTCTGTGTCGCATTATGTCTTTAGCAGACATGAAACTTGGTCTCCAGTGACTTTGGAAAATACCATACGTAATTGTCTTTGCTGTGTCGCATAAGCCTTGTAGATTCCCGATTATGTCGGCGTCTGTTTCAGACGGGTTATGAATTGAATTGTCATTTTGAGTAAATTCAACATTCAAGATGCTGTTATCGACTGACTCTCGGTCAAAATGCTTCTTTCCTTAGGGTTTTCAGATGAACGCAGTCCCCAAGATTTTTCTAGTGTTTGTTTTGTTATCATGGTGTTTAAAACCGGTTGAAATAATTGTTCAATTATCTAACAGAATATAATATGATACAATATAACAGTAACGTATAGAATAAAAAAGAAAACAGAATAGAATAATACAGAATATAATAGATAATTTCCTTTTTATGGTGTTTTCGCCGCTTTTATCAATGTTTCACTTATATCACAGCGTTTCCTTTGTAAGTTACCAGTGCTACTGGTTCACTTATATCGGCAGCAAGAAGGAAAGTATGTACTATCATTGTTCTAAGTATTTGGTATGACCAGGAAGGAGATCGATGCTCTGACTTTCTTCACCCGATGTGGACGCCTTACTGCTACACATCAGACAGCTGTCTTTGGAATAAAGATAAACAAGACGTTTCAAACCATGATTGCACATAGTTGATTGGTATTCTGATAGACCAACTAGGATAACAACAACGTCTTGACTGGATCTTTTACCAATTATTGTCATAATGGAAAAGAATTTTAAAAGCATTATATACTAATCGTAGAACCTTTATTTAGTAACTGCATTCTCGGTTATATCTTTGACTGCTTGTTATTGCTACTAATTTACAATTTTCCAGTTATTTTGAGTGGACGTAATACTTCATACTGTCTTTTTCATACCAATCACTAATTAAAACAACATATACATGGGCAAATTAAGCGAACATATCATTGATCAACCAATCAAGTAAAATATGTCAAACAAAACAACAATGTTACTGACAGTACAGTGTCTTCCTATTTATTGACTGTACTGAACCAACTGATGCATGCAGAGTATGTTATCTATTAATACAATATATTAAGGTGTTCAATGATAACAGTTAACTTAGAAGTGTTATGTACCAAAACAATTGTGTTTTGAATGATTTGTTGGTTGTTCATATTCAGTATTACTCTTTACTATCAGTGTCAATATAAAAAAGTCTTCACCAAAAAACAATGTAATAATGTATAAATGAGGTTTTATATTTCCAAAACAGAGGGCAAGCGTGGCCCTGAATCGATCACCTGAGTGATAGCTATGTAGTTTATGTATAACTGCTAATATCGAAGAACATTTTATCGGGAGCTGAACGAAACTGCTAGAAGTGGACACTGTAAATGAAACTTATCAATAAAGGACATTTGTTATGATAGTAAATCTTTGAACGGTTTGTAAAAGGATCAAAGTAGCATTCCCGTGAAGTTTGGTTGATATCAGTAACATTGTTTGGGAGGAGATTTTGTTTAGAGCTAAAAGTTAATTTTATCCATATGCTGATGCAGCATGGTAGCTATCTTTTCAAAGCAATCAGCATGGTTTAAACACATAAAAAATGTATCCTAAAATCAGACAAAAACTTGAATAAAAAATGAACTATTAAATTTTGACATTTTGTACCCTTATCTGATGCCGTCTGGCTGCCATGTGTTTCAACCAATCACAAAGCAAATCTGTAGTAGGTCACTCAATGAACATTTGATCTAAATTATATCGGAAGCTTACTCCCTTCCTGCTGCCGCAGTAACAAAAGTTGTGTTTATAATTTAATTTATATCTTTAAACAAATTTGAAAGAGGACCACCAAAGGAACAGTCCTGTGAAGTTTTGTTGAAATTTCCCGGTGGATTAGGATGGTTATCATTTGAAGTTAAAATTCAATTTACTCGTTTTCTGATGCCGCCTGATAACTATATCTTTCAACCAATCAATATGGCTTAAATAATTATGAAGTGGGTCTCTGAGGAAACAAATAAGACATGCGTTTCATAAGAAGAGAGTTTTAAAATGTTGTCAATTTGCCCTTTTCTGATGCCGCCTCGCTCCTCTTGTTCAACAATTGATATGGCTTGAACAATTTTCGCAGAGAGTCCCTGAAGGAACAGTTCTCCAAAATAACTGAAATCGGACAAGATTTTTAAATATTTAGCATTTTGCTCCCTTTCTTAGATACCGCACAAACCAGAGTTCTACACATATCTTTGAACATTAATAAGAAAAGGAACACCAAAAGAACATTCTGACACGTGGGAAAGATGAGATGTTATTTGAAGCTAAACGTTCGATTTTCCTCCTTTCTAGATGCCACATGTTTTCCACCACTTTCAACGAATCAATAATACTTAAAACATGTAGTGGGTCACTGAATGAACGGTTCTGCTAAATTATCTTGAAATCGGACAAGCACTTTCATAAGAATGTAGTTTTAAAACTTTGTAATTTTGCCCCTTTTTTTATACCGCTTGATTGCCGTGTTTAACAACCCGTCAATATTATTATATTTGTAAAGAGTTATCCAATGATAACATTATACCACATTATTAGTCGCCGGACAGGAGCCCGCGAATTATATATTTGATAGGTTTTCGAAAAATACATATTTAAATGTC
Source organism: Serripes groenlandicus (assembly GCA_031761405.1). NCBI lineage: Eukaryota > Metazoa > Mollusca > Bivalvia > Cardiida > Cardiidae > Serripes > Serripes groenlandicus. Next base: position 294,642 of record JASEVX010000147.1, read on the forward strand.
TTGAACATGTTACAATTGCGTTTGTTTAAAAACACTATGTCTGTTTTGTGGTTTTATTGATAAATAATAAAATTCAAATATTCTGACAAACATCTTGAAAAGTGTATGTAGAATTCACAAATCTTATAATTATTCCTTAATGAAAGCAATGTATACATACTAAGACTAATGATTGGCAAGATTACTCATTTCCATTACTGTTTATGATCAATAATTAGTTTGCTGTGCGTATGGTCAACCTACCTTGGAATGGAAATTGATCATAAACAATGAAAGGCTTTAAATATATTTCAATGAAGTACATTCACTTCGTTGACAAAAAAATGCCAGTTTTGATACATTTACACTTGACCTCACCCCTGATGTTCCAATATGCCCCTCAGTGGTTTACTGTTTTTTTCAACTACTATAATGTTAGTATAACTGCAGTATGGATTTCCGGCGACATTGATGCGATGGATCAACTTTTTCTTGTGTAAGTATTAAATAAGCTTATACAAAGAAGAATATTATTTTTAAAATGGGCTAATTTGACCGTTTCTGATGTCGCAGGAAGTTCTCCACAACGAATAAATATACCGTGCAATTTCGCCACTTGCCATAATATTTCCAAATGTTGTCTGCTGCAGAGGCGTCATAAAGTGTCTGTATGTGGGTAAGGGTTGACATCTCAGGTTTATTATTCTTAATATAAAACTATTGCATTACTCATGACCCTGTCACACTTTTGCGTATGAGAGAAACGTATTAGTTGCGTATGAAAATTCATGAATTAATTTTCATACGCACAAAAAGCCCTTGAAAATACAAAATTGTTTGCATACTTACCGTTTTGAACATATGAGTAGCGTATGAGTAGCGTACCACCAGCGTATGTCCAGCTTATTGCCAGCGTAGTCTGCGTTTGGCTAGCGAATCAGTAGCGTATGAACAGCGCATGTTAAGCGTACTGATATCACGTGATAAAGTGCCCATATAAGTCAACAAAGAATTGTAGAATATCTAGATATGGGATCCTTTATGTACACGTTATCGAAACGCTGGCAATACGCAGAGGATACGCTTGCCATACGCCAAAGTAGGTTATGGATACATTACTCAATCGCCAGTCATACGCAAAGATGTCTATATACGTTGCAGATACGTCAGACATACGTTAGAAGTACGTTACGTATGAACCATCAATACGCTAGCTGTACGGTACACCTTCATGCCAGCGTTTGTCAGCGTATGACCAGCTATGTCGAGGCACGCTTAAAAGAGAAAATCTGCCTCGCCGTATGCCAGCGAATACTACCGTATGCGACCGTGCTTGAAACGTATACAAACCTATGCCTAACGCACCCCTAGCGTATGTCAGCGTATACCAGCGTATGCGATATATTTTTCAAACGCTGCAACACGCTAGTACGATACGCAATAGTGTGACAGGGCCATTAAATAGAAAGGAAAAGCTGCCGGTCAGGTAAACCGGTTTATATGTCCGTCAATAAAAAAGAAATTACCAAGCATTTAACAAACAATTTAACCCTTCACAACATGCACTGGCATGCACTCAACCTGCACTATAGCAGACGAAATTTGAAAAAATAAATGTGACAAAAGGAGAAATTGTTCATAATTAATTCTTTTTTTTCTTTTTGCAACATTATTATTCAATTTTATTTATACATTTATTGAAGTAAAATTTTCAGATTTTTGCAAAGACATTTTCAAACTTGCCTGCTGCAGATTGAATGTATGTGGAACAGGGAGTGTCAACAGTCTATGATACAAAACTACTTTCCAATCATTTTACTCAATCTTTGATCGAAAGCCATTACATTATATTTCCCGCTAAATCGTGTTCAGACACAATTCTATTATATCCGTCTTCAATACAACTATGTCAGGATATAACATCGGGAAGTTCTTCGTGAAAGATAAAAGTAAACGATGGTTCCGACTACAATATTTCCTCGGGGTTTTGTCTTCACTTTAACCCATTCTATGTGCAGACGATTCTTGAAGCCTCGGTACATGTAGCAGACACATCTTGAAAACAGTGTGTTAAAAGCAAAAATTGCTCAGCGTGAGCAATTTCTTCTATTCCCTTAATATTTTCAACTTCGATAATTTAATTATAATAACATTTCCATAGAATTTTCATCTTTTTTACCAAATTATGTCTCAAAAAATCAATCTCACCGATATACGAAGGTAAATTATAGTTTAGAATTCAATATTTCCCAGTGTCTTAAATGTAAACCTTTCCCTGTTGCGCATCTGCAGCAGAAGACCTTTACAAACAGTGTGACAAGAGGAAAACATTACTCATAATGTTTCAACTGTTTTCAATATATATTTTTCTTTAGTAGAAACATCCCATTGTGTTGGCAAAATGTTTTCAAAGTCGCCTGCTGCAGATTTAATGTATGTGGGATAGGCAGGGTCAAGAGACTATGATACAAAACTACTTTCCAATCATTTTCCTCAATCTTTGATCGAAAGCCATTACATTATATTTCCCTGCTAAATCGTGTTCAGACACACATCTATTGCATCCGTCTTCAATACAACTCTGTCAATAAAGTACATCGTGAAGTTATTCGTAAAGGATGGTTCCGACTACAATATTTCCTGGGGGTTTTGTCTTCACTTTAACCCTACCCATGTGCAGACAATTCCTGATCTCTCGGTAGCAGACACATCTTGAAAACATTGTGATGAAAGCAGAACTTGCTCATGGTGTGCACTTTTTTCTTTTGCCTCAATTTGTTCAACTTCGATAATTGTATAATAATAATTTCATTTACATAGAATTATCATCCATTTGACTAAATCAATCTTTGATCGAAAGCCTGTACATTATATTTCCAGTTAAATCGTGTTAGTCAGACATCTATTATATCCGTTTTCAATACAGCTCTGTCAGCATATGCCATTGGGATGTTTTGCGTGAAAACTTAAGGTAAATGTTGGTTTCGACTACAACATTTTCTCAGGATTTTGTCTTAACTTTCTGTGAGCTTTTGAAAGTTCTCCGCGAAATATAAAGGTAAATTATAGTTTCAACTTCAATACTGTGTCAGGTTTTCGTCTTAAATGTAACCCTTTCCATACTGCCCATCTGAAGTAGAAGACCTTTGCAAACATTGTGACAGGAGGAAAACATTCCCCATAATGTTTTCAAATGTATTCAATATATTTTGGGTTTTTTAATTCCCATCTTTTTGGGAAAATATTTATGTTGAAAAGTGTAAACAGACTATGAAACAAAACACTTTAGAATTATTCTCTTCAATCTTCGATCGCATATTATTACATTATATGTTCCGCTAAATCGTGTTAGGTCAGACATATTTTATATCCGTCTTCAATACAACTCTGTCAGTATAAGACTCCGTGAAAAGTAAAACATAATGATGGTTTCGACTTACTCTTTTTTGCGCTCTCAGACTCCTCTGCAGCAGAAGAGATTTGAACAATTCATGAGGGGAGTTGACCAATCTAGTAGCTATTGTTGGTTATGTTATACAACATTACGACGGGTACAATATTAGGATAACCCGGAGCATTGGTCGATGGATACATCAGAAATAGTGGTTCAAAATAATGTATAAATCATTTTCTTATATCTTTGATCAAAACCCATTATATTTCATTTCCCTCAAAATTGTCTATAGACAGGCTTTTGCCAAATCGGCATAGTTTAGTTTAATTTGAACTTTTAATTATTTTACATCGATTCCGAAAAAAGCTTTCAGCTTATATTGATTCGGCTCGATGTCCGATTCATGCGATACAGCACTGTAAGTATATGTCATTGGACATATATTCTTTCAGAGCAAAGACTAGTGGTACAAAATAACATATCAGTCAATCCTATTATATTTCATTGCCCCCAAAGTCGTCTATAGACAGGCATTTATCAAATACAATACAGCACTGTAAGTATATGCGATCTCAAATTTCTTCTTTAAGAACAATCAAGTAAATGTTGACATAGCGATTTAGTCTTTTTTCTCTTAGTATTGTTGAAAATTTATAAACTTTATAAACTTCGACTCGACAATGATTATGCTGGTTTTCAATAAACGTTTCGAGTATCTGAACGTTACAAACATTCCTCCAAGAAAATACTAAAAGCTGGAGATCTGTCTTCCAACAGAGTAAGATACTTTCATATGATTTATATTTTACACAAATCAATTTTATCGATGTTTACAAACCTATTAAAACATTTCTTATTGTCTTGGAAGATGGTCATGAATGCAAAAATGTACGAAAGCGAAGAATATTATCTTCCAATCGTAAACCTTTGATGCGATTTCGTAATTGTTTGTATGACGTTACTATAAAACCTCAACCAATATGTTACTTTTGTCTAAGAAAGTGTTAATGGACAAAGGTCTAGACTGTTAGATTATTCAAAATTACATAATGCCAAAACAGATTCTTCAATAATTCTCTTCTTGTTATGAAACAGATGACACTTTGAGCCACGCCATGCGAACTTTAATGAGCAGAAGAGGCTTTAATGATTCGTAGTCTGAAGTACCAAACGATGCAGATCGAGTAGCGACAAAGATCAATAACTTTTTTAACCTTTTCAGTGACGAATTTCACAAAGTCGACTCTTGCATGTTGAAAATTGGACCACTCCATGTTTCGTCCAACTGGAAAGTTGCTTAAATGTAATGTCTAGGTGGTTTACACAATACTGATTTCAGGAGAGACAACTCGTTACGAGCTGCCTCACATAAATCTGGATAGTTTGCAAAAGCCTTTAATCGCCAGTGGCAGCAAAAGGGTTAATAACCTTAGTGTCTATGTTTTCACAAATAAGAAACATGTCAATTTCAGTAGTTAACTTTATTTCAAAGTTTGTCTTGCAGTATACATAGTGCTATTATCAATCATGTGTGTATATGCACAGGCTGATCCGAATCTTCAATGCACGCATTTGCATTAAAACCTCAAGTTGCTAGTTCAGACTCATTCAAAGGTAAAATTGTATGACCCAATTAAAAGGTCAACATCTAAAGCATTCTATTTATTCCTACTAAAACTAATTACAGGAATGTCGAGATTTTCCATAGTTCTATACACGAAGTTCATAACAATATTTCCCCTATGTGAAAAGCTCTTTAGCAAAAAGATATTTATCATAATACCATTCAATACAACGTTGACAGGCCAGTTTTCGTTTCTTTGAAAGAACGGATAAATAATGACATCGAAGCTGCCAGTGTTTCCAGATATATTGTTATCCCTTTCTTTACGTCGTTATAGCTTGACAGTTTTAACCTGATTCTCAACCTTGTTTGTTTGCTGCGGATTTACGCCGTTTTCAAAATTAGTTATATAACGGCGACAATTCACTTACTCATGCTCCCTGGATAAACAAACCAAAACTAAGCCGGGAAATGTGCCTTGTCCATCGGCACTCAATTATGACCACTGCAATCTCAACTTTGTGCAAATATGTATTTTAATATTGTAATGCACGTGCATTGTCAGCATGTTCTCATTTGACAACACAGTAATCTACTTTATTCATTTTATTTCATATTTACGAAATGTTTTCAAAGTCGTCTGCTGCGAATGCAAACCGTTTGCTTTTCCCCGCTATGGATATGGGAACAATTTGATATACATGGCTTTACCAAATCACGTAACCTTTTCAGTTATGCCCCTTTTTTTACTCATAATTTCTTACAAAAAGGTTAGCTTTGCCCATTACTCGAAATGGTTCAATTTTTTCAATTGAAACTTGGTACAAATGTTACTAGGAACAAAATGCTTGTCTGTACCAAGTTACTTAACTCTGGCCAAAATAATTATTCAGTAATGCGCCCTTTACGACTTAGACAAACAGACGAGCGGTGGCGTTCACTCCGTGGTGCTCTTATTTAGGTCAAAGGTATCGGCTTTGGTAACTTCATGTCAATTTGCAGAAGAACCCAATAATTATGCGTCTTATTCCAATAAAATGGGGACTGTTAGTGATATTGCTGCTGTTGTTTTTCGTACTGGAACTTTAAATTAATAACCATTAATCTTTAAACGTCGGGCGACCTCAGCTAGAAGTCGGTACAGCAATTTGATGAAATGTTTTAGCAGAACAATTAATCAACAACCTTTTCGAGTGCAGATAACTTATAGACTATACTTTTTTTTGTCAAGAACTTTACGTCTTATTTCATTGAAATACGATTTACTTCGATCTGAAAACGCATGACTGTTTATTCAAACTGGTTTGGCTAATATCATTTCTGAATTTAATGATCAAATTTAATTGACCTGACAGCCTTTAAAATGTTTTGATATAAACACGGAATAAGTCCTATTCGATCGGCATATTTAGATGTTGAATAACCTCAAGAGAAACGACATTTCCTAGTGGGTTATAACACGTGTTCATGCTTCAAAGGCAGATGTTGGTGGTACTGAGCGCTGAGAACAATCTATGAATATCACTCGTAATTATTCTGGGAAAGTTCTTTATGCAATATGTTTCTTTACAGATGTTGTAAAGAAAGTGTTTTAAAAGATAATCCTATTGCAAAAATGCCCTTAGCAGGGCGAACCAAATCAATTGAGAATAATACTTCGAATAAGGTCTTTGGTTGACGTTCTATATAACTTATATAAAATAAGCATTGCGCATGGCTTCTGTTAATTATGATAAGTATGTTCTGTGTTTGTTTACACTCGCACTTTCTATTATTGTGTTCAATGCTTTTATACTACAATCTAAGTTCTAAGATTTTTTTTTCTTGGGACTGTATCCGTTCCATTCTAGACAGGTGCATCTTTTTTTCTCATAAGATGCGGATTCGAAACGTTTATTTAATGACAACAAGTAAAAGATACCACACGACTTATATACGGTCGATTCTGTGCTTAAGACCATTTTTTATAGCAATTTTCATTCTAAAGCGACCACACTTTTAGTTTCACAATTACTCATATTTTCATAAATGACCATGTAATAAAGGACCACCTATAAACAAAGACCCAACTGTTCTTTTCCCACTGGTGGTAGTTATGCACAGGTTTCAGTGTACATGTAATTGCATGGTTTTTTTTACTGAAATAAGTACTAATTTAATTCGAGACCCAAACAATATGGTTTTGTAATACAAAATAAGATCATAATAATGAATGTCAAAAACTAATATACCATAGTATGTATTGATAAATTAGTTTAATCAATGACATGGCAGCATCTGTTATAATACTCATACATGTTTCATTTAGCGACTTGAAAACTAGAACAATCCTTTTGTGCATCACGACATTTTCCTTAAATAGTTTAACACCACTGGTAAATGTAGCAGCTCGCCAAATAGTTAATTCCGCATGGCGAGGGAAAGCAAAAACAAAGAAATGACTGTACAAGTACTTAATAACGAGTTATTTGATCTAACAAACATTAAACATGTTTACTAAATCTTTCAGATATACATGGTGGTCGAAGCATATGGTTTTTCTCACTCCATCAGACGACATTAAAACATGTTTTTAACAAAATTATAGATACTGTACATAGATGACCGAAACCCTATTGAATATAGATGAAAGCAATGTGACAAAAGAAGAAATTGCTCATGATGAGCAATTTCTCCTTTTTACATACTGTTAACAAATGGCATGTGCTGCAGCGGCGTCACAGATGGATAACTGAATAAATCAAAACATATAATACGTTACCTTATTCCATACAGGACCATCGTCCTATAGCAAGCAACAATAGACATAACGAATATAATCCTACAACTGGAATCGAGACACGTAAACAGCTGTGCTATCACCAATAGAGTCTGTATCAATATTATTGAAAGGCCTTAACACCGTGTTAGGGACACGGCGTAAACCCTCAATCTGCAATAAACATCAATCTTTATTTTGTCGACTTGGCGACGACGTTCTATGGTAACCACTTATTCTTTAAAAGATTGCATGGGCATAAATAAAATATTTTGACCAAACCGGTGTGTAGACATGAGACCTGCTGTGTGTGCTGTCACGACTTGTTTCAGTAATATTTTTTATCTTAACCATTTCCAACAGCTAGACACGCATCTGCAGCGGACTACTTTTTAAATGACAAAGTTGGAAAATGCTCATGTTGAGCGACTTCTGATTTTCCCTCAATGCTTTCAACTAGCAGTTGCTTATTGAAATGGTTGTAACTGAGTGTTAGGACCACGCTGTAAACTGTCGATCACAATACATACCCATTTGTATTTAGTCGACTTGCCGACGACGTTCTATTGTAAACACTTATGTATTAAAATATTGCACAGGTATGCAATAGATCGTTTAACCAGACAGGTGTGATTACAAAACACCTGCTGTATTTGCTGTCTCGACTGGTTTCAATATTATTGCGCGGGTGCATCAGCACAAGTGCATGTATTGGTTGTGAAAAAACTGTCACTGGTGCAATGATCTTGCGCATGCGCCGTGTTAATCGTCTTGATCGCGCATGCGCCGTATTTTATCGTCAGCTCTCGGATATTTCCGTAGCAGTTCGTCACTAGACTGGTTCTCGTTCGACTTTGCAATATAATATCAAGATTAGTGAACCAGTCTATTTATATGCTGCCACCATGTGTAACGTGTACCGGCGTTAAGCCATCGCGGGTGCATCCAGGCCCTAACCGAGGTAAACGTTGCTTAACTTTACACAAAGGCCAACCACTCTACCAATGTCGCTATAAAATCCGGCTTTCAAAGTAAGGCTGTAGAAGTGATACCCATCTAGACCCCGTGCTCGTTTCATTAGGAAAATGGAAATTGTGTTAAATTTTCCGATTTTAAGAATATATATTAAGGGGGAAAAAAGGACACACATGCGCAGACAAATGTTAACAATACTTTTGGGAGATCGAGGTCAACACGTTGGGAAAAGGTATTTTTGTTTTCGATTTACGTCTTTAACCAAAATACTATTGTTATCATATATTTATATCATATATTTAAAAGCGGGTTTCGTGTTTATTTCGAATCGAACAGTATTTCTTAAGCCATAAAATGCTGATTCCCGCGCCAATTGCTGCATCTTGCAGCAACTCTTGTTAATTATATATTTCACACAAACAGACGACAATTGGTGGATCTGTAACGGACGACATCTTGAACACGTTATAGGAATTTGATCATGTTGAGACATTTGAGCCGTCCCGCGAGAAAACCAACATTGTGGACTCTGCGTAAAATATCGACCCGGATCAGCCTAAGCATGCCGCGCAGGCTTACCTGTATAGACACTTTTCGCCTCCTGTTGATTTTCTGTTTCAAGAATCACTTCTCTATACCTCTACCCCAAGAGATGGAGTGTGTCGGCCTGGATCAGTCTGCGCGGATTGCGCAAGCTGATCTGGGCCGATACAATATGCAAAGATCATAATGTTGGTTTTCTCGAAGGAGGGCTCATTTCTGATTTTGGCTCAATGCTTTCAACAACTATTTTACCAAATAGTTATTTTTTCAGTTATACACTTGTCTTTATTGTTCAGGCGAAATATTGTCAATGTCTTCTGCTGTATATTTGTTATAAGATGGTGAAAAATAAAACGTTAATTCAATACACAGTGACCGTGAATTTCTCTTCTTAGAAACGAAATATATATGGTTGCAAGCACAAGTTTAAATTTGAAAATGCAAACGAACTTGCAACATTTCAGTGAATTTACCAGTAAATGGTATGTGTTAACATTTGAGTATCGTTAAGTTAGAGCCTGGTACCTCTAGAGTAAACAGTTATACACTTAACCTGCACTTTTCTATCTGAAAGCTGTATTCCATTTATAGATGATTGTTGTTTCTTCGTTATAGCTGGGTTTGATAAACTGAATTGTTCCTTAGAAGTTTGTTCAATAATTATACCGGAGCTAAGCTATCACCATGAGTTTTTGCAATTGTTCTAGAGAAAAGGAATATTTACAAATTAATAAGGAAATATCAACACTTGAAAGTTATTTCTGTATCAAAAATAGCCCACGGATGGTTCAATTGTTGCACGAAAGGCAATGTCACGCAACATTTCGATTGACCATTCGATGGCAATCGATATTTGCTCGAGATCAACCGTATTGGTCCAAGAACACATCCGAGGTATATATTATATAAATAACAAGCACTAACGATGTAAATGTTTTTCTACATTACGTTAAATAGTTCAATAGTATGTTGATATTAATCAATACAGATGCTTAATCACATACCATATATATGCATAAAATAAAGTTGTACATGTAGTGACGCTAATAGTGTTAGCCCTTGTAATCAAATGCCTCTATAATAACATTTAAAGATACTAAACGCCAGGTAGAACTCGAAATTTAGAAATATTGAATTTTCTGCAAATATTGCTAATAGTGACAGCAAAGTAGGTAATGAATAGTTCAAACCTATTTTGGCAAATAATGTTGCTTTATTGGGTATGTCTACCCAGTAAAAATGAAGCATAAACGATCAATATTTAGATGTTAATTGTACTGGAAAGTGAAATTATTACACTAATTTTATCCCAGAACTATGATTCTAATATTTCAAGATAACTTTTGAACAGTTTTAAAACTTTGACTATATTATATATAATCAGGAGTTCAGCACCTTTAATCACAGGAGTTCGGTAGTGTTGAGTCGCATCGAACGAAATGGTGAATTTCGTGTGAATTTGCTGACATCGTGTTAATCCTTTTCAACAACATACACAAAATATACAGCAGACGACTTCGGAAACATTTGGGCAAACACATATTATGTTTGCATGGTGTTGTACGCCGCTTCCAACAATGCTTCAGTTATATCACGACGTTTCCTGAGTACAACTGTGTCCATTTATACTGACACCAGCGAGTCGGTCGCAATGCTAACCCTACTATCTCCACACCAATAATGGAAATAGAGGATCTTACATGAGTGCTTATTTGTTATTGTTTTTTATGAAACGAGTCGACTGAAATAATATGACGCTCGGCTCTCTGCCGAGCGTTATATTCGTTTCATTCGACGAGTTTCATAAAAACAATATCAAATAAGCACGAATGTAAGATTCTATTTATCACATAACACCATAAAAAGATTGTTTTCAATCTTTAAATCGATCTTTCTTCGTCCTCATATAAACAGTGACCGAAGTTCACCTCGAAGTTCTAATGCATACTTCTACTATAAAAAGTAGTCCCTATCGATAACCTTTTGATTTTATACTAAATTAGCAACAAGGCACTTATAACATTTCATTTATCGAGATTTATTCTCTTTAAACAATATTTTTAATAAATGTCGAAATTCAGAACAATTGTAAACAATATACTGTCATTCAAAGTGACGTCACACTGGAGTGACGTCACACGCGTGAGTCGGCTATTTATGTAACTAGTTACATATGATATTTATGTCACTGCTTTATGTCACTCCTGGAGTGCAAGTTATGTGATAAAGCCATTTCTGCCATATCTAAACTCTTTGGTATGACCCGGTTACAATGTTTTCAAGAATGCGCCAGACTTTGTCTACAAGTTTGAACGGGAAGGCTGAAATATGTAGTTATGCTATTAAGAAATAGCCAGTCGAGGTATCATTCCCACAGTGTGATGGACGTTTACGAACGATGATCGCTTATGTCAGAAAGATGAATGATTTTTTTCGCGGATTCTTTTATCACCCATTTGGATCGACTGAGAAAACATGATTTATATATTATCGCAAAGTTCCCAAATTGGCAGTATCCCATGTTACAGTTTGGCTAACGAGTAATATTGATTGTAATAATAATAGACCTAGAAAGCGAAACGGAACGAAAATTTGGTCTAATGTTGAACCAACATTGTGTTTGGAATATTTGTAGGAATACTGTTTGGGTGCACAGTAAATTAGTAATTAAATAGGCTATAACAACTTGTGTTATAGGAAAACTAAGCAAACACTATTTCGAGAACACCTTACTGAGACAAGTATAATTGACCATGTCCATGGGTAAAGGTAAAATTCTCGTTTGCAGTGCACCGCATGGTGTTTGCATTTATTCACTTTACATCGATTACGAAACAAGCTTTCAGCTTATGTTAACCGCGCTCGATGTCTCCTTCCTGGACACTTAAACAGTACTCGAGCCGTTTTTGTGAAAAATCCAAAGGCAGAACCAACTCATAACGGGAATCGAACCCGGGACCACTGATACGAGACACCGACGCTCTACCACTGCAACACTGTCTTCAACATACTGTTGATTTCCGCTAGTGCCAAAGTCCATGAGTTCCGCTTACGTTTTGCATGGTCCATTGCAATTAACTCAATGGTTAACCTCAGTCAAATAAGTTGTCTGGGATGAACTTAAAACGTTGTTGTCTATCATGTGGTCTCTCTGCCCTGAGATTCGGAAAAAACCCAGTAAGGATGATTGAAGTTTAAACGTTTATGTAAGGATGTTTTCTCCCTGCCCTGCGGTTCTGAATTGAAGGTTTGATTAAGAACTTCGGAAATAGAGCCGAGCCCCGGTAGCTCAGTCGGTAGCGACGCGGGTTGTCAATCCAGGAGTTTTGAGTTCGAATACCTGCTCGGCCAATTTTCTTTCCGACGATTGACAAAAGTGAATGCGACATGCATCATTCGTCTTCCACCAATGGGCTAAGTCTATAGGGAAAAGCAGCCAGTTGCTTGGAAAGATTGTTGTGTGGAGTACTGGTGTGAGAAAACCAGGAAATGCATGAGTAGGTGAACTGGCCGACGTGATATAACTGAGAAATTGTTAAAAACGGCGTTAAACCCCAATCAATCAATCAATCGGAAATAGAATTTCGACTTTCTTTTTGGTACATTTCTATAGCGAGACACAAAAAAAAAAAATTCTACTGCACTTCTAAATTCAGTCAAAATTGTAGTAACTTAATCTTTGATAACAATGTCCTGATACACATTCAGTTCGAGGCTAGTATAGTAAATGTATGTGAGTAGTAAGTAATGTTACTAAAGTGTATACAAAAGCACCATACATATTATTACGAAAACAATTAAAACACGAACGGCCCCAAGAGCTTATATATGTCAGTGTTGTTCTTTTCCAAAATAACAACAAATCCGCAGCAGACGACTTTGAAAACACAATGCAAAGCTATGGAAAAGGAAAGTAAATGTATAATTATTACATTAAGTTGGAACATTGTATGGCAAAAGGAAAAATCGCTCATTATGTCATTATGTCATTTTGTCATAATGTTTTCAAAGGTTGTCTGCTGCATAGGCATCAAAATTCGTCCACATATGGGAAATTAAGAAAAATGATGACTACACTGTGGGTAAATTTCACTGTTACAAGTGTGGATTTGTGTATATTCATTGGTTCTACTGGTTCTATTTCAAAGAGCTATAATTGACACTATCAAGATGTTGGCCCGTCTTAGATTAATGCATTACCCATCACCCTTGTCAAACATCGGGGCAATGTTTTCTCTCTCATTGATTTGTTTGTCGTTCCTAAGTTTTTTCTTCTCACTTAGATTGTGGCACAACGATAACTGTAATTGAATGTCAAACTAGTCTCGATGCCTGTTTTTGGTCAATCTCATAAAGACCAGACCAAATAACTTCGCCTTACGTATATTGGATCTGACGACACCGCCTAATAGGTCGCAATGAATTGACTTTACATTTAAATATTCATTGAATCAAAACACTCGAAATGCACCGCGTCTGTGTCGTGTTCTCTGATTTGTGCGACTATTCGATTTTTTTAGAGTTTAGTTTGATGTTGTATATCACACTTCAGGCTTGTCCATTTGGTTATTGAACGCTTCACATCAGCCTTATTGGTGTAGCTATTTAACACCACGCTTCAAGATTGTCAATTTATTAGTCAATGAACAACACGCACCAACCTTGTCGTAGCTGTTGAACACCACACATCAACATTAATGATGCAGCTATTTATAACCAAAGCCTGTATATGTAGCTATTTAACAACAAACATCGACCAAATTGAATTAGCTATTTAAAACCAGGCTTCAATATTGTCGTTGTAGCTGTAATACACCACGCATCAAGCTTTTCCCTGTAACGGTTGAACACTACAGATCAACCTTACCCTATCGATGTACATGTAGCTTGTTTTTAACATTAAACTTAAAGCTTGTCGATGTAGCTATTTAACACCACGCATCAAACTTGTTTAAGCTGTAGAATACTACGCACTGACCTTTACGCTGTCGATGTTGAACACCAAGCATCAACCTTATCGATGTAGCTGGTAATGTGAAATCGGAGCTTTTTAAGCAATTTGATATCAAAGAATTATCAAGTAGTTCTGTTAATATTATTTGGCTAATCAAAACGTCAAAATTGTCTGATCTTATGCATGACTTTATAATTGGTTTTGTTTACATATCACCGGAAAACTCTTCAATTCCATCACAATTGAATCCGATAAGCAATTTTAAGCAAATTTTTAAACACAGTGAATGTATCTGTTGTGGTGATTCCATTGCATATATATATCTATAACAGACGATTACATTGGATTACAGCCTTTAAACACCATTGAATTTCCGTCTGATTATATTTACTATTATGTTTTACCAAAAATATCAAATTGTGACACAAGAAATATGACCGTTTATTGACTGTATTAGAAGAAACTATGTATATATGCTTACTAAGAAGAAGACTTCTCCCTATTCAGTATAATACTAGAAGGTATAACAATATACCATATGATCAGCGGTTCTGTCCAAAATATCAGAATTATATTGAGAATGAAGAACACTTTTTGTTTTATTGCACCACGCTTTAACCCTCACATCAAGTCGTTCTTTAAAGTTGTACACTCACTTACCTGTAAATATGTTTATAATCAATTAGAAATGCAAAATTTGTAAACATAGAGATCGTAAAATAGCTAAATGATTAATCTTCCATTCGATTCATTATTGTAATATATTCATAACTGAAACATTGCTAAACACCACACATCAACCTTATCGGTGTAGCTGCTGAACACAACGCATCAACTTTGTCGTTCTAGCTGTTAAACATCACGTATCATATGTGTCGGTCTAGTACACATTACGCACCAACTTTGTCGTTCTAGCTGTTGAACACCACGCATCAACTCTGTCATTCTATCTGTTAATCATCACGCATCAACTGTGTCGTTCTAGTAAACATCACGCATCAACTTTGTCATTCTAGCTGTTAAACATCACGCACCACATGTGTCGTTCTAGTAAACATCACGCATCAACTCTGTCATTCTATCTGTTAATCATCACGCATCAACTGTGTCGTTCTAGTAAACATCACGCATCAACTTTGTCATTCTAGCTGTTAAACATCACGCACCACATGTGTCGTTCTAGTAAACATCACGCTTCAACTCTGTCATTATATATGTTAATCATCACGCATCAACTGTGTCGTTCTAGTAAACATCACGCATCAACTTTGTCATTCTAGCTGTTAAACATCACGCACCACATGTGTCGTTCTAGTAAACATCAGGCATCAACTCCGTCATTCTATCTGTTAATCATCACGCATCAACTGTGTCGTTCTAGTAAACATCACGCATCAACTTTGTCATTCTAGCTGTTAAACATCACGCACCACATGTGTCGTTCTAGTAAACATCACGCATCAACTCTGTCATTCTATATGTTAATCATCACGCATCAACTGTGTCGTTCTAGTAAACATCACGCATCAACTCTGTCATTCTATCTGTTAATCATCACGCATCAACTGTGTCGTTCTAGTAAACATCACGCATCAACTTTGTCATTCTATATGTTAATCATCACGCATCAACTGTGTTGTTCTAGTAGTTAAACATCACGCATCAACTCTGTCATTCTATCTGTTAAACATCACGAATCAAATTTATTGTTCTAACTGTTAAATATCACGCATCAACTTTGTCGTTCTAGCTGTTAAACATCACGCACCACATGTGTCGTTCTAGTAAACATCACGCATCAACTCTGTCATTCTATCTGTTAAACATAACGAATCAAAGTTATCGTTCTAACTGTTAAACATCCCGCATCAACTTTGTCGTTCTAGCTGTTAAACATCACGCACCACATGTGTCGTTCTAGTAAACATCACGCACCAACTTTGTCATTCTATCTGTTAAACATCACGCATCAAATTTATCGTTCTAACTGTTAAACATCACGCATCAACTTTGTCGTTCTAGCTGTTAAACATCACGCACCACATGTGTCGTTCTAGTTAACATCACGCACCAACTTTGTCTTTATACCTGTTGAACACCACGCATCAACTGTGTCATTCTAGCTGTTAAACATCACGCATCAAATTTATTTCTCTATCTGTTAAACATCACGCATCAACAGTGTCATTATATCTGTTAAACACGACGCATCAACTTTGACGTTCTAGCAGTTAAACATCACGCATCAAATGTGTCGTTCTAGTAAATATCACGCATTAGCTTTGTCGTTCTACATGAAGCTGTTGAAAATCACGCACCAACTTGTGTTGTTCTACCTGTTGAACACCACGCACCAACTGTGTCATTATAGCGGTTAAACATCACGCATCAAATTTATCGTTCTATCTGTTAAACATCACGCATCAACTCTGTCATTATATATGTAAAACATCACGCATGAACTTTGTCGTTCTAGCTGTTAAACATCACACATCACATGTGTCGTTCTAGTAAACATCAGGCACCAACTGTGTCTTTCTACCTGTTGAACACCACGCATAAACTGTGTTTTTCTAGCTGTTAAACATCACGTATTAAATTTATTGTTCTATCTGTTAAACATCACGCATCAACTCTGTCATTCTATCTGTTAAACATCACGCATAATTTTGTCGTTCTAGCTGTTAAACATCACGCATCAAATGTGTCGCTCTGGTAAACATCGCGCATCAGCTTTGTCGTTCGAGCTGTTTAACAACACGCACCAACAGTGTCGTTCTAGTAAACACCACGCACCAATGTTGTTATTCGAGCTATTTAACATCATACACCAAATGTATCGGTCTATCTGTTAAATATCAAGCATCGACTTTGTCATTCTATCTGTTAAATATCACGCATCAACTCTGTCTATTCTATCTGTTTAACAACACGCACCAACAGTGTCGTTCTAGTAAACACCACGCACCAATGTTGTTGTTCGAGCTGTTAAACATCATACACCAAATGTATCGGTCTATCTATTAAATATCAAGCATCAACTTTGTCATTCTATCTGTTAAACATCACGCACCAACAGTGTCGTTCTAGTAAACACCACGCACCGATGTTGTTGTTCGAGCTGTTAAACATAATACACCAAATGTATCGGTCTATCTGTTAAATATCAAGCATCAACTTTGTCATTCTATCTGTTAAACATCACGCACCAACAGTGTCGTTCGAGCTGTTAAACAACACGAACCAACATTGTCGTTCTAGTTGTCAAACATCACGCATCAGCCTTGTTGTTTTAGCTGTTGAACAACATGCATCAACCTTATTGATGTAGCTACATGTATTCATAACCAAGATTTTAATCTTGTCGATTAAGCGGTTACACATTACATATCAGACGCGTTGATATATCTATTTAACATTACGTTTAAAACTTGCCAATGTAGATATTGAATACCAGTCTTCCGCCTGGTCGATATAGCTGTTGAAGAACACCAGTCGTCAGCCTTGTCGTTGTTGTGCTTGTTGATTCAGTTTAACTTGTTTGTATTGCAATTGTAATTATTATTATCAACGCATGATTGTTTTGATCAGATCAGAAGCGCACTACATATTTTACTTACAAGTTACACATATTTTTTATACAAATCATGTCCAAATTGAAACGTTTAACCCTTTCCCGCATACGACCATTCTGCAGCAAACAACATTGAAAATATCAAGGCAAGAATATAGAAAATATCTATAAGTTAAAGAATAGTTATTGAAAAGAGCTGACATCATTCATAAGTCGCCAGCTCTAGATGCGCCAGAATCTTATAGGGTTACTCATTTGACGTGGGATAACCACAAATCTCAATTGAATACTAGTAACAAGAAACATAACTCACTGTTTTAAATCTTACCTGTATTTTGTCACACAATGCAGTTACATCGTTTCTTTGTCATCTTGTACCTGACCCCCGGTAGCTATGATGGTTAATATTCAAGGGGTTGTGAGTTCGAACACCAGGTCTGTCTACATTCTTTTCGACGTTTCACAAAAGTTAATGCAACACGCTATTCGGTTTCCACAAACATTTGCTAATGGTATATTTTGAAATGCAGTCAGATGCTTTAACAGACAGCGTTAAGAGCACTTGTGTGAAAAAGCAAGGAATCACTTTGATCAGTTAACTGGACGCCGTGGTGTTACTGATAAATGGTTGAAAACGTTGTTATAATCTATCAATTTATTTCATTATCCTTTACCGGATACAGACGATAGATGACGACTTTTTACCTAACGCTAAGTAATACTTATATACTTAAAAACATATTTCATAATTTGTGTGTCCCTAATATTGTGTAAAACATGAATGGTGGAATATATTTAAGTAAAGCATGAATGGTGGAATATATTTAAGTAAAACATGAATGGTGGAATATATTTAAGTAAAACATGAATGGTGGAATATATTTAAGTAAAACATGAATGGTGGAATATATTTAAGTAAAACATGAATGGTGGAATATAGTTAAGTAACACATGAATGGTGGAATATATTTAAGTAAATGATTATGTTGACATAAATAGTTACCCTGCTAACCAACAATACTTGTAACGAAATGAAATATTTTGGCATTTTTATGAGGAAAAAAACCATGATGAAATACGCTCTTAAGTTTGTAAGTATAATTTAGCGCTAAGTAAGATTGGTGTAATTAGAGCCAGTACTCCACAGAGTATTTTCCCCGTGCAACTAGCTACCTTCCAGCAACAACTGTTAAGCCCATCGCTAGAAGACACATGCCGCTTATCACAATGATTTGTGTCAATCATTGAACAAAATCAATTGCTGGGAGGGGGCTTTAAGTCACAATTGACGAGAAATGATTCATACATCAGTGATTTAATTTAATAAGGGCAATTACTCCTAATCATGAATCATGTGATAACGTGAGGACGAGTCGTCTCCCGTTATTCAAAAGTATTCAATCCACAGCTGAGTAAACAGTAATGCAGTTTAACAGTGTGGACAACAATACAGTTAAACAGCGTAGAACAACAATACGGTTAAACAGCGTAGAACAACAATACAGTTAAACGGCGTAGAACAACAATACAGTTAAACAGTGTGGACAACAATACAGTCAAACAGTGTGGACAACAATACTGTTTAACAGCGTAGAACAACAATACAGTTAAACAGTGTAGAACAACAATACAGTTAAACAGCGTAGAAAAACAATACAGTTAAACAGAGTAGAACAACAATACAGTTAAACAGCGTAGAACAACAATACAGTTAAACAGCGTAGAACAACAATACAGTTAAACAGAGTAGGACAACAATACAGTTAAACAGAGTAGAACAACAATACAGTTAAACAGCGTAGAACAACAATAGAGTTAAACTGCGTAGAACGACAAAACAGGTAAACAGTGTAGAACAACAATACAGTTCAACAGAATAGAACAACAATAGAGTTAATCAGCGTAGAACAACACTACAGTTAAACAGCGTAGACAACAATACAGTTAAACAGCGTAGAACAACAATACAGTAAATCAGCGTAGAACAACACTACAGTTAAACAGCGTAGAACAACAATACAGTTAAACAGCGTAGAACAACACTACAGTTAAACAGCGTAGAACAACAATACAGTAAAACAGCGTAGAACAACAATACAGTTAAACAGCGTAGAACAACAATACAGTTAATCAGCGTAGAACAACACTACAGTTAAACAGCGTAGAACAACACTACAGTTAAACAGTGTAGAACAACAATACAGTTAATCAGCGTAGAACAACAAAAGAGTTAATCAGCGTAGAACAACAATACAGTTAAACAGAGTAGAACAACAATACAGTTAAACTGAGTAGACAACAAAACAGTTAAACAGCGTAGAACAACAAAACAGTTAAACAGCGTAGAACAACAATACAGTTAAACAGCGTAGAACAACAATACAGTTAAACAGCATAGAACAACAATACATTTAAACAGTGTAGACAACAATGCAGTTAAACAGCGTAGAACAACAATACAGTTAAACTGAGTAGACAACAAAACAGTTAAACAGCGTAGAACAACAAAACAGTTAAACAGCGTAGAACAACAATACAGTTAAACAGCGTAGAACAACAATACAGTTAAACAGCATAGAACAACAATACATTTAAACAGTGTAGACAACAATGCAGTTAAACAGCGTAGAACAACAATACAGTTAAACAGCATAGAAAAACGATACAGTTAAACAGCGTAGAAGAACAATACAGTTAAACAGTGTATAACAACAATACAGTTAAACAGCGTAGAACAACAATACAGTTAAACAGCGTAGACAACAATGTAGTTAAACAGTGTATAACAACCATACAGTTAAACATCGTAGAACAACAATACAGTTAAACAGCGTAGAACAACAATACAGTTAAACAGTGTAGAACAACAATACAGTTAAACAGCGTAGAACAACACTACAGTTAAACAGCGTAGAACAACCATACCGTTAAACAGCGTAGAACAACAATACCGTTAAACAGTGTAGAACAACACTACAGTTAAACATCGTAGAACAACACTACAGTTAAACAGCGTAGAACAACCATACCGTTAAACAGCGTAGAACAACAATACCGTTAAACAGCGTAGAACAACAATACAGTTAAACAGCGTAGAACAACAATACAGTTAAACAGCGTAGAACAACCACACAGTTAATCAGCGTAGAACAACAATACAGTTAAACAGCGTAGAACAACAATACAGTTAAACAGTGTAGAACAACAATACAGTTAAACAGTGTATAACAACAATACAGTTAAACAGCGTAGAACAACAATACAGTTAAACAGCGTAGAACAACAATACAGTTAAACAGTGTATAACAACCATACAGTTAAACAGCGTAGAACAACCATACCGTTAAACAGCGTAGAACAACAATACAGTTAAACAGCGTAGAACAACAATACAGTTAAATTATCGTCCTCAAATTCCCTTTAACGATGAGTTTATGGTATGTTACGGTCGTATTGCCAGTAATAGAGTATTTGATTCAAACAACATTATTTTGGCAACAAACCCCACCAAAATAGCCTTAAATTAAGGGCGATTCTGATCCATAAAGACTCATCGTTGGTCACGTAGTATTAGCTTCATATTAAACAGGGAGACAAAACATTATTTACTATGTGGCATGTTGTCAGTTGTTAATAAAACTGTGGAAACTATGAGGCGTTTCTTACTCCAACCATGTGTAGTGGTAAGATGATTAAATACATTATTGAATATCTTAAAGCAATATAATTGCTCGAACTTCTCGTTTATTTGTAACCTTGAATGACAAAAAGAACCAACAAATCTTATAGTGTACATTAAATGAACACGTATTTCAATAAAAAGAAATATCGAACACAACTTGCATACATTTCTGTCCGCACTCGATTGTTTTATAGCAATGACATACGGTAATGCCGCATTCAGTTGTTACACAACTTCGACCATTATTTTTTTAATAGTGGCATTCATTTTTTAATTACATGTACCGAATTTGTCTACCATACCACATATTGTGATATGAAAAGGGTATAATTGCAACAGGTTATCGGATTTGATTTTGACATTGAAATGTTTTCTTGACCTTTCGTGTACATGTATATTGCTTCGTTGCGACACGTCAACTAACCAAACTAACAATGGTCATCGTTTGCCCCAATTAAAGACTTGAGCCGTCCCGCGAGAAAACCAATATTATGACATCTGCGTAATGTATCGACCAAGATCAGCCTGTGTGCAGTCCGCGCAGACTGATCCGGGCTGACACATTCCGTCTCGGGGGGGATATATGTATAGAGTAATGATTCCTGTAACAGAAAATCCTCAAGATGCGAAAAGTGTCTGTCCGGGTTAGCCTGCGAGGCATTCTTAGCCTGATCCTGGTCGATACTTTACACAGAGTCCACAATGATGGTTTTCTCGCGGGACGGCTCACTTGGTGATTTATATTCTGCATAATACCAAAGTAACACTCATTAGCAAAAACAGGTAATTAAAGTACATAAACGACACAGCTTTGCACATCACACATTGTGTAAACGTGTGTGAAGATCAATGAAGGATTAGGGGAGTTACGGACCAGATAATTATTTATTTTATTACGCGTTAACCTATATTCATTGAAATCCTTTATGATACTCCAATGGCTTATCAAATAAGAAAGTGCAAAACGTGACAACCTTCAAAGTGAACTCTTTCTAACATTCAACAAATCTGCAGCTGTCAAACTGTCAAAAACATTGAGTCAAAAACATTGAAACAATCTGTAAATGAAGATAAAAATACTGAAAAGGTTACAAATAATGTAACAAAAGGAGAAATTGCTGCTTCTGAGCAGTTTCTTCTTTTGCCACAATGTTTTCAAACGTCGTCTGCTGCAGAACCGTCAGAAAGCATATGTATGTAGGAATGGGTTTAACCAGTACAATAGATAAGAACTAGTTTTAGTCTCGGCCAGATCGTAATTACGTTGTATAGTTATATCAAAAGTATCTCCACTTCAACAAAGTAAGTTCAGTGCTTAAACTAAATTGATTGTAAATACTATTTCATTTTTATCCGTATACATGTATCATATGACTGCTACTATTGTTATTAATACCGTCGTCATTATTGTTTTTAATATCATTATAATCCGCGTCATTTTTATTTGGTGTTGTTATAGTGATATATTATTGGAATACTTGTTTTTGTTATTATAAGCAAAGGTATAGGAGAAAATAATCAAACGTCAATAAGTTTTCGTTTAGATAAGCCAGTTGTATTTAACGTCATATAGAAGGGTTCCTTTTTTGGGGGCAGCTTTGGTTTAGTTGAACTAATCGACACAACATAATTATTCTGAAAGGGCAAAACATTTAGTTCTGATAGGAAAATAACTGTTGTTGTCGAGAAACGTAAAGCAATCACCAGTTAGCTATTATTGTTTACATTTTAGCCTTCTCCGCAATGATTGAATGGGTATGGTTATCAAGGATAACATTGGTGATAGTTGTTTGCAATGTTACGATGCCAGGTAAACCAACACCACTTTTTAATTGTAACAGAGACATATAGATACAGAGATACGCAACTGAGACTAAAAAGAACAAATCTCGCGGGTATGGCGCGATGTGTTAGTCATGTAACTAATGCATCCAATAGTCGTGTCTCCTGTATACTACCACCCGCTGATTAGGTTGGTTGTGTTAAGTAACTTCGCTATAAGTATTTATATGTCTCTGTAACTTACAACATGAACTAAATAAGACAAGCATTACATTAACACAATTTTAATTTTTAGTTCAAGACATTTTAGTGCATCATTTTTATTTGGATTTAAAACGTTCAAAAAGACACCAAGGGTGTACTTATGTATATGCTTTAAGTCTATTCAGACATAATAAGTGTCAACTGTTTGAACATCGTTCAAATACCGTGGTGACTAATTGTTTACGCATATTGATCTACAACTATAATAATGAAAAACGGTCACTATATTTTGAAAGATGCAACGCTGTCGAATGAAACAATATCCGTGTGAATAATTGCCCTAGAATGTTATTCCACAATCCAATTAAATTTCGTTCCAATGTAAGTTTTAAGATGGTCTACTACCCATACTCAATAACAGATTTAATTGCATTGACTCTGGTTTTAAAGAATTAGTGTTTCTTCAACTATCGCTAATAGCCAATAAGGCTATTGTCAATGCCAATGAAGCTATTGCCAATGCCGATGAGGCTATTGCCAATGCCAATGCCCCCAAAACAGGCAGCTTACGACGACTTTTCTTTTTAAAAGTACAAATACATAAGTATACTTAAATCTACATACTTAAAACTGTTATACTTTCAGCATTTGCTTTGGTCTGTTACCACTGTAATAATGTGACATCGCCGAAGTTATGTAATGCAGTGACGACATGTTCAAGCGGGGAGGTAAATACGTGTCCTGCTTGTACCTTAAACTAATACTCTCATATATAGAGATTTTCGAAAAAAAATACCTGTTGATTATCATAGTCGTCTGATATACATTTGTTGCATGTGTGAAAAAGAGGATATAGCATCTTACCTTAGGTTGTTTCTTTTGTCATGTGTGCCAATTGACCAGAAAGCTAATAGCTTTGATTTATCTGTTTCCGGTTTCCCTTTATCGCAGGGTCCTGAGAATATTGATAAAACGAAAGCTACATTCTCTTTTTCAGGACATCCTGATTAAGGGTTATACGACAGTAAGATCCATAATGCCCCTCAGTCAATCAGCATTGATTGATTGTTTGGTGTTTAACGCTACTTTCAACAATTGTTCACTTATATCAAGGCGTTTCCTGGGTAAGTTACCAGTACTACTGGTCAATTTATCCGGACACCTTGACACACGCCAGTCAGTCGTAGTGCTAACCCCACAACCCTGAGCTCCAATGAGGGCAGCCATTACTACCATTTAAAAGTATTTGGTATGACCCGCCGGGGCATAAAACCCGCGACCTCCCGCACCCGAGGTGGACGCTCTACCAATACCTACCGATGCGGTCCTCAATCATCATTAAACACTATTGCATAACAATTACAATACGTTTCCTTATAACTTGGACTGCATTTTTTGTTTCTCAGCCAACTCACAATACTAACGCACTATTGAGACTCACAATGATATACTCTAGTGCCACCTGCAGAGGTTTATTCCATATATATTTAAATGGAAGCTATGGCATTCCTTTCTTGGCACTCAGGCTTGCGGGATTAGTATTACGACTGGCTCGCTGCTGCTAGGATAAATGGACCAGTAGTAGCTGAACAAATATTTAAATATGTGTAAAATACCACACACACTAGCAAGCTAAGTTATTCACCAACGGTACTTTTTTAAATATATATATATGAGAATGTTGTAAGATCTTCTCTTTTTTATCCAAGTAAACTTTAAGTCATTTTTAATCGTATTTTCAATTCTTAACAGACTACATAACTGACCATAAGTACGAGGCAGCACATATCGCCTATGTTATTCAGTGGTTAGTGCGTCCGAATATGGAGCCGCGGGGGGTCATAGTTAAATTTCTGCAGTACAGTGGATTTATTCTGCCTGGAAGCGCCGTTAGATGACTGAAATGTTGTTGAAACGGTAAAACACAAATATGTAATCAATCAACGGCGCAAGGTTAGTTTTGATAAGAGCAGTTGTAGGAGGACTAGGATCGTAGCCATCTTAACGATGCATGTTAAATGGAGTTGTTCAGCCAAATAACATTGGCTTCATTTAGAGCTTCATTCATCAAGTTTATAAGATCAGAATTATTTGAAATGTCAATAACTTTACACAGACACAACAAATCTTTCAGAAGACTTTCAGTGGCAGTTTAATGAACGACCCCCGTACAACGCATTTTTTGCAATTTTGACAGTTAAAATGAGCTCAGTTTCAGGATGTCCATCCATAGAACATTTGTGGTCGGTTTAGATCCAGTAAATACATGCACCTACATCCTGTCTAATCTTAATCGGTTCCGATCACAAATTCTAAACAGAAATATTCGCAAACTTTCCGCGGGGGAAAAAAACTCGCCTTAAAATCGGATGAGTTGTCACCAATGCACAGTAAATGTTTCAATCCTGACATATAGATGTATGTTCTGTGATGCCATCGTTTCATAGAGACTGTAACCTACTTATAATTAAAACAAACCATGTTGTTTATTATGTCAACATCTTACCTTGCTACCTAAAGAAGACTGTTCATGTTTATGCACATTTTGTTTGTAATCAAAGGATAGGATGAAACTCTTTATAAAGTTTTGCCAAAACTCCTTCTTAGATGACACAGTTTCTGTTTGAACAAGCCTAAATAATATTTCTTTAAAAAAGCAATGACATTGCTTCATGCATTCATGCCTTAATGCATTCATATACATGCAATTATTCTTTTATGTTTAATCAGAACTGTTTCACCGATGGAATCGACGGTGATACTACTAACCATGTCTTGTTCAATCTTGGATGTAGATCAACAGCTGTAAGTTTACTCATGCAATCATTTGCAACTTCCACTCGTGCAGTTTAAAACGTTATCGTTGTTATGAATCTATCCTACATAAATCTGACTTTTTCTTGGTAAATATATTAACTACAATGTAATAAACTGTCATGCAATGGTTTAAATATTTGGAATAACACAATTGATGTATAAACAATTGTAAAGCATAACATACGAACTCGGGAATTGAACCTATGAGCCATGTATCGATTGCAATTATCGACTGAGCTATCGCAGCTCGATGCAGTTTACGTTAAAAAGCGATGCGAGCATACTCTAATTTAGTTTAATTCGTAAATATGAAAATCAACCAGAAGAACGAGTGGTTGCATAATTGTAACGTACTTTATCAAGTTATCTTTACATGCATATAGGAGTGTGTGAAGCCAAACCAACAGTCGGTCTCCACTATCATAGGTAAACGTTCAACAGTCACCGCCAATATGAGCTGTAGACAGTGTTGCGGAACTGACGAATGCAATACGCACCTGTGTGCGTCCGACGCCTTAGTCAATGGTTTGTTCATCTTTTCTTTAGTTTTGAAATATAACAGATCAGTGATGTATTATATGCTTATTTAAATGCCAGTGTACACACTACGTGATTCAATTAACTATGAAATCATCACTCTTAATTGAATTTAAGCTGTACTTCATTAAGTTTACATTGAAATAAGTACTCACATACAAATGTCTGTGCACGTTTAAATAGATTAAACATATTTATGTCATTCATTTATGTTCGTTAAGTTTTGTTCTTAATTTATATTATTCAGACCATGAGTTAAAATGCGGTATCCAATTTTAAGCGGATTTTCGAATCGCACATAGTTCCCTATAATATTCTAGCGTGTTCGAATCTAAAATAAGGAACTTATCTTTCTCCATGAATTCGCTTTTTATAATGATAACCTCTATATATCACAGAAATATGAGAAGTTTTATTTTAAAGGCAAATTATATTAATATATGTAATGTATTTTTTTCTAACTGTATACAACTGGTAAAATGTTATAAAATTGTCATTATAATATATCATGCATTGTAAATGTTCATACAAATAGAATTAACTAAAAATAGAAGAGGGAATCTGACTATTTAGTAAATAAGGTTTTTGACCAAAAACAGAAAAGATGAAATGTATGTTAGTAATTAAATTTTGATTAGAAATAGATTTGAAAATTGTGGTGACTTGACATACTTGAATGGACACAGGACGAAATATCTTCGTTCAATAATGATTAGGGAAAAGTTCCTTTTCTCTGTTAAATACCGACTGCGCTATCTCGACATCGATATTTAAATCACATATGGTAACGTATTTATTTGGTTAAGTCAAAAATATTTATTATGTTTGAACGAAATGCCACAATACAAAGTCGATACGAAATAATATATTAACATGTTCCATTGAAAATCAAACCCATTTACATGGTGTACGCGCAGATGTGCAGTCTAATATATGTGTATACTTTTCTATACATTTTAGCATAAACGTCTCAATGAATATGTAAGAAATTGTTCGAATTCAAAGGTGGTATCAGATGCAGACATGCATCGAGACAAGGTAAATGGTCTATTAGCTTAACGTTCAGAGACCCAACAAGGTTATCAACGAAGTGTTAGAAAAGGTGACGAGTGTTATTAAGAATTGTGTAAACTTTAAAGTTAGTCAAACCAAACAATTTCTTCAACTTGTATGTTCGTTTTTACAGAAAGGAAAATGTATTGCACACACTTCCTTATTTATATGCTAATCCTAGCCATTTAGTTTTCTATAGCTAACTCAAGAGAATGCGCTGACGACCTAGCCGTTGACTGTCTTACAATTAGCGGACTCTTCAATATATGTGCAGATGTGCTGCATGCAAAGAAAACTTGTAAAAGGTACTGCGGCCTGTGTGAAGTAGGTAAGTACGATGTGCTAACCCCGTATTTAGCGCTCATATGAATTTTTTGTTTAAATACTTTATCAAAAAGTAAGAGTACTATTTTTTATCTGTAGAAGTATGCTTTTACAAACGTTATAAAAAATTTTTTTATTTATTTATTTTCGGGGGGGGGGGGAGGGGGGGGGGGGGGATATGAGCAACCGAATTCGGTCGAGGTGAACCAACTATGTATCTTCTTTCGTGTTTGTTATTAATCTTGTTGATGCATGAATATGCATTCCCCGTATGACTGTTGTAGGTGATTGAGTATTATAATAGTTTTACAACTTCAGCAGATTACATCTTGAAAGGAGGTGTGTGTACGTCATTTATGTCGTCATAACAATAGTTCCGGTATTTGAATTAATGCTTAACCTGCATACCTTCTTTTCAAAATGATATTTACACTCGCATTATATCAGGAAAGTAGCCAGGCTTCACAAAAAGAGTAGTCGTTGTTTGAAATTGAATCCCAAAAGTAATATTCAAAGAGTATCCAAACCAAAAGGACTTTGATTGTTCTGTATCACTCATCTGATATATTTTGTAGTAAGAAGGTAATGTGGTAATTAAAGACGCATATCTTGAAGGAAGGAGAACCGTTTGAATAATTATATTGGAAGGCTGCCCAAGGAACATTGGTACAAATACATTTTTAAATTAAGACCAGTAACCCTGGTGACCATTTTATGTAGCGAAATGGAACCGTTTGAACAAACCTGGAAAAAAGCAACTTGAGGAACGAATCGCGAGCGATCACAATACATCGCGTCATTGTGTACTCTTGGTCTTACGTTAGGTGAAGATTGCTTTCTAAACATTGCACAATTGTCTGCATACTGCTGTTTCTTTTCCTTATGCGTCAACTGTAACCCTTAGATTCCTGTGATTGTATTTGTTTTGTTATTGACGCAATAATATATATACATAATGGTTTAATGAAGGCATGGCTTTCAATGAGGTTGGTTATTCTTGCCAGATGTCAGAAAGACATAACTCTTTCGACGGCCGCACACATGAAATGCCACGTTTGTTTCGCGTTAAAAGAACTAAGTAGTACTGAAAATATACTATATTTGAGGAAACTCATTAGCAATGTACAATTAACGAATACAATACAAACAAACCATATTGGGTCAAATGTAGCCGGGAACTGGTCAGACTGGACAATGTGGTCCAGTTGTGCTAGTACCTGTGGACACAGTCAGAAGACACGGACTAGAACATGTACTAATCCACTTCCGGCAAATGGTGGCGCTGACTGTGCGGGGAATACAACTGAAACGGATAACTGCCACACCGGGGAACACTGTCCAGGTAGGTACTCGTAGGCCAGTGTATAACTCGACTATATTGTCCTGTTTTTGATATTTGAGCAACGATGTATAATATTACAACATGTCTTGGTTATCATTTAATGTGTGATACGTGTGCAGTTGGCGATATGTGTGCAATTTACTGTTGGTGAAAATGGCAAAGCAATCTGACATAGCGGGTACACAATTGGTGTAAATGTCTTTATGACAAAGCAATATTACTATCAAATATATATTGTTGAACAATACAATGGACTATTTCGTAAATAGGTTAATGAACAGTTTACTATATGTTTTTATCTCTGTGTGATATAAACATATAGCCGGTCCGGGGCTCGAAACCATGACCTTTAGTTTTCCGGGCAAGTACCGAATGAGATACATGGGGATACTTATATAGCTCCATATATTCCTTTTCCAGTAAAATGTTCGACTTCAGGACGTTGTCCAATGTGTTATCCTGGATCGGCTGGGCAGGAATTTTCGGCATATAATATTGACGCTTCCAATAAAAAACACATTGTATCGTGATTGTGCTCATAAACAACTCCCGTAGGTACTTTATGTATGAAAATATATTCATCCATAATTGACCTGTTCTTCTTAATTCGATAAACGGAAGCCATAGACATACTAGAATACTATAGTATTTGTTGTCTTTGTTTCTAGTTCACGGTCATTGGACTACTTGGTCTCCGTGGGGGACATGTAGCGTTACCTGTGGTATTGGTCTAGAGCGTCGAGATAGAAGTTGTTCCAATCCTTACCCATCATATGGAGGGGATTACTGCTCAGGCGACACAAGGGATGACCGACATTGCTTTGTGAAGGCTTGTACAGGTAATCCACACACTCTTAATAGTATAGAGCTTCGGTTGGGACCTCGGAAGGAACTCGTATTAAAAGAATAGGTCTATCATATCCATTAAAAATACAATATAGTAAAACCCCTTGATTCCTGTTCATGATTTAAATAAGTATCAAACATAGATATACAGTATGAACAACAAATACATTCAATCTACAACACGGGTTAAAACTGACAACGTATTTAAACATCATGTTTTTCGTCATGATAAGATGTCCGGGACCCATGACTCTTCTATTTGTGTATGTTTGCTGAATTAAATATTGTTTTACCTTATATTAAATAGACGGGGGTTGGAGCTCTTGGTCGAGATGGGACTCGTGTAGTGCTACATGTGGAACAGGACTGGCACATAGACATCGCAAATGTAACAATCCGCCACCCTCGCAGTTTGGCGAAAACTGTAAAGGGGATGCTACGGACTTAGAACTATGCTTCTTGACATCATGTAATGGTATGTTAATTGTGTTTCTACTATGTGTATAGATATTTATTACATTTCTATCCATCAAAGATAAGGATATCTCGGTGAAAGAAAAGTTGATTTATTGTTATTACACACCAGTGTTATAATCTACTACAGAATTGCGCATGCGTGCCCCTCCCTTTTTTCCATGGCCACGCCTCGTCCGAAAATAATGCGCAAAGTAGGTCAAACGACAAGCAATATTCCACAGTAAATATAAACTATGGTTGAAGACACGTTTTTAAAAATTTAATGTATTACAACAAATAACAATGAAATGTAATAAACAGATTATTCAACTAATTTTTTCAAAGATTAGAATATAATTCACTCGCCGTCTTGTGAATGGGAGGAGCCACTCGTGACTACGTCACTCGTGACGTCACTCCCATTCGCGAGACGGCTCGTGAATTATATTCTTATCTTTCAAAAAATAAGTTGAATAATCTCTATATCTTTCCATACAAATCATAAATGGTTTGTTTGTATCATGTGTGACATTGGGATTAAGAAGTGTTCGTCCAATGTCCGTGTCCTACTTCAAGTGTATAGAACATGATAGAACAGAACTTTATTATATATATCTCAGTAAATATATATATGTACAACATGAGTAAACGATATATTTCAATACAGTAAGAAATATATGTTTATTTTGACCTAAGTTCCAATATTGGAGAAGAAAGTGTAGATGGCTGTACTAATTCAGCTATGGTTATTTTTGCTTATGAGAAGCTAATTGTGTACATATAGTCTATATAGACGAGTTTTCTATTGATGAGTAAATCCCATCAAAACAAATCGTTAACACTTGTTCGGTAACATTATTAAGAGGTTACAAACTGCGTCTTGTTAAATGTATCTCCTTTGCTTATGTCTTTCATTATATCAGAAGGAATAAGTAGTTCTGTGTTAAGGTTTTTAATACCTTTTTCCAGGTGTTATCACCTGTAAATAAGAACCTAACCCAGTATTCTACTTAAAATATAAATTATATTAGCTGTGTACCATATCGATGTTTTAAGAAATATAAATATTTCAACGATGGATGTTATCATGATAAAACATGTTTTTACATATGTTTAAGTCACTGTTTACCTAATATTTGCTACGATGTAAGGCGTAAAACTATATATATGTTTTCGAGGCTAGTAAGAAGCAGTTGTATTCTGGTATTTGTTACGTCAGAGATCAGTCATGTCAATTTCATGTGCGATATCTCTAAACACAAAATTTCTTTCATGTAAAAAGTATTCAATTATTATAGAAGACATTTTTGCACAAGATCGAGAATTGTTTAAACTTGCATGTATAGGCAATAACGTGAACGTTGAATATTAATCTTATGTTGATATAATGTAAGTAAACTGTATTCCATGGAATAATACAATCTAAAACTTTTAGCATGCACTTGATGAGTTCTATTGCATTTTGAACCACAGTATCATGGTCTCTCACTGGTGTGTCTAAATGTGCCCGTACATGACAAATATACAATTATAAATGACATTAACTCGATAAAACAATATTTAAATAGCTTTCGATAAATTTAACACTTGTAAAATGACTTCTGTGGATTATAAATAGGTCGTTTATATTTTGTCTGATATAAAACAGATGGTGGTTGGAGCTCTTGGTCGAGTTGGGATACGTGTAGTGCTACATGTGATACAGGACTGACACATAGGCATCGACAATGTAACAGTCGGACACCCTCGCAGTTTGGCAAACACTGTGAGGGGGATGCAACTGACTCGAAACTATGTTTTTTGACGTCATGTGATGGTAAGGATCTGATGATTATATGCTCTTTACAGTTCATGTTATAGCATACTAGTATATATATTTGTATATATAGAGGTTCTTTGGTAATATTTACTAAATATTGTCTCTCATGACTTGTGTAATCGTCTTTTGTGTAGACAAAACAAAATGTTTATATCCTTGGAAATATCCAAACGTGTCCCAAACTGTTTTTCTGGGACTATTCTAAACGTTTATTTATTCTTCTTTTTACAGTCTGTTGCATGAATTATCTAAATGAATAAACGGTGAAAATAGGCACAGTTTAAATACATCCGCCATATGTGCAATGGAGCCGTGATAGCTCAGTCAATTACGACAATGAATCTTAATCTCTGGGTCTTAAAATGGAACCCTGGCTAAGCCATTCATTATATTCGATAATTGATACAATTCAATGCGACTAGAGTTCTTTTTCGTCCATCAATGGGCTGACTGAACTATGTTGGAAGGTAGCCAGTTGCCTTTAAATATCGTTGTGGTGTATTCATGTGCGATACAATCAAGAAAATACACGTAAGGTGAATTGGGCGCCGTGAATAAACGATATAAGATAAAACAAGAGAAAGTTGATGCCAAGGCATCAATGTCGCCGGAAAAGACTGCATTGATTTATTTATGTATTCTTGACTTTCCTTAGTCTATTCAAACATTAGGAACGTTGAAATGAAAACATTTACTTATAAATTTTATATTCATACTTACATTAGGGTATCTATAAAAAAATAACGAAATGTGTACACATTTATCTTGGCTTAAATTTAATTTTGCTGTTGTTACTTATTTAAATAATAGTATTCATTCATATAATTTCAATGTTTGTCAATCTTATTCGAATCACAAGGTAAATATCCTGATATTGCTTTAAAGGGAGGTAATTTGAAGAAAACAAAAGTCTTCAAAAGGAGAAATATATCAGCATTACCGTCTACAGTTTAAATTGTTCTATTGTTTGTGGATTTAAAAATGTTCTTTTTTTCTTATTTCTACATGTACAACGAAATATTGCGGCTTCTCTTTGACGCTTTGCGTCAAACATTCGTCTTGTACTTGTCTAAAATAAAATAATATCACTCGCTTTTTCATATCGAAATGCGCATGCGCGAAAATCGATGTTAAAGGTCACGAACCTACACAACAGAATAGGGTCTATATTTAGCTTAGAAACAGTTCCTACTTTAGATATTCATGGATTAACATTATTAAATGAATTCTACACAAATCAAGACATCTCTTTGAACATGAAAACAACATTTAGTAAGTTAAAATTGCTATTAAAAGGAGAATCCGAAATTGACCTCAATGATGACACATAAGAGTCTGCATTAGGGGGTGTTGGTTCACGTCTTGAAGGGACCACTTTTGTCTTCGTAAATAAGACAAAAAACTTAAATGCGAGTGAAATAAAAAAAACTGCAAACATTAAAAAATCGGAATATTTATTTCATTTTAGATGTGTCATTTATTAGTGTTCGTAAACAACCACAATTGTAATATGTTCAAATCATCTAGATTTGTTTCTTTCTAATAATAAGCCGCCCTCCCATGTGATTTCCGAAAAGCTATTAAAAATAGAAGTCGCGGGCTTCTGCCCGGCGACTAACTATTTACTGGCAATATATTTGCTTATTTAGCAGTGAGACGTTTTAATTGGCCGTCCAATTTATCCAATTATTAGTATTGCACCATAAGTGTATTCTGCAGAAAAGAAATGACAGATATCCGATTATGAATAGAGAAAGAGCAGCAGGCAAAGCGGTTAAATGGTCCGGAGCCAAAGTTATGGTACAGCAAAAAGCAGGGGATAGATTCCAAGAAATCAAAGAATAGGACTGTGATGAGAAGCTACATATAATATCATGGAACATAAATGGTCTTAACAGAAAAATATCAGACAATGATTTTCAACAATTATAAACAACTATGACATTATACTTCTATGTGAAACTTGGTTGAGTAAGAACCATGCAAATGTTGAAATTAACAATTATAAAAGCTTTCATTTATTAGGTAATAAAAAATCGGGAACGAGTAAAGGCCGACTAAGTGGTGGACTATCAGTGTACTATAAACAAAACTTAATGAATAAAATATCTGTTGTTGAAAGCAATAATTATGGAATCATCTGGTTAAAAGTCAGTCAAGATGTTTTTACATTTAATGAAGATGTTTATATTTGTCCTTGTTACATACCCCCTACTTCTTCTAAAGTTTTTTCTCGAAACGTTTTTGATGAGGTAGAAAAGGGCATAGAACAATATGGTAATGTTGGAAAAACCTTTATAACTGGTGATTTTAACTCTAGAACTTCCAATTTATCGGATACAATAGACGAATCTGATCCTTTGAGTCAGATACCTTTTTCAGATGTCTCGAATGTAAACATTCCTCCACGTGCTAATGTTGACACTACTATTGATGGTAACGGGCGTCGTCTGCTTTCATTATGTAAATATACCAGTCATATTATCGCAAACGGACGACTGCATAATGACGTACCTGGTGGATTTACTTATAGTTCATTACGTGGCATGAGTACAGTCGATTATTTGCTATTGAAAGTAGAAGATATACCCGTTTTAAACAATTTCAAAGTTTTAGACTGGAATGAATTTTCCGATCACTGTAGTTTATATTTTCCCTTCATAAAAAGGAAAATTAGGAAATGTAAAAATAAATCATCAGCTGTTTTTGTTGATAAATTAATATTTGATGAAAACAAAGTAACACATTTTAAACAGTCATTACTCAACAATATTGAAATGCTCAACAATATAATGTCTAATACAGATCTAGTAAATGACCATGTTGATAGTCTTACTGACTTTTTATCTAAGTATGCAAACTCCGTATTTAATAAACGTTTTACACAGAATAATAAAAACAATATTAAATCAAAATGGATTGATCAAAATTGCATTTTAGCAAAAGATAATTTAAAACAAGCTAAAATAAATTTTAATGAAGTTAACTCGGATGAAAACAGACACACTTTTATAAAAGTTAAGAATAAATACAATAATGCAAGAAAAAGAGCCAAGCGAAAATTTATGAGAAATGAAGCTATAAAATTAGAAAATATTGCAAAATCTGAGCCACGGAACTTCTGGAAGTCCATTAAAAAGTCATACAATCAAGAAAAAAATAATCAGGATAGTCCCATTAAAATTCGAGACTTTTATGAGCACTTTGAAGATTTATATGAAAATGTTAATATAAACGATCGAAACGATGACAGCGATTCTAATACCACCCATATTGCCGACGTGGAATTAGACAAACCTATTACAATGGCAGAGCTTAAAACTGCCGTTTTATCGCAAAATAACGGAAAAGCAAGTGGCCCCGATAAGATTTCAGCAGAGATAATAAAGGCATCTTTTGAAATAATAAGTGCAATTTTATTAAATATCGTCAATCATTTATTCGAAAATTCCACATATCCTGAAAAATGGGCATTGGGTTATATTGTACCTATATTTAAAGTTGGAGACTCGACTGACCCTAAGAATTATAGAGGAATAACGTTAAATAGCATTCTATCAAAAGTATATTCACTAATAATCTATAATAGATTGAAATTATGGAATGAAAAAAATAACAATATCAATAATTGTCAATTTGGCTATCAAAAATGCAAAAATACAGTTGACTGTATATTCATATTACATTCAATTATTGCTAAAGTTTTAAATTCAGGAAAGAAACTCTATACAGCTTTCATAGACTATGAAAAATGTTTTGATAACATAAACAGAGCTTTCTTGTGGCATAAACTAACTTGTCAGGGTATCAGTACTAAAATGGTCAATGCACTTAAAGCTATGTATTCGTCTGTTAAGTCTGCAATCAAGTTCAACGATGAAATATCTGCTAGCATTGATTCATTGACAGGTGTTAAGCAAGGCGATTCAAATTCAAGTTTACTTTTCATAATGTTTGTAAATGACATTCTTAATAACATAAATTGCAATCTTGACGGAGTGTTTACAATAGAACAATTACGGCTCTTTTTGCTGCTGTTTGCTGATGACCAGGCTCTATTTGCAACATCAGCATCAAGCTTACAATCGATGCTAAATGACATTGAACATTATTGCAATAAATGGAAAATGAAAATTAATATAAATAAAACCAAAGTCATGATCTTTGAAAAAAGTAGAATCCCGACAACACATGACTTTTTCTTGTATAATGAAAAAATTGAAATTGTAAATTGTTTCAAATACTTAGGAATTTATTTCTACAGAAACGGCCATTGGCTAAGGTCTCAAAACAGGTTAGCTGAAAATGCTTCTAGATCATTACATGGTTTAATTTCTGTTTTCAACAAATTTGAGTTCAGTATAAATACAAAATGTGAATTATTTGACTCATTAGTATTACCTGTCATTCACTATGCCTCTGAAATATGGTCATACCATATCGGCACAGATGTAGAAGGTATACACAACAAATTCTGTCGACGTATTCTGTGTGTTAGAAAATCAACCAACTTATCAAGTATATATGGAGAACTTTGAAGAGTACCTTTAATAATTATAAGACAATGTAACATGATCTGCTATTGGTTTAAAATACTAAAATTACCAGATAATAATATCACCAAAATTGTATACAATATGCTTAAAAATGATGCAAATAACAATATTACTTATACAGGACTTAATTGGGCCCATCATGTTAAAACTCTTTTACAATCACTAGGACATAACGACTTGTGGATACAACAAAACAGTGAATTAATAACATTTTGTTCATTAAAACAACGCATATTTGATCAATACTACCAATCTTGGTATTCAAACATTAACAATTCTGAGCGTCTGTTCTATTACAGATTATTCAAACATTCATTCAATCAAGAGAATTACTTAAACAATATACAGGATAGAAAATTAAGAATAGCATTATGCAAATTTCGAACATCATCTCATAATTTAGAAATAGAAAAAGGACGGCATCATAATATCCAAAGATCAGAAAGAATATGTAAGTTATGTAATCAAAATGTAGTTGAAAGCGAATACCAATTCCTTCTCGTATGCCCCTTTCTCTATATTTTGCGTTCAAAATTCTTAAAAACATATTTCTGCAAGTGGCCAACAATAAACAAATTTACAACTCTTATGTCTTCTACAAATAAAAAAGAAATCTTTAATATTGCTAAATTAATTCATCTATTACGCTAATAAAAGAAGAAATGAAGCTATCACAAATAATTAAACAATACATTCTGTTCTTATATACTAACAATCTCTATACATAATTAATAGAATTCAACGCTTTTAATAGCTATCTCAGCTAGCCTGTAGCATACACATTGTGCTATCCATATGGATTTTTAGATCAGTTAATAACAAACCTTCTCAACACTATAGAACTTATTGAAATTACAACATCACATCACATTATATTCTCTGTATTTTGTTATTTGTACTGCTTGTACATGATTGCAAATAAGATATTTTGTATTGTATTGTATTGTATTGATATCAATTTTAAATGATATGAATGAAATATAAATTATAAATATTGCAGTTTTATTCCATTTTGTGAGCAAACATTTATAAAAAGAGACGGTGGAACACTTACCTTTTTCTATATTTATCCTATTTCGCTTTTTTATATCGGTTATCTTTACATGTACAGTGGATGTAAAATGGACATCATGGCCGATTTGGAGTTCATGTTCAACAACATGTGGTGTTGGTTCACGAGTCAGGACTAGAGCGTGTTCTAGCCCGATACCATCGCCACACGGACAGCAATGTGTCGGAAATCACAAGGAAACTATTTTATGCTATAACAACGGACCATGTTCTGGTAATGATTATCTAATTAGTCCGTTACATTTGTAATAGTTGTAAAGATTAGATACATACACACTATGTTCAAAACTAACTCCAGACTGCCAACAAGGAGTACTTGCTTTAAGTCTATCGAAAAATATTCGAACCTTTAACTGGTGGCAAACCGGTGTTGAGACCATGAACCTCGCCTGGGGGTATTCACTTTACCAATTACAGCATTTTTTGACAACATGGATATGTTAAGTCTTATTTCCTTCGCCAGTTGGTTTCTGGAATTCGTGAATACAAGTTTTGATAATAAAGTCTAGCAACCGAACCCGACCGACTGGCGAACAGCGGGTGAGACTTAACGCACGGCAATAACACACATTTGCAACACGTCCATACATGTAAATGACACATGAACAATAAAGACGCTATTTCAAGCTATTTCGCTTAATTACAATCACCAATTTATATGTTTTAATTGTCTCTGTATGTAATGCTTTTATATCATTATATAATTCAATTTGATTTATGATGTCTTGTTATGATGTCATCTGGCTCATGTATAAGTCGAATAACGTTGTGTTCATACAACATACGTGGACTAAAGAGTTCTAACTTTTATCCTATGTTTCTTGCATTTTACTTTTTACCTTATCATGTAAGTGTAACAAAGTCCCCTTACACGGCGATATGAACTTTAACATAATCTAAGTAGATGGGTAAGTATTGCCGATCGACCGTTACTTCAATACGTTCTATAAAGTGATGTAAATTCAGAAAACATTCAAAAATTAAATACGGAAGGCTACATTCAAGACAATTTGTGAAATGTAATTGTCGTAAACAACGGAAATATTATATTTTGTAAAAAGGACACTGGCATTGTTTCAGATAGACATGTCGATAACAGGTTACAAAACTTTATTATTTCAAATACTTACAATTTTCTGAATATCTTGATGAAACGCAATCTTTGTTGGACCTGCTTTGTGTAATGAATACTTCTGTGCTAAATTTCCAAAAACGCAAAAGAACTGAAAATATATGTCCAATTTGTTTTGTAACATAGCAAGGCTTTTCGATAAGTATTAGTATTATTATTAAAATATATTGATACACATGTAACCGGCCACGGCAGGTTCGATTTAGGATACAACACGACAACAGAGAAAGAATGCTAGTTTATATTTTTATTAAGTGTTGGCTTTTACTCATAGCCAAAACAGGACAAATGTACACAATAACGACACATACAACTAAATAATAATATAGAACATAATAGAGGGGAAATCAGAGAAAGAGAGAGAGAGAGAGAGAATGCTCAGAGTGGTAAGCTAGTAGGTAAACGTTACCTTTGGAGCTAGTCACAACTGGGAAGAGAACAGAAAGAGACAGGCCTTATATAGTACAGAATACCTTGTGGATACACAAGAATCACAAGAATCACAATGATCACATGAACCATGCATACCACAAGTAAATAAGGCAAGCCTACGTGTAGTAACTAGAAGAGTCATAAGAAAAGGTAGAGGCAGCTATATGTACGGTGGCTTCAAGAAACCGCTCCCGTTACATTCCCCCTTTCTTAAGATCCAATGTTCAAATAAACATTGGTCAAAAGAAACTGAGCTGTAGAAGACAATAAAGAATAAATACTACTATAGGAAATGATTCACTTATCAGTTAGAAGGTAATATATAAGCTGAAAGAAAACACAAAAGATCACTGAAAAGTATGAAAAGTTCATTTCTTCGACTTTTTGAAAGTTATCGACCCATCCAGATCGGCCTCTTGGTCTCGACAGACTTCTCCTCCTCGGACCAGGACAGAAGCTGGTGTATCCATCTCTTTCCGCTTTTGGATCATCCTAGACCGGTGGTTGTACCTGTAGGGTTGTACATCCGTGGGGTTAATATAGTTTGTGTTTTCTACATTCCTGGAAGTTATGGCTTGGGTTGTGATCAGTTTGTGTCTCTGACCCAGATGCCTTCTGATATTGTACTCTCTGGCCGAGACAAATGAGCAACATGGGCATTCGTAAAGTTTAATTTGAGGCATATGTAGTTTACTCCAGTGTCTTATAAAGTTGTTAACTGTTGGAAATAGGATCCTCTGATCACACTGGCCAACGGGACAACGGGTTGGACAATCAGGCCATAGAGGCCTTTCAGCTTCTGAAAAAGATCTGATTTCTTCTTCGATTCCGTCCAATATTTCAAGAGACATCTAAAATAAATGAAAATGATATAGAAAGAGAAAACATAGCAAGAAATAAGCCAGATAAAACATTTAAAGATTTCTCAGCCCGGTCATTACAATTCCTGAGATGAATCCCATCATAGGAACACATTCCTAAGCTGCCAACGAAGGTCAGGCCATACATGAGAGGAAGGACTGATCATTGCCTTTTAACTCTCGTGTTCTGCCTTCGATGCGATAATGACCTCATCTTATCTAGTCGTTATCGTAACCTATTCAACTAAGACATTAAATTTCCTGTTGTATTTTTAATAATTAAGATATGAAAAATAAGAAAGAAAGAAATGAAAAAAGAAGTTAGTAGAGAGAAAAGTTTGTATCTCTATTTGCTGACTAAAATGACTATAAAATGAATAATTGACGGTCATTATACATAATTCAACAGATATTAGACCCTATAAAATGGGACGACTAAACAATATCCAAAAATAATACAAAAATCAGGAATGAATAAGATCAGATAAATATACAAAATATACAAAAATATCCTTAAACAAAAGGATTTATCTGACTGTGAACTTTAACTAAGTAGGAGAAAGGATCTGTTTTTGTTTTGTTCTTCGCCCTGCCCTAGTTGTGTAAGGGGTTGAAGGTTCTGGCAATACATAATCTAATTCATGATTCTCAGAAGGAGTATAACATGGATTAGTCGTATCTGCCTCACTTTCTATGTTCCCATATTCCTGATCTACATTTGGAGTTTCAAATATTCTGTTGCCGTTATATTTCTTTAGGTGATCAACATGTACTACTAAACATTTCTTGTTTTCCACATTTTCAATTTTGTAGGTAACAGTTGATACCTCTGTAATAATTTTATATGGTCCAATCCAACTTAATGCTAACTTCTGATTAGCTAGTGGAGGATACCAACGCCAGACATAATCACCTTCAGAGAATTTTCTAGGTTTTAGGCCAACATCGTATGCCTTTTTCTGTCTTGAGGCAGACCTTTTTAAATTTTGAAAAGCAGTATTGTATGAAATATCTACTGATTGTTTTAACCATTCTACATACTGAGAAGGACATATATCTGACATATTTGTTTCACAGTTTCCAAACATAACATCAATTGGAAATGTTGTTTCTCTGCCAAACATTAACCCATTTGGACTGAAACCAGTACTATCATGGCAAGTTGACCTATAGGCCATCATGACAAAGGGAATGTGATCATCCCAGTCATCCCTATTTTCATTAACAAACATAGAGAGCATTTGAAGAAGTGTTCTGTTAAAGCGTTCTATCATACCATCAGACTTGGGATTATATGGAGTGGTTCTAGTTTTCTTAATGTCAAGCAGTTTACACATTTCCTTGAACAGAATGGATTCGAATTCACGACCTTGATCAGAATGAATAACTGAAGGAACCCCATATCTACAAATGAACTCGCAAACAAGCTTATCTGCTACTGTTAAGGCAGTGTGATTAGGTATTGAATAAGCTTCAGAATATTTAGTGAAATAATCACCAACCACTAGAATGTACTCATTCCCGTTAGAAGTTAAAGGAAGAGGACCAAGTATATCCAAAGCTATCCTATCCATAACATAACTTGATAAATCTTGTTTCAAAGGTGATTTTCCTACCCCAGGGCCAGGTTTTCTACGAGCACATAATTCACATTCATTACACCAGGTTCTTATATCTCTAGTCATACCAGGCCAATAAAATCTTCTCTGGATTGATTTTATAGTTCGATCCCTACCAAGATGACTGGCAGTCTTATTTAGTTTAAACTTATTTATTTTAAATCGATTGCGAAACAAGCTTTAAGCTTATATTAATCACGCTCGATGTCTGCTTCCTGGATACTTAACCAGTACTCGCGCCGATTGTGTGGAAAAATCCCAAAGTCAGGACCCGCTCATCACGGGACTCGAACCAGGGACCTTTGATGTGAGAGGCCGACGCTCTACCTCTGCACCACTGTCTTCCACAAGACTGTCTGGCAGTCTTATTTGAGTGTAACTGTTGAAATACTTCAAATTGCAAAGAAGAAGGTGCTATAATATGTAACTTCTCATGATCAACCAAGTCCACAGGTAACCATCTACGATATAATAACCCATCTCGTACCAACAGTGACTCCCAAATACTCCAAAGAACACGAACTTTAAAAGAACAGTGTTTAATAACCTGTTTTGGAGGTTTATTTACGAATTCACTTTTAAGAGTTAATATTTTGCTTGTTACCATGTCGGTTTCCTGTAAATCTTTTAATTGATCCACAGTGAAATTGTCTATCCAATTTGATTGCCTTGTATTAGATTTACCACCTTGATCTATCGCAAATAGTGAAATTTCTTCAACCGGAGGTTCTGAAACCTTTGAACAGTATGAAGAACTTTCACAGTCAGGACAATCTATCCTTTTACATTTCTTCCTAGGTAGCCTTGACATTGCATCTGCATTGCCATGACAAGAGCCTTTTCTATGTTGAATGGTAAAATTGTAAGTTTCAAGAATTGTCAACCACCTTGCTATCATTCCCTCTGGGTCCTTAAAATTCCTAAGCCAAGTCAAAGAGGCATGATCAGTTCTGACTAAGAAGTTTTGTCCCCACAGGTATTGTCTGAAATGCCTTATAAAGGTTACAACAGCTAACAATTCAATGAAGGTAGTGCAATATCTCTGTTGTGCTTTATTCAAAGTTTTACTGGCATATGCTATGACACGCTCCTTCCCATTTTGAACTTGAGACAAGACGGCGCCAACACCAAACTGGCTACCATCTGTATCAAGAATGAATTGTCCATATCGTTCAGGATAACCTAGTATAGGTGCAGAAACTAAAAGTTGTTTCATTTTATCAAAACTTTCCTGGCAATCTTCAGACCAGATAAACGGTTTATTTTTTTGTGTGAGACGTGTCAAAAGATATGCCAGTGTGGCCAAATCTTTTATGTATCTTCTATAATAATTGATCAGCCCCAAGAAACTTCTTAACTCGGTTTTGTTAGTTGGGACAGGCCAGTTCAAAACAGCCTTTGTTTTATTTTTGGAACAAGAAACCCCTTCTTCTGAAACATTATGTCCTAGGTACTCAATCGATTTCTGAAATAAATGGCACTTTTTCGGTTTAACTATTAAGTTTGCTTCTCGAAATCTACTTAAAACAAGTTTTAAGTTTTCAAAGGTTTCATCAAAGGTTTTTCCAAAAATAATAATATCGTCTAAATAGCACAAACATTTGTCCCATTGTAGACCAAAAAGAACTTTCTCTATCAGTCTCTCAAACGTAGCAGGAGCATTTGTTAATCCAAAAGGCATAACACGAAACTGGTGTAGCCCTAAATGAGTACTGAAGGCTGTATATTGTTTATGTTCTTCAGCCATTGGAATTTGCCAATAACCTGAGGCTAAATCTAAGGTACAGAAGTATTTCCCAGAAGATAATGTGTCCAATGCCTCACTGATCTTAGGTAAAGGATACGCATCCTTTCTAGTTACAGCGTTTATTTTTCTATAATCGACACAGAAACGTATAGAATGATCAGATTTTGTAACTAAAACGACCGGCGATGCCCAAGGACTGTTACTGGGTTCTATGATTCCCTGATCTAACATTTTAAGAATTTCATCCTTAACAATCTCTTTTTGAGCGAAGGGTAACCTGCGTGGTGGTATTTTGATAGGTCTAGCATTACCTACATCAATTGTATGCTCAGCATAAGTAGTTTGACCGATTGTACCGGACTTATCTGCAAAAACATCTTGGAAATCTATTACTAAACTTTTGACTTTTTCGATTTCTTCATTATTTAATGAAGAAGATGCTTCTTCAATTAAGGGTTGAAGATGTTCAGGAAGAGTAGATACAGGGCAGTTGAGGTGTTCAGGCAATTCAGTCATAACAACATCTGCCTTTTGAACATATCCAACAGAGGTACCCTTTTTAACTTTAATTTTGCTATCAGTAAAATTGATAAGTGATAACGGAATGTCAATTCGTTCAGTTTTTACCAAAGACCTACACATTAAAATGCCTTTCTTAGACAGTTGTTTGAAAGGTTCCACTACACATTCATTTTCGTAATTTTGACCATCTAAATACCCAGCAGTAACGACTTCTGAGTTAGGTGGCAAAGTCACTGTTTGATTCAACTTAA
The DNA here is from genome assembly GCA_031761405.1 of Serripes groenlandicus. Classification (NCBI taxonomy): domain Eukaryota; kingdom Metazoa; phylum Mollusca; class Bivalvia; order Cardiida; family Cardiidae; genus Serripes; species Serripes groenlandicus. The sequence continues at coordinate 339,435 of JASEVX010000147.1, forward strand.
TTCGGCAAACTCTATTTTTCATTTGCCTCTCAAGTTTTACTTTATGTTTCCCTATCTGCATTATACCTTTACCAAATTTAATGGCAATATCAAAATCTTCTAAGAAATCACTTCCTAAAATGCAGTCTAATCCATCAAGTTCTGCTACCAAGAATTCATATGAAAAGTTTTCATTATCAATTTCAAACTCTAATGTGACTATCCCATCTACTGAAACGTCGCTTCCATTGGCTGCGGTTAGTTTAATATTATCATTCTGTATTGTGTTCCTATCTAAATGTAACATGCGGAATGCCTTTCTAGAAATGATAGAACTTGCAGAGCCAGAATCAACAAGAGCGTGAATAATTGACTTATTAATAATCACTTTTGTAAAGTGACATGCTTTATTTTGACAGTCAAATATTGTATTTGCTTGCCCATTCTGCGTTTCTTTAATACTGACTGGAACTTCGGGCCTAAGTTCAGCCATACCTAGTTTTCCTGCTTTGAAGGACAATAGGTAGCAATGTGACCTTTCTTGTGGCAATTAAAACATTCATATTTGTCATATTGTTTACGCCTATCTGCACTATTTGACCTTGACCTTGAACTATTTGACCTCGACCTGGAACTATTTGACCGTTTAACATTTATCATAAGATCCTGTAGCATTTTTGCAATGTCATGTAAAGTAACAGTTTCTGACCTGCTTATATGTCCTTCGGGCTTAGCATTTTCTGAGGTTTTAAGGGAATTAATTTGTCCCTCCTTTTCAAAATGGGGCTTCCTCAATATACCATGAGAACACTCAAAAGCCTCAAATTCTACTGATAATGCTATCGCGGCATCAATTGTATGAGGATGGCGATATTGAACATGACTTCTTAGTTCTGGACGGGCCAGTCCATGTATAAATTGGTCAATTAAATATATTTCCCTTGCTTCGGGGTTAATTTGAGGGAAGGCTTGGAAACAAAGCCTTTGTAAGGAATATCCAAAGTCAGAGGCAGATTCTTGTTTTTGTTGTTTTCGGTTTCTAAACTCGCATCTAAATGCAGTTTCTCTTTCAACTGGATTAAATCGCCTACTAATGAACTCTTTAATACATTGGTAACTTTTCAACTGTTCCAAATTTAATTCACCCAATAGTTTTTGAGCGGACCCACGCAAACTCATGATCATTTGTTGAGCCTTTTCAAATTCAGTCCAACCATTCCAACTGGCGACACATTCAAAATGAACTACATAATCACGCCACTCTGAAGATTTCCCATCAAAGGTGTTAGGTTCTTTAACCTTTCTATGTGTCACTGATGAAGGCAAACCCTCAGACTGATATGTATTTGGAATGTATTGTCGAGAATTAAAGGCACTATCTCCATGTCTAAAGTCATGAGTTTGAGCTGGCATACCCTGTGCACTATAAGAATTTGCATAATTTCTGCTCATACCCGGTATCAAATGTGAGTTTACATTAGGTACACCCTGTGTAAAGTATGAGTTTGCACTAGGTACATACGGTGTAAAGTTTAAACCTGATTCAGTTTTGACCACATCATGTAAACATGTACTCTGTGGTTTAGGTAATTGTCTATGTGAACCTATATCCTGTGGTTGGCGAGGTAAATTAACATGATCAAAACGTTCAGCCATTTTGAAAGTAAATTCAAAACGGAAGAACTGCTGCTGTACTGTGTTGTATCCTGGTCACGGCACCAAAATGTAACCGGCCACGGCAGGTTCGATTTAGGATACAACACGACAACAGAGAAAGAATGCTAGTTTATACTTTTATTAAGTGTTGGCTTTTACTCATAGCCAAAACAGGACAAATGTACACAATAACGACACATACAACTAAATAATAATATAGAACATAATAGAGGGGAAATCAGAGAAAGAGAGAGAGAGAGAGAGAATGCTCAGAGTGGTAAGCTAGTAGGTAAACGTTACCTTTGGAGCTAGTCACAACTGGGAAGAGAACAGAAAGAGACAGGCCTTATATAGTACAGAATACCTTGTGGATACACAAGAATCACAAGAATCACAATAATCACATGAACCATGCATACCACAAGTAAATAAGGCAAGCCTACGTGTAGTAACTAGAAGAGTCATAAGAAAAGGTAGAGGCAGCTATATGTACGGTGGCTTCAAGAAACCGCTCCCGTTACACACAGTTAAAACAAAAACAATGTCTCTCTCTCGTTTCAAGCGTATTGCAATAAATACGGAAGAGGGTTTGTCGCGGATTAAATGTACATTACTGTGATCCTTAACATTGATCAAATGCATAGAAAACACTTTTCTGTGCCATATATTCTATACTATTAAAGCCTAGAGTTACACCATTTACGGCATTCAAGCATCATGGGAAGCACACTGCTTTCCACAATCTGGTCTCTATGACATTTAAACCAAACATATTAATAAACCTCAGGTCTGGTGTGATTAAGTACATTGTTGTGTGTTGTTTCCTAAAAGAAGTTTAAACACTAAATTTCTAATCTTGTTCGACCAATTTCGATTATTTTCCAATGTATCAACTTTAAACTTCGTTTGCAGATATGCAGGGCACAACAATAAGAACTGTTTTTAGTATTATCTGCTAAAGACTCAAGGTGATCAAGTCTGACCAGTCTCTTTTCGTCCCTATTCCTTCTACATAATTTGATCAAGCCACATTTGTTGGTTGAAATATATAGCCGCCAGGCGGCATTGGAAATAGGTAAATTTACTTTTAGCTTCAAATAACAACCACTCCTAAACCATAGGATCGATATCAACCAAACGTCACAGTTATTTTCTTTTTGTGGTCTTCTATCAAATTGTTTATTGTTTTAGTGCCTTTTTTCAAATGAGCTCTACTGATAAGCTGATTCGTGGCAGTATTAACTCAATGCAGTTTTATTCCCAATAAATGTCCCCGATATAAGCATTTGTACATTTACTACATTATAAACTATAACGTAGGTGATAGAGTTAGGGCCATCTTGGTCCTCTTCTTTCAATTGTCCATCCATTCTCTTAGATATTGCTTAATATATATACAGCCGAACTGGTACGTAGATAGCTTTTGATCTGCAGTAGTGCACTGTACACGAGCATTAACTGAAGGCCTTTTTTTAACATGTTGTCTATTTTTTCATGGTCAGTCAAATCTATCTCAAAACAAACCTTTTCAGCTTTGCATTGTTTAAGGCCACAGGAAAGCAATTCAGATCAGCTTGCTGGGCAGACAATTTTATCGAGGGAATTTCAGATGAAAACATATGACCGAAATTGTCTCACATTTTAAACTAATAACTTTGTTCAAAGTATTGTTTATGACTGACACTCTGACTGATTGGAAACCAAAACAATGTTTGCTACTAGCAGCATTGACACCTTGAGAAAGTGAAATTTACTTCGGATAAAGGTGACCTCATAGCTCCAAAATTGGAAACTCGACCCATAAATTGTTGGTGCCTTTTTGGTAGTAAGAATGAACTTTTATTTAGCTTATAGTTCTTTGTTGTTTGAATAGTTTGGAACGAGCTATAGCCCATAATGATAATATATCTATAGGTGCTACCTTTTTACGAAAAAACTCAAGATAATTATAAACAAAAATTAAAGAGCAAACTTTGGCCATAAAAAAGGATTTATAAGTAATTGACTAGATAATAATAATGTTAATGTCATGTTTCTTGCATTATCAAAACATATTTGGAATTTGTATTGCTGTCGTCTATTATTACGAACAGAAAATAATAAAGTAAAGACTTTCAGAAAATCAAGGAATACATTTATAATGAACGAGGTTAAATCATGAGGGCCAAGATGATCCTTAATCGATCACCTACATTATGGTAAAGAAGCAAATAGATCAGCCCTTATCTGAACTTAAATGACTGGAACAAATTATGTAAGGGGTCACATTTCTGCTAAACCCTTTCCCTAATAGAGACGGTTTCTGAGGCTTTTGCAACAGACGATTTAGGAAAAGATTGTCGCCAAAAGAACAATTGCTCCTTATGAGAAAGTTATCCTTTTGCCACAATGTTTGATAAGTAATTAAACTTTGAATGAGTGAGTCAATAGCTCATGTATAGGAATTTGGGGTCTTTCATGTTGATACCACTTTTTTTGCGGGAAACGACGTCGCTCCATTGACGTTACGCCAAGATGAAGTGTTACGGAAATGACGTCACGTCCTTCTTTGGCTACGATACAGTCAAAATTTAGGTTCGGGCGTAAGAAGACTTATGCGGTCTTTTTTTTTTGACGAACGGGATAACATATTTCTTACAGAGTTCCATTTATTTTAACTTTTCGTACAAATGTTAATTCCAACATAACACAGCATTTTAATGATCTTAAATATCGATTTAAAAAAAAAATGATTAAAAAGACGACAATGATTTTAATCCGTGTTTTTCGTCTCATTTTATACATACCCAAAATATCGATTTATAAAAAATGATTAAAAAGACGACAATCATTTTCAATCCGTGTTTTTCGTCTCATTTTATACATATCCAAAATGGTGGCCCCCATGTTTCATTTCAAAAAGCTTCCTGGGTTTTTGAAAAAAAAAAAAAAATATCTCACACCAGTTACCTATGATCGAAAAACACATTTATGTTGTTGTTTTTCTTATAATGGTCGTGTATGGAAAATATATTGCTTCCATATGCTAAAACAAGCATTGTGTGTATTCCTATAGCGACGCTAAAGTATATTTATCCGTTTCTCCAAGTTATTACTGTTCCTGCGCGTTGAATTATTTGAACCGATATCTTTGTATGTAATATTGAAAACCGATTGTAAATATGTTAATTGAAAGATATTTATATTAGAACGTTGATGTCTTTCACTTAAGTGACGTCATTCACTTACATACTATCTATATAACACTATATATACAGTTTCCTTGTTCAAAATCGATTTGCCACCGGTCTTGGCCTTTCAAATATATATCATTATAAATTCAATTGACTATATATAAAATTATGTAACATACTGTTCCTAACTGCATAGTTAAATTACCACCATCAACACAATACAGTTTTCTAAAACACCAGGATTTACATTTATTTTTGTAACAATCCCTAATGTTTACATATTTGGTAAGATATACAAGCAATAATGTAATAAACCTTTTTTTCATTTTTCTCTAGTTAATAGTTATTGGTCTCCGTGGAGTCGTTGGCAGAACCCGGGATGTAGACGCCATAGATCGTGCCTTGGTCCGTATTTCGGGGGGAAAAAATGCACAAAAGATAACGAGGAGGAGAGATTTACATATTCTTCTACCTTTTGCCCTGCGGGTCATGGCTAAGGTTAAGCTGTTAAACACATTTTGAACATTACTCGTGTTGGCTACATATTGATAAAAGTGATCTCGCTAAAAGTCAAGACGATAATGAAAACACTGTTGCTCGCATATAAATAAACAGTTCGTAATGTGAGCAAATGCATTTTGTTTTATTTGGGTTTTACGCAGTTTTCAGTGATATCACGGCGACAATTCCCATGATTTTGTAGGCGACAATTTGGATGGTTGACGCAAAAGTCAATCTGATACGACATGTAATGGGCAGTCATTATATGTATACGGGCCATTCCTACTAAAGATATGTTTATGTCTAAGTTTAATGGTATTTGTGTTTGGTAAACATGTCCAACTAAGTGAGTGAGTGGGCTAAATTCGGTTGTATTACAATTTAAATACAGTTATTTACATATGGCGCGACGTCAGCTGTAACGTATCAATTCAAAATTTGGTACAGTCCGTGTACATGTATTTTAACAAGTATAACACAGTAGTGTTGCACTGAAACCTCATATTATCCTATATCATAACAATCTGCAGTTTTCAACAGTTATCTTCATGTTTTATTTTTTTTTTAATGTCGGTTTGCTGTTTTTGGTTCAAAATTGTTTCAATGCATGTAAAAACATCATGTTCCGCGTTAAACTTTCCTATGCTGTGTGGTCGTTTTTTGCATGTTGTCTTTTAACAAAAATGGACTTTCTTGTATCGACTAACTTGACAAATATCCGCGACATCTTGACAGAATACGCCGGTATCATTATTTATATTATTTATTTTAACATATTAAAAATTATTATTATAAACTATATTGAAGAAAACTATCCCATATGCAAATTGAGGTTAGTTGATACAACAAACAGATCTCTAAGAGATCAACACAGAAAGATAATAATATTTTATTATATCCCCAATGTAAAACATATTTCAGCACAAATATTTCAGGTTTATTATCTGATTATTTATTAATTATATAAAAGTTTCAGTAACTGAATGGAAATGCTGAAAACCAGCCATTGGACAACATTATCGTGACCTGCTGATTTTCCGGTTCTTTTAAGCATTGACCGTAGTACACTAATTATATATAAATAGAGGGTCTTGAGAAGTTATTAAGATAAATAACGAAAACATACGGAATATTAAAAATGTCCAAGTCATCGTTTCAGCGTTCTGACTAAATAACCGTATTTGGAAAAAGGATATATCATTAATGCAAAACAAAAACAAAACATATTACAATTACTCTGTCAAACTTTAATCTATATAATAAACTTCATTAAGCCCGCTGAAACGTATTTTCTATGAAGACCAAACGCACTGACTCCGGGCTAGCAGTAGAAATTTCAAAAAAGTAGAAACAGTATTGTAGAAATGATTAATAAAAATCTTGGTAAAACAATGAAGAGGACACTTGTGAAAGACATTATTTTTTTAATATATGGGTAGAATAAAAAAGAAAAACAAATCAAAGAAAAGCTAAACAGAAGATATATTGTGATCAGAAGAGGATTAAATTCTAGGGAATCTCTCGACTGCGTAAAATGTAGGAAAGCACTTTACGTGTATACATTCTCGTATAACAATTGAAACTTCAAATTCCATTATATTCAGAAAATAAGAAAAAGAAAGCAACTCAGCTAAAGTTTAAATCGTTTACATTTACGTTAAAAACATAACTAGCGCCTTGTTCGCGATATTTCTTCTTGTTTAAATAAGGCTACTCCCGAACAAAACCACCACAACGACGCTCGAATTGTCTGACTAAATGGCATAATATAGCAACAGCTGACGTCACTCGTTGTATATGTAGCAGTCTTACACGTATATTTGAGACGTTGAACCTGTTGAATATTGTTGATATAATAAAGGAAAAATTTAAATGTGCAGTGGACGAATTAGAAAACATCTCCGCAAAAATATGATAAATCTCTATTACTGAAAGTTGAAAACAGTGTGGTGAAAGGAAAAAGTGCTCATCTAAATCATTGTGTCTCGCTATGTTATCAACCAATGAATGAATGAATGGTGTTTTAAGGCCCGTCGACAACTAAGGTCATTTTGGGCGCTTAATAATTTACTTAATGTAAAGTGAAATAATCAAACATGATGTATGCGATACCTAAAATAGATATAAAATAACATGTAAGCCAATATAAAATAAGATATAGGCAAACAAGCCCAACATTACTATGTAATACTTAACATAAAGATAAATAATATCTGAGGAAATGCGGTTATCAACCAAAGTAAGTCAAATGAAAATCAGTAGTTATTATGTTTTAATTCACTGCTTTCAAACGAACATAAATCATTTATATACTTACGTTAAAGACATATAATTATATAACAACACCATACACTTTTAAGGCTAGGGGAAATTGGTCAAACCGTTTTTTGTTTTTTGCTGTTCTGCGCTGTACATGTCAATAGACAACACAACTCTTTTCGTACATACATACAACTCTCAGATTTTAAAGCCTAATGCTCCCAATAAATATTTTTTTCAGGAAAAAGAGCAATTTGCCCAACATACCACATACATATTACACTTTTGTTTTAACAAAGTCAAATGGCAGACTAACATAAATAAATGTTTGGAAACATTCTAGAAAAAAAAATGATTTCCCCCCGTTTGAATGACAAACGGCTTTACAAAATATAGTGTAGTTATAACACATTACTAGAATAAATATCATATGTATATCAGTCATTTGAGAGAAGGAAAAACTTAGAAAATCAATCAAAAATCATTGAAGAAAGTGGCGAAGTTGCTCAATGTGGGCAATGTCGCAATTTCCACATTGATTTTCATTTTAATGATGCAACTGAAACAGAATTAATCTACATTACTATTTCCATTTCTTATTTCTAAACCCTTGTAAACAAATATGGCCAAATCTTTAACGATATTTATTCATTTTCAGATTTAAGTAATTCAATAAATTCATCATACTTGGATGTTTCCAATAATATTGTTTAATATATAACATTCGTATATCAGATAACTTTGGACATTCTAACAAAAAGTGCATTTCATTTTCGATAGTTTTACATCTTTACATTTTCTTTCATTATAAGGTATTTTGTTTCGATTGTGCCATCTTCCAGCTTCAATTTCTAATATATGTAGAAAAACACGAAGCCCTGTAAGAGCTATTCTAAATTCATTCATTTTAATTAAATGTAAATATGGTTGGAAACCGAAATCAGAAATCAAAGAACTGAAAGTACTTCAGGTATAATTGCTGTGTGATGTGAAGAAGGAAAACTGGAAAACTTAAGTGCATATAAAAACTTTTATTTAAATTAACTCAGCATGACAGATAGACAAATTGCAATATAATTAATAAGGCCAGAATAAACTATCCTTGATCACACATTCTTCTTGGTGGTGTGATACATGAATTAACCCCTCAATTGGTCAACATGAAGTCCAAACAGTTTCTTAAAAATTAATTGAGTGTAGATCAAATGATTCATTTTAGTTATCAGTTAATAAACATTAATAACATATATTTAGTATCTTGACTACTGAGGTTTAATGTAGCAAAACAATGTGCCAGCATTATACTTCTTGTGTATGAAAATGATATTACAAGTCTTTGTCTGAAACAAATAATTGGATGAAAATTTACAGATTAATTTATTAAGGCCTTATTGAATGCAATATTTGTGTGTACACAACAAATAAATTGTTAATCTTAATAGTCCAAGAAAAAGTTTTTGACATTTACAAGCTAATTAACCGTTTCCCTCATACGACAATTCTGCAGCAGATGACTTTGAACATATTTTGTCAAACAAGAGGCCCAGGAGGGCCAGTATCGCTCCACGGCCATAAGGCAAAAAATAAATCTCTGAACAGCCATATAAGGCAAAATAGCCCCGCCCCTTGGCGGCCATGTTTTTCGACCAATCAACATGGCTTGAAGGTATCTGATAGAGGGTCTCCCAAGAAACATTTCTACAAAATTGTTTGAAAATTGGTCAAACACTTTCGGAGAAGAAGATTTTTTAAGTATTCACTTTAGCCATATACTGAAAAAATAGCCCCGCCCCCTGGCGGCTATGTTTTTCGACCAATCAACATTTCTTGAAGGAATCTAATATAGGTTCACCCAAAGAACATTTCAACAAAATTATTTGAAAATCGGCCCGACACTTTCGGAGGAGAAACCAGTGGAGCTAAAAATAGAACATCTCTATAATCGAATGGATAACCCATGACTAATGAGGAGAAGATATTTTAAGTTTTTTCTATACCATATAAGGCAAAATAGCACCGCCCCCTGGTGATCATAGTTTTCGACCAATCAACATGGCTTGAATGAGTCTGAAAGAAGGTCGGCCTAGGAACATTTCTACAAAATTATTTGAAAATCGGCCTCACACTTTCTTCGGAGAAGATATTTTAAGTTTTCACTATAGCCATATAAGGCAAATAGCCCCGCCCTCTGGCGGCCATGTTTTTTATTAATAAATATTGGCTTGAAGGAATCTGATAGAGGGATCCCAAGGAATATTTCTACCAAATTTTTTGAAAATTAGCAAACACTTTCGGAGAAGTAGATTTTCACTATCGCGATATAAAGCAAAATAGCCCCGCCCCCTGGCGGCCATCTTTTGTTCACTTATCAACTTGGCTTGAAGGAAACTGGTAGAGGGTCACCCAAACTTATTTGAAAATCGGCCAGACATTTTCGGAGAAATAGATTTTTTAAGTTTTCACTTTAGCCATATAAAGCAAAATAGCCCCAGCCGCTGGCGGCCATGTTTTTCGACCAATCAATTTTGCTTGAAGGAACTTAATAGAGGGTCTCACAAGGAACATTTCTACAAAATGATTTGAAAAATGGACAAACATTTTCAGAGAATAAGATTTTTTAAGTTTTTACTTTCGCCATATAAGACAAAATAGCCCCATGTTTTTCGACAAATCAACTTGGCTTGAAGGAATCTGATAGAGGGTCACCAAAGGAGTTTTCACTTTAGCCATATTTATAAGGCAAAATAGGCCCGCCCTCTGGCGGCCATGTTTTTCGATTAATCAAGATGGCTTGAAGGAATCTGATAGAGGGTCTCCCAAGAAACATTAGTACAAAAAAAAATGAAAATTGGCCTAACTCTTTCGGAGGAAAAGAGTTTTTAAGTTTTCACTATAGCCAAATAATGCAAAAGCCCCTGGCGGCCATGTTTTTCGACCAATCAATTTGTCTTGAAAGAATCTAATCATAGGAATCACAAGGAACATTTCTACAAAATTATTTGAAAAACGTCCGGACAATTTGATCAGGAGTGCAAATGAAATGTAAAGAGTGGACACTGTTAAAGAAATAGCTTATCACAGTATAGGCCATTATTATCTTGAATAAGAATGGAATTATAAAGTTATGCCATTTTGCGCCTTTCCTGATGCCGCCATGCTGCCCTGTTTTTCAGCGAAATCAATATGGCTTGAACAGTTTTTGAAGAGGGTCACTCAAAGAATATTTCTACTAAATTATCTTGGAAACGGACAGGCAGATTATGGAGGAAAAGAAATTTAAAATTTACGTATTGTTCTCACTTTCTGATGCTGCAGCAGCCAAAGATCTACACAGAATCTAAGTCTTTGAATAATTCTGAAAGAGAACCAACAAAGGAACATTCCTATGAAGTTAAGTTGAAATTGATTTAGTGGAATAGTAGGGGTTGTCATTGGAAGCGAAATTTCAATTTCCCCCTTTTTTTCAAAAAAATGGAATTTAAAATTTTGTCATTTCGCCCCTTTTCTGATGCTGCCTGACTGTCATGTTTTTCAACCAATCAGTTTGGCTGGAACAATTTTTGTAGAGGATCACCCAAGGAACATTTCTACCAAATGATATTGAAATCTAACAAGCACATTCAGAGGAGAAGATTTTAAAAGTTTGGACATTTTGACCCTTTTCTGATGTCTCAGCAACCAAAGTTCTTGAAGGAATTTAAATCGTTGAACAATTTTGAAACAAAGCCACCAAAGGAACACTCCTGTGAAGTTTGGAGGATATTGGCCCCATGATGTTTAAAGCAAAAAGTTAACGCCGGACGACAGACGACCAGAATAGATCACCTTGAGCCTTTGGATCAGGTGATCTAAAAAATATAGAAACTGCTCTATTTGGAAACATAGACTGGCAGAGTGATAAAAGATGAAATTTCTTAGAAGAAAGCAATTTCTCCTTCTGTCAAAATGAACCTTTCCCACAAACAACAAATCTGCAGCAGACCACTTTGGAAATAGTGACAAAAATCTGAAAAATCTCCATAATGGATAAATTTAGCTTTGGCCACAAGGTTTTCGAAAGTCATCCTCTGCTATTGTATTTGGCGTTTGCAGATGGAAATTGGTTAAATATCAAAGGAATTATCAAATGTTATATTTAAATATGTTGCTTTTTCATTTACACATCTTTTGCCTTCTTCTATTGACATGTAATATCACTAATATTGGGGGTCCATGGCTATTGCAATAACCTCCTCTCCTTGTTTTGTTACATGAACTTTTCTTTCACACATCTCGAGAAATGTTTCTATGTCCATTTCATCTGTGAGAAGTGGTATTAACAAATCTTCAGACACAGAGCAATGATTGCCTGTGTCATTCAACAGCAGTACCTTTTTATCGTCCACAATGACCCCTACAACTGTCATTGTCATATTTTCCGTAGGCATATATTTTTTCTTAAAAAAAGTAAATTAATTACTTATTTAAAATTTTCATTTTAGAATATCAACTCTTACCAACTTTCAGTTCAGTTCAATTTGATATATCTGATCAGCAGAGTATGTCTTTTGAAGACATAGTTGCAAACACAAAAGTTGCTTATAGCAAGATATCTCCATTTGCTTTCAATTCAATCATATTACTTTAAAACATTCATTTGCTTCAAATGTGTTGCATTTGAGAGTAGTAAAGTTAATTGAAATGAGTCTGAAAGTTTAGTTCTATCATAAATTGATATTGTTGCATTTCAAAGATCATGTGATGTTTTTAAATGTTGTCTATTTGTTTTCAATATCATCTTCTGCACATGTGTTGTATGTGTGAATGCATAATATTTCTATAATGAGCATATTATGTTTGCATTATATAAGTTGAACAATAATTAAAGCACAATTTTTCTATGTGTACAGACAGTGTCCTTGACTTGATCAACCTTTGATTAAATTTAACAACAACAAACAGCCAGACTACAGAAAGTCAATGAATGCAATAAATCAACATCAGCCTTCCATATGGGTGACATATAAAAAACTGTTTAGGTTTCAATATAAAATGTTCAATGAATCATGTGTTATTTTACCCTTTCCAATATACAACGTTATCTAGACTATACATCTAGGAAAAAACGTTCAAATTGAGCATTTCTTTTCGGTTTCAATTTTTCAACTATGTTCAATAATAATATATTCATTTATAAATATTTACAACATTTGTCAACAGCATTTTGAGGCAATAGCAGCAGATGACTTTTGAAAAGATTATGGCAAAAGGTGAAGGCCACAATCGTTCAAATTCATTTAACAATTAAGCTATCTTTTATGGAGTTTTTCAGGTTTCACTGTTTTCAAATCCACCTGCTGCTTATTGGGAATGTGGGAATGGGTTAACACAATGTGTTCAATACATGTGCGATGAATGTTATCTATGTTTCTGCACTGTCTGTCTATAATTTGTTTTTTTAGATATTTAACCAGCTAGTCAAAACTTTTTAACTAAAAGGATGATGTACAACTCTAGGCATTCAATGAGTAATATGTCAAATAATGCTGTTGAAGATGACATTGAATCAAAAATGACCAACATGAATACTGGCTCTTCCATGTTAATAAATTCTACATTTAATGAGCCTCATTGATAGCAATTTTCAAAATGAAACACTGATAGACCAATACCAACTCAAATAGGTTTCAGAATAATTGCCTACTTTGTAAATCAACAGTATTAACCAGACAACAAGTGGATATTTATATATAAACCAAAAGCAAACTGAAAAGAATGGAATCACTATACAAAAGGTAATAGACTTTTTCAAAAGAATTTCGGTCCGATTGAAACGAGCAATCCTAATTAACAGTAAATATAAAATAGAAATAAATATTACTTTCTACTTACAATGGTTTCAAGGTCCGATCCTGTTGACAGGATAACGCGGGGTTGTATTTATTTCCTAACCAGTAATCCACACAATTCTTTCCTGATTTCAGCTGCTATGAGATTTTTCCTCCCGCGAAGTGACGCTATCACAAAGTAAACACTTCCAGGTGGTAATCTGCTGTTTCACCGGCTGATTGAAAATATGTTCTAAAAGCAAAGTAAAAGTACATGTATATTTTACCAGGGCAAACCATAAATAATGAATATTCATCAATTCTGCTCTTACAAATTGGGTCAGATAAACAAACCCTTCCTTAAACATGGCTTTTAACTGAATAACAGCAGTGTTCGCATCAACATAGGATCGCCAGTCTAGCAGAACGTTCACGGGCAGTAAAATGTGTTTATCAAGACTGACATTCGCATTGGCAGATCCTTCATTACGATCTGAACAATTTATCCGAATCAAACAATCGGTTCTGCGTTAAAGAAAGGGTTCTAACTAGATCATGTTAACAGGGCGTGGTGAGATTTTAGATTGATTTGCGTAAGAATATTCAAATATAATATACATTCGAATATGGAATTTAGCGCAGTTAAATATATTTGAGTCAAACTCGGAATGGTAAATAATTTCGAGAGGCCCCTTTTGAGCGGCCTCGTTCGAGCGGATCGGATTCTAATCCGTTTGAGGTGGTCCCTTTCTTATCACATCGGTGGGTGGTTTGAGACAACCCCCTACTGATGTGCACGACCCCTACTAAGTTACATGCATCATCAGTCTCCATCTTGGAAAAAAAAGATAACACGGGTTGCTTGGCTGCGACAATTTTTCAGAACTACTGTGTTTTACAACAGTTCCTACAAAAGATTGTTCTAGATAAGTATGCTTTTAGCTATTATCACAGTTGCTAACTTGTTTGTTGCATAAATAACCTTGTACATTGAGGGTTAGGATCGAGTAAAACTTTTTTCAGTGTGAACGGGTTTTGTGTTATCAATTTCTATAAATAGACACATGTGTGGCTGATTCGTGTTGACCCACATTTGTGTTTATTTGTTTGTAGACGAGATGCCTGTCCACGTTATCGTTTTGGGTCATAGTTGTGTATCACGTTTTCAACGTTTTTGTGACGAACGAAGTATTAATCATCTTGGATTAGACCCGTCTTATTTCAACGTTGAGTATGTGGGTTTTGGAGGTTTGTCATTGAGGCAGAGACGCCGTCTCCATTCCTATGATCAGACTAAGTTGAAAAGGGCGGATCTTGTTATATTGGATATAGGTTCTAATGATTTGTCATCTGCATCATACTTGCCGGAACAGTTTGCACTTGATTTGGTGAGCTACGCCTCATTTTTGATAATTGGATTAGGTATATCTAAGGTTGCAATTCTCCAACAGATACGGCGTGAAAGGCTCCCTTTCCAGGACTATAATGACCACATTGTCCGTTCCAATGTTGCCATGGACACTTTGATTAAAACCACACAATTACCTGTGGTATTTTGGAAACATCGTGGCATGTGGAATTGTGGCCAGTCAGTTCTGTGTCCGGATGGAGTACACTTATCAAATGATATTGGTTACCCAAAATATTTAAGGAGTTTAAGGGATTGTGTCATTAGATTGGCCAGTCAGAATCTTGATTCGGTCAATGGACATTATTGCTTTTGTTAGCATTCGTAAATTAGTCAAACAAATTTGCATTTAATTGTTGGTGTACTGATATTTGGTATAATTGGTGTTCTGGGTTATTTACATCACGTGACTTCAAAATCCAACCTGTAACAATGGTCTCGTTAGCGCAAGCGCAACTCTACCAAAAAGCCTATATGTTCTAGCTCGTGTAGATGATTGTAAATCAGCATACCATATATGAAACTAATTATCATAAAGTCTTTGTTTAAAAACAGACAAAAATAATTTCACATTTTCGACACCTTGGTTTAGCCTTAAAATATTAAAATCTAAGGTTTTTGAACTATTTTAATCGACTCTTGTCTCAATTGCAGATCATTCAACATAATGTCATACATATGTTTAATATATTTTCCATTTGTAGACCTAGTTATCTTAAACCAATATTTTACTACTGTAATTACTCTCTTAAGTTCGAGTGAATATCTACCAAGTTCTGCATAAACAAAAGTATGTTTAGATTGTGACCTTAACCCAAGTACTAATTGCAGAATTGTAAATGAATATTTTCTAATCTAACTGACTCATCCATAACCCATACCTCACACCCATAAGATAATACTGTTTCTATAGGTTTATCAAACAAATCAAATATATATAATAGCTACTACTAAAGCTGATTTCGAAACTTCTAGTGGGAAAAGAAGGGTTGTTGAAATATGAAACGTGAACTCGGGAGCTGCGAACCTAACCTGTCGTGTTTCTTATTGAACAGGGGGAGGTCAGGACAGATCCATGCTTTGATTCGTTTTAGTCGTCTCCTTCGCCCTCCCACATTATTCAATTCATTTCTCTTATAACACATTATGATGTAATTAAATCATTATTTTATAAATCGGATTTCCAGAAGTAACAGATTAAAAGAACTTGATTCATAATTGAATTGACTTATAATGAATAAGCTAAGTACTATACATGTTCGAAATTTATATATTTAATAACCGTGAATCGTTTAATATGCAATGCATTTGGATCAGAACTCGACTCCAAGCATTTCTTTCCAGTGAGATAATTGCACAAAACAAATATGTCTGAACTCGTAATTTGCAATCTGCCCTGTGTTCCATAGTCACCAAACCCAAAACCTGTTTTGCGAAACCTATATAGGTTTCGTCGATAATCCGTGCATTAGTCGGTAAACCAAACCTGTTTGACGGGAGTACATGCATAATACAGGTAGGTTTCGTTCCGCTCCATAGACAAAACGTGTTTACGTTGTGTTTACTATGGAACACAGGGCTGCATTGAAATCTCTTAGAAATCAAAACTTGGATATTTGATAACGGTCTGAACAGTTCGACGTTTACTCCTCGAACGAGCATCAGCAGCGTGTATAGTACATAAAACACGTGTAGCACGAGCTTACTTTTCCCGCTAACATACAATACAATAAACTAAACTCCTTATATGGTCATTCCCTACTTTACATTTGTGTATACGTTACTGTCGATAAATACATTTATGTTCTAATTCAATGCTTTCAAACGAACATAAATCATTTATATTCGAAGAAATAAAGAACGGGAAAACATGTTTAAGTAATATAAATGCCTCATGAAGTTATTGGAAAAGAACTTCATGACAAGGGAAAAATCTAAATATGACACCGATTAAATGTTGTCAAGAGTTTACCACCTTTGAAATAAAAGGTGAATACAGAATTAACTATATTTATTAGAGCCCCAATTTCGACGTAATACTTAAAATACTTTATAACATTTCTATCCATCAAAGATAAGGTTATCTCGGTGAAAGAAAATTCAAAATCGTTGTTTTACATTTAATTAACACCTGTGAATTAAACTACGTATAATTTCGTACACAATTGCACATGCGCGTCCCTCCCTTTTTCCACGGACTATTTTAAGACTTATGTCATGCATGTAGACTCCTCCCACTTTTCTTCTAACAAAACAACAACAATGTCGGACTTCCTACTTAAATTGGAATGGGAAGAAATTTCCAACTTACTGGATGACGAAGACAAAATGGAAAACTCTGATTCAGTCTCAGCTTCAAAACAAGGTTCCAAATTCTGTAAATAGATTCTTACAGAATGTAATTACGACTCAAAATTAAAATGCTTATGTCTTGAATGCTGTATAAATGCCGCTAAGTATTGCTAGAAATAAATACAAACAATACACCATATTTGTAAATGGTCTCCGTAACGCAGTTGGTAGCGACACGGCATTGTATGCGAGAGTGCTTTGATTCGAAACTCCGTACTGGCAAAACCTTTTTTTATTTTTTTTCCGTCAGTCACCTTCTTCTTTGAACACACATGTCAAGGTTGCTTTGCTTGTAGCCATAATTAACATATTTAATTCAGTGTTATTAGAATTAATCGGAGACTCCCTTCAAAAAGTTGCTGTACACAACACGCGTCACACAAACTCATAGCACTCAACATTAACCGCCATTTTGAATTCCACAGAAAAGTAAATTAGGCCACGCCTCATCCGAAAATAATGCGCAAAGTAGGTAAAAAGACATAAAATAATCCCCAGTTAAAACATAATATGGTGGATGCCGCGTAATGAAAAATTTAGTTGTATTACAACAAATAACAATGAAATGTAATAAACAGATTATTCAACTTATTTTTTCAAAGATTAGAAAATAATTCACTCTCCGTCTTGTGAATTATTTTCTTATCTTTGAAAAAATAAGTTGAATAATCTCTATTGAATTATCCTCAGAAACGTAACCGTCTTTAGCCGAATCACTTTTCTAACGACCTTGCTTTTTAAAACGCCTATCTGAAACATTGTTAAAAACACCATCTGACGCACCTCCAAGCCTGAGGCTGCCTGTACTGTATTCATAAGGATTTTTACCCAACTCCAACATATTTCTCTAATCAATTCCCTACATCTAGTATATGATAAAATAACACTTTTTCTGATTATATAAATATTGCTTTTTTTAAAAAAAGATAAAGAACTAAAAAGGGAATGCTTGCTGCATTCTTACATTTCCCTTCTTTGGAATTGAAGTCGGACGGCATTGACAGGACAAGTCTTATAGCCAGTTTTCGCTATGTGAATCACGGAACTAGCATTCGATTGATCCGACTTACTAGACCTTATTGTAATATGTACGCTATAATCGTGTAAATGTACATCGCAGCATTTCAAACCTATGAATTCACTTATACTTAAGACATCCGAGAACTCCAGTACTATTAGGATTAACGATCTTAGATGATACAAGGAGTAGAAAAGGGGTCATGCATTATCAGCATATTAAAAAATAATTCTGATGTTAAAGGTTTCTTCTTCCATATAGTTTCTTAGCTGCGACAACCAAGAAACGTACACTATTAGAAGCACAGGGGTTATTTAAGCCTGCCACGTCAGGAGTCCACTTTAAACTATAAAGAATACCCTCAACAATTGATACAGAACTTCCACTTTGAGTTAAAGAAGCAATAAACTTGCAGGGAAAATATCCTCTATTCCGTCGTCCTTGCAACACTTGATACATTTTTGAAATGACATAAATATGTATTTCAAGTGTTATCGATCTTCTGTTCATAACGATTTTAGGTAGTTCTTTGACTAATTTATTCAATGTATCGTTTCCGTAAAGACATTCACCGATTTCTTTCCAAATACCATATCTAAATATGTCTGAAAAATTATAAAAGGAACGCATTCAACACTCTTAACAAATCTCAAGTTTCTAATTACTGCTGTAGCGTAGGCTCTTCATATTCTTAATTCAATGTTGGCAATGTAATTCGCTAGTAAGACAGCTGTTGCCCGAATCCGGCTTCGTATTCTGCATTACACATGCAAGATTCTTTGAAGTTATGTGTACTCAAGAAATGGACACCTGTGGTCCGAGCCCTTCCGGCTCCATCTAAATCACGTAAAAAAAATAAACATCCAAACATTCAACTTAAAGATTTCTAAATAATTTATACACAATTCTTAGACTCCTGTGGTCCGAGCCATACAGACAGCAAATTCCTCATTCACTTACGGTTTATGGACCAATACGGTCCGAGTCATGCCCTTCCGACTCCATCTAAATCATCTTAAATAAATAAAATAATAAAACATTCAATTACTCTTAAAGTTATGTGCCCCCTCCCTCTTCCAGTTACTTACTTATTGGGCAACTGTGTCCCGAGCCATACATATTTCACATTCTCATACGGCTTATGGACCAATATGGTTCGAGACCTTCCGGTAAAAGCGTTCACTGCGCAACTTGTTCGAGCCTTTATGAGATCAGTATAAGCGTATAACGGATCATTGAAATTAGAAGAGCTCGACTCTCCATTTCACATACCGATTTTGCTGTTTCGACTTTTGCATGATATCGCTAAAACATTGCACACATTTATTAACCCTTTTTTGTTGAGGTCATTGGGTCAAAGGTCAAGGTCACAGTGACCTTGAACACAAAAACCTTTTTTAAGCTTGTCCGAGTGATAACTCAACAATGCCTGGACCTATGGTCCTCAAAGTTGACGTGGAGGTAGGGCCTGACCAGTCGATAAACCCTATTTATTTTGAGGTCATTGCATCAAAGGTCAAGGTCACAGTGACCTTGAACACAAAAACCCTTTTTAAGCTTGTCCGAGTGATAACTCAATAATGCCTAGACCTATGGTCCTCAAAGTAGACTTGGAGGTTGGGCCTGACCAGTAGAAGAACCCTATATTTTTTTTAGGTCATTGGGTCAAAGGTCAACGTTACAGTGACCTTGAACACAAAAACCTTTTTTAAGCTTGTCCGAGTGATAACTCAACAATGCCTGGATCTATGGTACTCAAAGTTGACTTGGACGTTAGGCCTGACCCGTAGATGAACCCTACTATTTTTAGGTCATTGGATTAAAGGTCAAGGTCACAGTTATCTTGAACACAAAAACCCTTTTTAAGCTTGTCCGAGTGATAACTCAATAATGCCTGGACCTATGGTCCTCAAAGTTGACTTGGAGGTTGGGCCTGACCAGTAGATGAACCCTATTTATTTTGACAGTGCCTAACCTGGAGGATACATAATATCTGCAAATATCAGTCATCATCACAATGGGATTAAGAACTGTACCTACTATCCTCAAACTTTGAATGAACATTGTTCATAAGCATAAAACTGACTCATAGACATCCAATGTGAAATGACAAATCAACTGGCATTTCGGTCCATGCAAATTTTACTCAATTGTCCTAAGAGAAGAAAACATTTTAAAGAGTCTGTATTTCAACTTTGCTTTTAATTGTTAATTTTTCCAAGATCAGTGAATGTGGCAGGAAGAGGAGGCTGAACAATGGCAAGTTTGCATGGGTGCGCCGTGCTACTTCTTGTTGACTTAAGGCCCTACCCGATGCATACCTTTTATGGCTTTAAGTCATAATGGATCAAATCGGATGTAACAAATGGTGGTAAATCTTACGGTGATGCGTTGCCTTACGATAGCGTAATTCGTCGGGTATCAAAGTAAGACGGAGGAAAACTGAAGAAGAAAAAAAGACCAAACCGTCCCCCACATATTATCCTTTAGCAAGTCTCAGAATTCTCGCCGTAGATTTCTCAATTATACATGACAGCAACACGTGGTTTGTGATGAAAGACATTTTCACAACCCCAGTTAAAGCTAAATTACCATTAGGGCTTACACAGTGGTGCGTCTCCCCAAGAACCAAAATAACATTAATAGATGAACAAGGAAGACTGTCAACTTAAGTGCTGATCTATAACACAAGTGATTCCTATGGCGTGCAGCGAACCTTAACAGTTTTGTGATCTGTATGTGATTTTTTTAACATGTTCATTCAATAACTACAATTACTGAGTTTGAGCTAAAATGTGTCCGACCACTGAATATTATTAATGGTGTCACTGATGACTTTTGGTAGCTGTGCAAAACTATTTCGGGGCTTAAGTTTGTACATTTTTAGCTAAATCGGGGCTAGCCGTAGTAGCCAATTTGGTTGGCAACCTACTCATTGTATTATGCCCACTCTGTTAGTTCTTAATTAAAAGCGTTTCTGGAGACGCGCCCGTTATTGCCAATTAAATAGTATTTGGTAGTAAGAAAACATCAAAAAGTCTGTATTTCAACTTTGTTTTTAATTGTTCATTTTCCAAGTTCAGTAACTATTGCAGAAAGAAAGTGGAAGCTGAAAATGCATATTTTAGACCCTATCCGATAATAGTTCTTTCATTTATAGCAATTATCCATATGTTTGACTACATGATTTCAAAATTGTCTGCTGCAGATTTGTTGTATGTGCATACAGCGCGTAATCACTCTCCGGTTTCTCAGTGTCCTTTTACATGTAATATATACAGACCTAAATCCACATAACGACACAACACTAGAACTGTAGCCCCATTAGTTTAACATCAATCTACGTTTATATAATCCCATTACAGTAAATCAATCCGACCCCAAAATCGCCATCCACGACTTAAATGTCTGAATTCCTATTTCAGTTAATCGTGTGTGGATACCCTAGTCCGACTGGGGGCAATGTAAAGCGACTGGTTATTTTAATATGTGTCATAGAAGAACATAATTAATAAACCAACGTTTTGGAGTTACTACGCACCTTATAACACAGGCAGCTCCGCCGAAAAGTTCCGACAAAATAAATAGTTCCAATGCGAAGCAAATAGGTGAAAGCGTAGTCATTCCTTTGTGCTGAAAATCTGCCGGTTAGAATTGCCATGCCAATGAAAACCAACCTCCTTAAATCAATGATGGTAACATTTAAATTTAATACTTTTACTATCCTATTTCTTTTATAAAGTCATTGCTTTTTTCCTGTGGAGTCACAGATGCTTGGAAGATCCTGATCAGGCTTCGCAGGCTTATACAAATATAGATGGTTGACCAAATAAAAAAAAACATGTATGTAGTTGTAGCATATTTTTGGGACGGTTGTCTTTGGCTTTCATATAATCAAAGCACTGAAAGTACTAGCTGGTGAGACGGTTTTGACCATCATTTCTTATAAGTGACCTTCATGTTTTTATTACATGTACCACATGTGTCTACCAAGCCTCTTAATGTGATATCAAAGGGTATAACTGCACCGAGTGATCGAATTTTCTTTTGACCTGTGAATATTCTTCTGCCTTCGCATGTACATGTATATTACTAACAATGGTCATCGTTTGTTCCAATTAAAGACGTGAGCCGTCCCGCGAGAAAACTAACATTATGGCATCTGCGTAATGTATCGACCCAGATCAGCATGCGCAGTCGGCGCCGACTGATCAGGGCCGACACATTCCGTCTCAAGGAAATAGATGTATAGAGTAACGACTCCTGATACAGAAAGTCCAGGAGGCGAAAAGTGTCTGTCCGGGATAGCCTGCGAGGCATGCTTAGGCTGATCTGGGTCGATACTTTACGCAGAGTCCACAATGTTGGTTTTCTCGCGGGACGGGTCACTTGGTGAAATATATTCAGCATGATACCAAAATAATACTCAATAGAAAAAACATGTAATTAAAGTACATAAACGACGTAGTGTTGCACATCACACATTGTATGCACATTTGTAGAGATCAATGAAGAATTGGAGGAGTGACGGACCACACACACTCAAGTTGGCAATTTTTTATTTTATTAAACGTTAACCTATATTCACTGAAATCCGTTATGATACTCCAATGTCTTATCAAATGAGAAAGTTCAAGACGTGACAACCTTCATATTTAACCCTTTCTAAAATTCAAAAAATCTGCAGCTAACAACTTTGAAAAACATTGAGTCAAAAACATTGAAAATCTCTAAATAAAGATGTAATTACTAAAAAGGTTAAACAAACAATATGGCTAATGGAGAAATTGCTGGTTCTTTAGCAATTTCTCCTTTTGCCACAATGTTTTCAAACATCGTTCGCTGCAGAAGTGTCAGTAAGCGTATGTTGTATGTAGAAATAGGGTAAAACAAGTACAATAGATAAGCATTAGTTTTTGTGTCGGTCAGTCCATTATAACGTTCAATGCTTTATAGTTTCAAAGGCGCCTCCACTTCAACAAAGTAAGTTCAGTTCTAAAGCATAGTTTATCATAAATGCAGTTTCATTATTATCATATTGTATTAATGGTATGATAATATCGTAATTACTAATTTATCATCAATGTTATTAGCGACATTTCTTTTAGCATCATTATCATCAATTGTGTATTAATCATCATTATTATTATTGTTGTTATATTGATGTATTATTGCAATACTTTTAATAAACAAACATTATGTAAATCAAACGATGCTAACTTCTATGGAAGTAATATAGTAGTTCCCCTTTCTTTAATTCAAAACTGAAATGGTTTGTTTGAACTAAGCGAGACAACAAATTCTGTAATGATGAATCGTTTGGTTCTGATTGAAAAACAACTTTAGTTTAAGCAATCACCAGTTAGTTTAGATAACTTATTATTTTGTACTTTTTAGCCTTCTCCGCAATGATGGAATGGTTTGGGTTATCAAGGATAACATTGGTAAT
Organism: Serripes groenlandicus; assembly: GCA_031761405.1. Lineage (NCBI taxonomy): Eukaryota > Metazoa > Mollusca > Bivalvia > Cardiida > Cardiidae > Serripes > Serripes groenlandicus. The sequence continues at coordinate 363,037 of JASEVX010000147.1, forward strand.
ATTTGTTTGCAATGTAACGATGCCAGGTAAACCAACACCGCTTTCTAAATATACTATACAGAGACATATAAATAGAGATACGCAACTCATACTTTTTAAAGAACAAATCTCGCGGGTATGGCAAGATGTGTTATTCATATGAATAATTAATCAACTAGTTGTGTTTGCGGTTGATTAAGGTGATGTATTATAACTTCGATAAATGTATTTGTATCTCTCTGTAACTTATAACATAAGAAAAGCATCACATAACACAACTATAATTTTTGCTAAAGTGCATCCTTATTTTATTTGGATTTAAAACACTCAATAAGACATCCAAGATGTACTTATTTATATGCTTTAAGTCTATCCATACGAACTAAGTGTCAACTGTTTGATCATCGTTCAAATACCGCGACAACTAATTATTTACGCATATTGATCTACAAATATAATAATATGCCTTTATATTGTGAAAGATGCAATGCTGTCGAATGAAACTAAATTCGTTTGAATACTTGCCCTAGAACATTATTCCAAAGTCCAGTTAAATTGCGTTGCAATGTATGTTTTAAGATGGTCTACTGACCATACATAATAACGGATTTTAAATTGCATTGACTCTGGTTTTTAAACCATGAGTGTTTCTTCAAATATCGCTAAAACCAAATGAGGATGCCCGCAAAACAGGCAGCTTACGACGACTTTTCTTTCTAAAAGTACAAATAAATAAGGATTCTTAAAACTACATCCTTAAATAACTTATAATTTCAGCGTTTTCTTTGGTCTGTTACCACTGTAATAATGTGACATCGCCGAAGTTATGTAATGCAGTTACGACATGTTCAAGCGGTGAGGTAAATACGTGTCCTGCATGTGCCTTAAACTAATACTTTCATATATAGAGATTTTCTAAAAAAAATACTTATTAATTATCATAGTCGTCTGATATATATTTGTTGCATGTGTGAAAAGGGAAAATATAGTATCCTACCTTAGGTCATTTTTGTCATGTATGCAAATTGACCAGAAAGCTGCTAGCTTTGATCTATCTTTTTCTGGTTTCCCTTAATCGCATGCAAATTAATCAACCTGTATGTTGAATTACGAGGGGCGTTCAGCGTCCTGCGAGTATTGATTGAACGAAAGCTACATTTTCTTTTTCAAGAAATCCTGATCAAGGGTCAACGACAGTAAGAGGCATATTATCCCTCAGCAAATCGGTATTGATTGATTGGTTGGTGTTAAACACTACTTTCAACAATTTTTCAGTTATATCACTGCGTTTCCTGGCTAAGTATCCAGTACTCCTGGTCTATTTATCCTGACACATACCAGTCAGTTGTAGTGCTATCCCAACAGCACTGAGTGCCAAGGAAAGCAGCCATTACTACTATTTTAAAGTATTTAGTATGACCAGCCCGGGGATCGAATCCGCGACCTTCCGCACCCGAGGTGGACACTCTACCAATACACCACCGAGGCTGTCCTCAATCAGCATCGAACACTATTGCATAAACACATTTTCACACGTTGCAATACGTTTCCCTATAACTTGGACTGCTTTTTTTGTTTCTCATCCAACTCACATTACTAACGCACTCTTGAGACATACAATAATATACCCGTGTGCCACCTTCGGAGGTTCATACCATATATATGTAAATGGAAGTAATTGCATTCCCTCCTTTGCACTTAGGTTTGTGGGGTTAGCGTTACGACTGGCTCGCTGCTGTCCATTCAGAAGCCTTTCAGCGGCAGAGTTTCAGCGGCCCCGTAGAACGCATTAAGCAATATTTGACAGTTGAAATAAAGTCAGCTACAGGAAGTCTATCCATATAACATTTGTGGTCGGTTTAGATCCAGTAAATACATGCGCATACATGCAGTCTAATCTTAATCGGTTCCGATCGCAAATTCTACACAGATATATGCGCAAAAAAAAAAAATCGCCTTACAATCGGATAAGTTGTCACGATTGCCCCGGTACTGTTTCTATCCTGACATAAGCATGTGTGATGCTATCGTTTCATAGAGATTGTAACCTATGTATTGTTAAAAAAACAAAAGTTGTTTATTATGTTAACATCTTACCTTGCTACCTAAAAAAAACTATTCATGTTTCTGCAAATTTTGTTTGTAATCAATGTAAAGGATGAAAACTCTGTAGACACTTTATGCATGAACTCTTGCTTAGATGACACCGATTCTGTTTGAACAAGCCTTAGTACTATATTTATGCAAAAGTACATACATGCAATTATTCTTTTATTTTTGATCAGAACTGTTTCACCGATGGATTTGATGATGCTACTACTAACCACGCCTCTTTCAATCTTGGATGTAGATCAACAGCTGTAAGTTTACTCATGCAATCATTTGCAACTTCCACTACTAGTGCAGTTTTAAAACTTAATAGTTGTTTTTAATATATCCCACCTAAATCTTACCTTTTCTTGCTACAACGTAGTAAACTTTCTTGCAATGGTTTAAATATTTGGAATAACACAATTGCGGTAGAAACAATTGTAAAGCATGACATACGAACTCAGGAATCGACCCTATGAGCCTAGGATCGATTACAATTATCGACTGAGCTATCGCAACTCGATGCATTTTACGCTTAAAAGAGATGCGAGCCTACTATAGTTTAGTTCAATTCATAACCATGAAAATAAACCTGAAGTAAGAGAGTTTGCATAATTGCTTATGTACTTTATCAAATCATCTTTACATGCATATAGGAGTGTGTGAAGCCAAACCAACAGTCGGTCTCCACTATCATAGGTAAACGTTCAAAAGTCACCGCCAATATGAGCTGTAGACAGTGTTGCGGAACTGACGAATGCAATACTCACCTGTGTGTGTCCGACGCCTTAGTGAATGGTTTGTTTATCTATTCTTTAATTTTGAAATATAACATGTCAGTGTTGTCGTCTATCCTGATTTAAAGGCCTGTGTGCACACTACATGATTAAATCAGCTATGAAATCATCACTCTTAATTGAATTTAAACAGTAAAGGTATTGCATCATTATGTTTACATTGAAATAAGTACCCACATACAAGTGTCTGTGCGCGTTAAATAGATTATAACATATTTATGGCATTCAGTTATATTTGTCAAGCTATGTTCTTAATTTAGATCATTCAGACAAAGAGTTAAATACGGTATTCAATTTTAAACAGATTGTCCAAAGTTCATTCCGAATCGCACCGAGTTGATTAATATTCTAGAGGGTTCGAATCTAAAATAAGGAAGTTATTTTTTCTTCATGTATTGGTTTTTTATAATGATTACCTCTCTATGTCTCAGTAATATGAGACGTTTTCTTTTTAAGGACAATTATACTAATGGGGTTTTGTTTCTGTATAAAACTGGTAAGATACTATAAACGTGTCATTATAATACATCATGCATTGTAAATGTTCATAAAAATAGAATTTACTAAAAATGGAAGAGGAAATCTAATGACTTTGCAAATAAAGTTTTCTGACCGAAAACAGAAAAGACGAAATGTATGTTAGAAATTAGATTTTGATTAGAATTAGATTTGAACATTGTAGTGACTTGATATAATACTGGACCCAGATCGAGCTATCTTCCTTCAATAAATATTAGGGAATAGTTCCTTTGCTCTGTTAAATACCGACTGCGCTATCTCGACATCGATATTTAATTCACGTATGGTAACGTATTTATTTGGTTAAGTCAAAAATATTTATTATATTTGAACGAAATGCCACAATACAAAATCGATACGAAAAAATATATTAACATGTTCCATTGAGAATCAAACCCATTCACATGGGTAATAAAAATACGCCGTTAAAGACTGAGATAACTTGTCTTGTGCTACTACTTGCGGTTAATTTGTATTATTAAACAGTAGACACGTGATTGATAGTTGATAATTGAACCTTCATATGCTCATATAAATTACATTTCCGATAATGTTTACACCTTTGAACGCGAGTTATGCAACATAGGTTTGTTAATTGTTGTCTTTGTTTTAAACCCATAACGAATAAACCAATTGTACAGCTGTACGCACATGTACGGTCTTATATATTTGTATATTTTTCGATACATTTTAACATAAACGTTTCATTGAATATGTAAGAAATTGTCAAAATTCAAAGTGGTGGTATCAGATGCAGACATGCATCGAGATAGGGTAAATAGTCTATAAGCTTAACGTTCAGAGACCGAACAAGGTTATCAACGAAGTGTAAGCAATGGTGACGAGTATTGTTAAGAATTATGTAAAGGCAAACCAAACAATTTCTCCAACTTGCAAAGTTATTGAGTAATGCGGCGTAGGGTTGTTCATTTTTTCAGAAAGGAAATAGTATTGCGCACACTTACTCATTTAAATGATAATCCTAGCCATTTAGTTTTCTGTAGCTAACTCAAGAGAATGCGCTGACGACCCAGCCGTTGACTGTCTTACAATTAGCGGACTCTTCAATCTATGTGCAGATGTGCTGCATGCAAAGAAAACTTGTAAAAAGTACTGTGGCCTGTGTGAAGTAGGTAAGTACGATGTGCTAACCCCGTATTTAGCGCTCATATTAGTTTTTTTGTTTAAATACTTTATCAAATAGTACAGTTAAGAACATCTTGAAATTCACAAATCACTCATTCATAACATTATAATTGCTTTTTATCGTTCCGCTCAGATTGAGCGAAGCATTCAAGATTTTTTCGTTCATTATGATTGTTTCGTTCAGAGCGCAAAATTCTGTTCCGCTCATAAAGCGTTCCAACATCGTTCCAATCACGCTCACGACCCAATCACGTTCCGCTCAGATTGTCAATTTCATGATGTTCTTAACTGTAAGAACATCTTGAAATTTACAAATTTACCGTTCAAGCTCCACTCCGTTCCGCTCCGCTCCGTTCCGCTCCGCTCACGTTCCATTCCGATCATAAGGCGTTCACTCATTCATAGCATTGTGATTGCTTGTTTCCGTTCCGCTCAGATTGAGCGAAGCATTCATGTGATTAGATTTTTTCGTTCATTATGATTGTTTCGTTCAGAGCGCAAAATTCCGTTCCGCTCATAAACCGTTCCAACTTCGTTCCAATCACGCTCACGATCCAATCACGTTCCGCTCAGATTGTCAATTTCATGATATTCTTAACTGTAACAGTACTAATTTTGTTCAGTATAAGTATACTTTTACGAACGTTATGATACGTTTTTTGGATATGAGCAACCGAATTCGGTCGAGACGAACCTATGAAACGCCGTAGCTGTCTTATGTTTAAACATCTCATGTTATTTTGTCTAAGTGTCATGCTATCTTGTCAATAGAACATGTTATAATGTCAAAAGAACATGATATTATGTCAAAAGAACATGTTATTATGCGAAAGTGGCATGTTATCGTGACAATATGACGTGTTATTATGTTAAACTCTGATGTTATTATGTCAAAGTGTCATGTTATCTTGTCAAAATGACGTGTTATTATGTCAAATTGTCAATTATTATGTCAAAGTGCCATGCTATCTTGTCGAGATGACGAGTTATTATGTCAAACTCTCATGTTATTATGTCAAAGTGTCATGGTATCTTGTCAATATGACGTGTTATTATGTCAAACGATCATGTTATTATGTCAATAGAACATGTTTTTATGTCAAATGCTCATTTTATTATGTCAAAATTCAAGTTTATTTTGTCAATATGACGTGTTATTATGTCAAACGCTCACGTTATTATGTCAAAGTGCCATGATATCTTGTCAAAATGACGTGTTACTCTGTCAAACTGTCATGTTATTATGTCAAATGTCATGCTATCTTGTCAATAGAAAATGTCATTATGTCAAACGCACGTGTTATTATGTCAAACGGTCATGTTATTTTATCAAAGTGCCATGCTATCTTGTCAATATGACGTGTTATTATGTTAAACGATCATGTTGTTCTCTGACTGTACCATCTTGTTAAACAAGTATGGTATTATGTTCACAGGACGTTATTGCAAATTTCCGCAATTCTTTCCCAAATCTTGTTATGACCCTCAAACCGTATGTTGCGGGTACACTTAACATAGGGTTTAGTTGAGTCACAAGAGAGATATTGTGGGTAAAGAACAGTTTACCCCTTCCTGATTTAGTAGTCTTGGGAACATTTCAAGTTTGTTGTCAAATGTTGCTGGTTCGGCAGGATGTGATGTAGCCAGACAGTGAAGACTATGGTGATACTGTGCGCTGAACAGGCTCATCTTAGTTCTCACTGTTGACAAACGGAAGCAAGATCCCAAATCACTTTACCGCCGTGATATGACTAAAAATTACATGAGTTGACATAATAGCAAGTCATACTGACAAGAAAGTCTGGCAATTTGACATAATAACATGAGCTTTTGACATAACAACATGTCATATTGACAAGATACAATGGACGTTTGATATAATAACACGCCATATTGACAAAATAGAATGACACTTTTACATAATAACATGAGGGTTGGACATAATAATACGTTATATTGACAAGATAGTACGGGACTTTGACATAACAAAATGAGGGTTTGACATAATAACACGTCATATTGAGAAGATAACATGACACTTTGACAAAATAACGTGAGCGTTTGACATAATAACACGTCATATTGACAAGATACCATGCACGGTTGACAAAATAACACGTCATATTGACAAGATAGCATGACACTCTGACATAATAACATGAGGGTTTGACATAATAACATGTCATATTCATAAAATTCCATGCACGTTTGACATAATAACACGTTATAGTGACAAGATATAGTATGGCACTTTGACATAATAACATGAAAGTTTGACATAATAACATGAAGGTTTGACATAATAACACGTCATATTGACAAGATAGCATGATACTTTGACATAATAGCATGAGAGTTGGACATGATAACACGTCATATTGACAAGATACCATGCACGTTTGACATAATAACACGTCATATTGACAAGATAGTATAACACTTTGACATAATAACATGATATTTTGACATAATAACACGTTATATTGACAAAAAAGTTGGTAATTTGACATAATTACATGAGGGTTTGACATAATAACACGTCATATTGACATGATAGCATGACACTTTGACATAATAGCATGAGAGTTTGACATGATAACACGTCATATTGACAAGATACCATGCACGTTTGACATAATAACACGTCATATTGACAAGATAGCATAACACTTTGACATAATAACATGAGAGTTTGTCATGATAACACGTCATATTGATAAGATACCATGCACGTTTGACATAATAACACGTCATATTGACAAGATAGCATAACACTTTGACATAATAGCAAGATATTTTGACATAATAACGCGTTATATTGACAAAATAGTATGGCACTTTGACATAATTGCATGAGGGTTGACATAATAACACGTCATATTGACATGATAGCATGACACTTTGACATAATAACATGAGAGTTTGACATGATAACACGTCATATTGACAAGATACCATGCACGTTTGACATAATAACACGTCATATTGACAAGATAGCATAACACTTTGACATAATAACATGAGAGTTTGACATGATAACACCTCATATTGACAAAATACCATGCACGTTTGACATAATAACACGTCATATTGACAAGATACCAAGACACTTTGACATAATAACACGTCATATGGACAAGATACCATGCACGTTTGACATAATAACACGTCATATTGACAAGATAGCATAACACTTTGACATAATAACATGATGGTTTGACATAATAACACGTCATATTGACAAGATAGCACGACACTTTGACATGATAACAGGAGCGTTTGATATAATGATACGCTATATGGACACCATGAGTGTTTGATATAATAACACGTCATATTGACAAGATAGCATGACATTGTGACATAAGAACATGATCGTTTGACATAATCACACGTCATACTGACAAGATAACATGGCATTTTAACATAAGAAGATGAGCGTTTGACATAATAACACGTCACATTGACAAGATACCATGACAGTTTGACATAATAACACGTCATAATGACAAAATCGCATTAGCGATTGACATAATAACACCTCATGTTGACAAGATACCATGACACTTTAACATAATAACATGAACATTTGCTTTAATAACATGTTCTATTGACAAGATAGCATGGCACTTTGATAAAATAACATGAGATGTCTCGACATAAGACACTTACGGCGTTCCATACTACGTTTCTTCTTTATTGTTTGTTTTTTATCTTGTTGATGCATAAGTGTGCATTCCCCGTATGACTGTTGTAGGTGATTGGTTATTATAATAGTTTTACTACTTCAGCGGATCGCATCTTGAAAGGAATTATTTTTTTACGTCATTTATGTCGTCATAACAAACGTTCCGGTATTTGAATTAATGCTAAACGTGCATACCTGCTTTTCAAAATGATATTCACTCTAGCATGATATCAGGTAAGTAGCCAGGCTTCACAAAAAGTGTAGTCGTTGTTTGAAATTGAGTCCCAAAACTAACACTCAAAGAGTATCCAAAACAAAAGGAATTTGATTGTTCTGTATCACTCTTCCGAGATATTTTGTTGGTTTTTAGTAAGAAGGTAATATGGTAATATGGTAATTAAAGATGTCTTAGGTCTATGAACCATATGATGAAGCAACGCGAACGGTTTGAAGAATTATATTGGAAGGCTACGCAAAGATTATTTGTACAAATACATTTTTAAATTAGACCAGTAACCCTGGCGACACATTTAATGCAGTGAAATGTAACCGTTTGAACATATTTGGAAGAAAGTAACTTGAGGAACGAATCGCAAGTGAATACAATCCCAGTGTATACTCATGGTCTTACGTTAGGTGAACTTTGTTTTTTAACCATTGCAAAATATCTGTTTCCTGCTGTTTCTTTTCCGTACATGTCTGTGTCAACTGTACATGTGATGCATTTTGATTGTTATTGACGCAATAATATATACACATGAAGGTTTAATGAAGGCATGGCTTTTCTTGCCAGATGTCAGAAAGATGTAGCTCTTTTGAAAGCTGCACACATGAAATGCCACGTTTGTTTCGTGTTTAAAGAATTAAGAAGTAGAAGTACCTGAAAATAAACAATATTTGATCAAACTCATTAGCAATTTACAATTAACCAATATAATACAAACAAACCGTGTTGTGTCAATTGTAGCCGGAAACTGGTCAGACTGGACGACATGGTCCAGTTGTGCTAGTACCTGTGGACACAGTCAGAAGACACGGACTAGAACATGTACTAATCCACCTCCGGCAAATGGTGGGGCTGACTGTGTGGGGAATACAACTGAAACTGATAACTGCAACACCGGAGAACACTGTCCAGGTAGGTACTCGTAGGCCAGTGTATAACTGGACTATATTGACATGATCCTCATATATTGAGCAAAGAAGTATGATATTCCGACATGTGTTGGTTATCATGTAATGTGTAATATATGTGCAGTTGGTGAAATATGTGCAGTTTACAGTTGGTGAAAATGTCATAGAAATATTACATAGCAGTTAACAATTGGTGAAAATGACTTCATGACATAGCATTATTATATATTTGGTCAACGGCCAGCTTCCAGTCTATATCGTAAAGTAAAACAATGGACACATGGTCCTATATTTGAGCAACTATCTATGATATAACGACACAAATTTATTGCAAAATTAATGCATAATTTTGTTTTATGAAAACTCACACGTTGAGTTGTATAAATGTAGTTTACAGTTAGTATCAAAGGTCAGTATCTACAATGTTCAGTAACGCAATCGTTTATTTTCTCTCTCTTCTATTGGTTCTCTCTTCTAGATACCCTTAAAGTCGGTCTTCGTTTCTGTCTGTTTGTAAAATGTTTGTTTGTTTGTTTGTTTGTTTGTGGCAAGCGTAGCGCCAAAACTATTCAACAGATTTCGACCAAACTTGGTAGGGATGAATGCTCTAGGCTCTAATTGTTCCTTTTGTAGTATGGTCGCCATAGAAACCACCGTTGCTATGGAAACGGGCGAAAACTATCTCCTCCCACAGTTTTTCGAATTTAGAAACCACTCGGTGTGCGTTGTGTAGCCCATCATTTGCTACATCGTATGATCGTCCCGATTTTTTATCCGTCTCTTCCTTTTCTTAATATTTGAGTTGCCGTAAGCGGTACCATTTCCGCGGAAAACACAGACACGTCAAAACTAAATATATCGACACAAAAAGAAATTGTTTCCTATTACCTGATCGCTGATAGGCTAAATATCCGGACACGACCAAATATCGACCAACCAGAGAGCACTTCACATAGCCATTACAACTTCCGTTTCCCGTACTTTTACACGAGGAGAAGAAATATTCAAGTGAATTTGACACTGTTCTCGCGACAACTCGATAGCTTGTTTCATTATTCGTGCGGTGTCGTGAGAGTAGAGACAAGAGAGAACCATCGTCGCAGTATGATTGTCTCGTTATTAGTTTAATGAAAAGTTGACTGTGTGTTTGTATATGAGGATACTTAAATTGCCGTACTGCATATGTTACTTTTGCAGCGACACAGTAGAGACAGTGTTGAAGGATATATATTAACGTTTACACTAAAGAACACATTGTATAAAGTGATAGAGGCATTATGTTTGTTCGGGCCTCATAAACAAGGCACGGTGGTACTTTATAGTATGAAAGTATATTCATTGAAAAGCCCGTAACATATTTTAACCTGTATACCTTGATCCAATTGACTGAATTCATATACATATGTGGCAAACTTAGAGCAGTATGAATGTACAAAGACTTTGTTCATTATAGACGGGGTAACATCCTATTATATTAATCCGCCCAGTCAATGTAAATATCTCTTTGTGTCGTTTAAGAGGAAACTCAATCTAACAGCAGCCTATTTATTAGGTTAAATGTATGTTGTTTGTTTTGTGAATTGTTATCATAGTAGAGTGGTGTGGTTATGCGAACAGTATATTTTGTCTATCCTAGTAACCTATTCTCAGCTTGAAAAGCAGCAATAACTGGCACTCCATTGAGATATAAGAATCTTATACCGATGCTGTTCACTTTTAGCTGTGTCTGATTGCTAAAGCAATTTTGTTAGATTGACTATGCTGTGAACCTTTGTTTAAAATAATTTAATACGTCACTGTAATCAAGTTTATTGATCGTGATTCTAGTTGTTCAGCTAATCATTTTATTTTCAAAGTTATAATCAGCGTGCGAGGTTTTCCAAACGTTAATTTCTCTAATTTTGCATAATTGGTTAAACATAATAGTGCTCATCGACCCGTACATCTTCCAAATATAAATACTAGAATCTTATAACATCTGTTGGTTATTTCTAGTTCACGGCCATTGGACCAATTGGTCTCCTTGGGGGATTTGTAGCGTTGCATGTGGCATTGGTCTAGAGCGTCGAGATAGAAGCTGTTCAAATCCTTACCCAGCATTCGGAGGAGATTACTGCTTAGGCGATACACGCGATGACAAACATTGCTTTGCGAAGGCTTGTACAGGTAATCCACACAATCCAGATACTAATGTATTAAATGTTCTTATTGACCGTAATGCTTAGACACTCGTTTCTCTTTAAGTATATACATGTATCGTCTCGGTGGTGTAGCGTTATAGTTACCACATCGGGTGTGGGAGGTCGCGTATTCGATCCTCAGTCGGGTTAATCCAAACAATTTAAAATTTGTAGTCATTGCTTTCTGTCATTGGCTCTCAGGATTGTGAGGTTAGTTTTATGACTGGCACGCTGGCCACAGAGGTGTCAGGATAACTTACCCAGGAAACGCAATGATACAACTGAACATTTTTTGAATACTGCGAAAAACACTATACAAACTAACACATCCTTAAATGTGTAGAGTAAGAGCGAAAATATAAACGTTTATGCAAATTGAATAGGATAATACATGTTCTTACATTAAATAGATGGAGGTTGGAGCTCCTGGTCGAGTTGGGACACGTGTAGTGCTACATGTGATACAGGTCTGACACACAGACATCGACAATGTAACAATCCGACGCCATCGCAGTTTGGAAAACAATGTGAGGGGGATGCAAATGACTCGAAGCTATGTTTCTTGACATCATGTGATGGTAAGAATATAATGATTAAATGCTCTTAAAAAGTCATGTTATTGTATCATAATACATATATATGCTAATGGCAATATTTTCAAAGTATTTATTCTCCCACGTCTTGAATATGCGTTTTCCAATTTCTGTTAGACGAAATAAAATGTTGATAGTCTTGGTAATATAATAACGGGTCCCAAACGATATGGATAAACTGTTTTCACTGTTTTCTGAGTCATATCTAAACGTGTATCCATTCTTCATTGTATACGGTTTGTCGAATTAATTATTGAAATGGACAGTGACAATAGTGTCTCCTTTTGCAAATGATATACATGTATACTCACGTTATACATGGCTAGCAGTCATTGATCCACGATAGCTTAGTCAGTAACCAAGCTTGCTATCAATTCATGGGTCGTCAATTAGACGCAGCTCGGCCATTCATTCTTTCTTTCTGAATATTGAAATCGGAGTTTAACTTCACTTGGAGTTAAACTTCACTCAATAAACTGTCAAAGGTGTTCATTAAACTGTACACGTAAACGCAACATAAAGAACATTTACTGGCAATATATTCGCTAAAGAATCTGTTTTTGTCTTTCATCTCCGTACTCTCGGCTCTTTATGTTGGTATTTTGATTACAATATGTTTTGTATCATATGCGTATTGATATCGATCAAAACAATAGGAATCAAACGCAAATGGTACAAATATTAATTATAAATATTGCAGTTTAATTCCATTAAACATATTGCTTTTTATGTCGGTTATCTTTACATTTACAGTCGATGGAAAATGGACACCATGGCCGAGTTGGGGTTTATGTTCAACAACATGTGGTGTAGGTTTACAAGTCAGGACTAGGGTGTGTTCAAGTCCGACACCATCGCCACACGGACAGCAATGTGTCGGAAATCACAAGGAAACACTGTTATGCCATAACGCCAGACCATGTGCTGGTAATGTTTATTTAATTAGTCCTTCATTATAAATGTCAAGATAGACTCAGTTAAACTTGGCTAGCAACTAACTCATGACCGTCAACGGTATTTTTGAAAAGTTGTAACAAATCTTTTTGTTGTAGGGCTTCATTGCAGTATTGGTCGCAAACATGTCATTATGGTATTATGTCCGTTGGCAAATGGTTGCTGGAATTCGTGTATCTACGTTTCCGCTGCAAACTAGACTTGCTGCAATTGACCTCGAATGATAGACTAACTGCCACCGAGACGTCAATATCGGTAATGACACAAAACCTTATTGAACAGCACATGGACATTAAGCGACGCCATATTAAGATACTCTGCTGTTTTGCAATCGAAAATATATGTTTATATATTTATATATAGATATGTGTGTTTTTATTATATTATGATAATGTGATTCATTATAATTCAATTTGATTTTGATTTTCCAAAACATAATTAAACGTATAAAGAGAATAATACGTACTTCACTTTCGATATGAACATTATCTGATGAGGTTTGGAGAACTGATTATTGGCGAGCATATGGCAAGATGATGATCAGTTCTCCAAGCCGAGTCAGAAAAAGGCAAGGAAGTCATAATCTATTTATCTTGAAACCTATATTCAGTTACATATCTAACTTGTTTTCAGAAATAACATACAAAACTACTAGAACCCATTCCTGAATTAATTAGTGCTACAAGAATGACGTAACGCGAGCGCATGTATAAGCCGGGCCAAATTACGTTGCGTACATACTACATACTTAAGAGTTCTATCTACTCGTGAACTAAATATTCCCATACTTCTCGTATTTTACTGTTTACCTGTTTATGTTAATATAACAACGAACCATTATACGGCAATAAGAACTCTAACATATATTTAGTAGAAATGTAAGTATTGCGGATTGATCGTTGCATACGAAATGTCAACTTGTATGCCAACCGTCGTGTTTTGTGAAAAAAAACATTGAATGCGAAAGTCGCAGTTTTATTTAGTTTTAGAGATGGAAATTAAGATAACACGCAAAGTTTTAAAAATACTACAATAACGATAATTTGTCGTAAACTATTGAAATATTCATTTTTTTGGAAAATGACACCGTTGCGGTAGACATGTCAAAAATCGGTTACGAAATGTTCAGGTTTAATAAAGATTTTAAAAAATGCTGTACAGAATGTACGTAAATAATAAAATTTAAATGTTCTGTATATCTAGATGTAACGTAATCTGTGTCGAAACTGCTGTATAAAAGAGGGAAGCAATGTGATTCTACGCAAACGCTTTCTCGTGGTAGAATTCAGACTGACGATATAACTTTAACCTTTGTGTTTTAGCATCAACGTATTGTGGTGGTTAGTAATTAGTTGAAAGTTAGATAGGCTTCAAATTAAAAGACATACTTTGCTTTAAAGTCTGTTTCAACAAAGTAACATATAAACTGATTACGATGGAATAAACGGGTATACATTTCATGATAATGAATGAAAACATAGAACGTATGGTTTTTTTGTTTAACATCAACACTTTTGAAAATAAGATACTTAATAAGATCTAAGTATTGTATCAAAATCCCTCTACTATAGATTCCCACGCCAAATGGACATACTGAGTGTGTATGGGTCAAAAGTAGTCTAAGTATCACACGAAAACTATCGGAGTAACAACAATTCAGGTTATCGTAAAAGGTTCAACTGTCCGATGTAAAAGGTCATTGACATACTATATAGATACAGTTTCAACCTATAACTGTTCATGTTCAGTGATTAATTAACTTCCTCATATTTGACCTTTGACCTAGATGTTGCCATTCTCGAACAAAACTTTAACCTTGACCACTACTTTTGAACCATAACAGGTACGGCTACCATATTTCACATGTGTATTCCTTGTGACATGACCTTTCTGTCAGTACCAACATTTTTGACCTGGCGACCTTGACCTTTGACCTAGATGTTGCCATTCGGGGGCATCAGAGTTTCACAAACACATCTTGTTTACTTAGAAATTCTGGTTAAACTTTTGCGTGCAACTAAATTAAGAGTCCATATCTCAGTATTTACTTGATGCATTGCATTGAAACTTTATACAATCCTACCCAAGCATCACACCTATGTCGATTATTAAGTTAGATAACTCTATCATGCATTTTATGCAAGTCATGGCCCTTTTTTTACTTAGAAATTCTGGTTAAAGTTTTGCATGCAACTAAATTAAGAGTCCATATCTCAGTATTTACTAGATGCATTGCATTGAAACTGTATACAACGGTCAACCCTACCCAACTATTTACACTTATGCAGTTTATTAAGTATGATAACTCTATCCTGCATTTTATTCAAGTTATGGCCCTTTTTGGACACATAAATTCCGGTTAAGTTTTGCATGCAACTACATTAAGAGACCATATCTTAGTAACTACATGTACTTCATGCATTGCATTGAAACTTTATACAGCCCTTCCCAATCATCACACCTATGTAAACAATCAAGTACAATAACTCTATCTAGCATTTAATGCAAGTTTTGGCCCTTTTTAGACTTGGAAATTCTGGATTCTTGAAGCATTGTTTTGACACTTTATACAACCTTTCCCAATTTCACGACTACAAACACAACCAATTAAGATAACTCTATCCTGCATATGGTGCTAATTGTTGCCGTTTTTTTACTTAGAAATGATGGTTAAAGGTTTGCGTGCAACTACATTAAGAGTCCATATCTTATTAAGTACTTGATGCATTCCATTGCCTTCCTAACCATCACACCTATTAACATAATCAAGTTAAATAACTCTGTCCTGCATATAATGAAAATGATCACCCTTTAAGAAATTGTGGTTAATTGTGCATGCAACTACATTAGAGTCCATTATCTCAGTAACTTAAATAAGCGGTGGAATAGTCGAGCGCGCTGTCCTCCGACAGCTCTTGTTTAATTTCATGTGCGTGTTTTATTTATTTGGATCGATATCGTTGAATGTTATAACTGAAAACCGATTAATTGAAATATTTTTGTGGAAGTTTGATGTCATTTAAATTAAGTGACGTCATTCATGTGTATACTGATTCAATAACATCATAAAATTGAACAATGAAAACAATCCTAAATCACAATTTATTTGCCGCGAGTCTTGACATTTCAAAATATTCATCATTTCAAATTCAACTGGCAACTGATTAAATTCCGTAACATACTATTAACAGTTGTTTTAATTGCATGGTTGATTTACCATCATCAACATATCATATATTTCTAGAACTCAAGGAGGATCCATCGGATGTTTTAACTTTAATATGTATATATTTGGTAAGACATACAATTAATAATGTAAATAATGTTTTTCTTTTTCTCAAGTTAATGGTTATTGGTCTCAATGGAGTCAATGGAAATACCAAGGGTGGCATTGTATTCGCCAGAGATCGTGCATTGGTCCGTATTTGGGAGGTAAAAGCTGCGCAGGCAAAACCCAAAAACTAGTCCGTTCTAGTCAAATGGATTGTTAATAACTTTTCTGTTAGAAATGTTACTTTGTTGTTATTCGATAATTTGTGTTTGCGCTGACCAGTTAATTGCAGTATTGAAAGATATATTATATTCATGAATAAACATTGCTATTATATACAAGAGGTCATTACCAATTGCTGAATTGCTGCTACGAACAATGAACTGAAATGAACTGTTTCAGTCTTCAATGTGATAAAAATGTATAACATAAACTACTTATTACGTTAGAATACGGTGTGTTCACTAAAATAATCATCTCGACATGTATTCAAAAAAATAAAATTGTGTTTTTATCATTTGTGTTCATTATTATATCAGGCGTAATCTTCACACTATGTCTATGTTTTACTATGTATTTCGTTTACATACATGTTAAGTTTATAGATAGAAGAAGGTACATATTATCGCCATTTAATTGCAGAAAACTTCTTTGAACTTATTATGTAAATCGCGGGTGTCCAAGCAGGAAATTAAATCTGACCTTACACGTGCATAGTAACAGGTGAGATAATTTTGGAATCTACAAACTCTGTGACTTTTTTCCAAGAACATATTAATACTGAAGTTAACACACCTGGTACTGTGGTCTTAGAACTGGAGGATTCATTTAATTAATGGTTATGTTTATTCAATTAATTAAACAATATATTGTTTTCTTAAAATGTTTTGACAATATTTACATTTGACCCCTACATATTATATCTTACTTTCATGCAACATAAAGAGATATTTTCTTTATGAATATGTAAGGACTCTACTGCTACCAGACCATTACCAGATTTGCATGGACGGAACAAATTTCGAGTTAATAAAACTGTTTTAATGCATTTAAAGTAATTCATAAATGGCAATTTCTAGACACGGGTTTTACGTTGTCAACGTTCAAATTTTAAAAGGAATGCTTAATGACAATGATGTTTTTGTCACCAGGAACATAGATAATGTGGATCAGCAACTCTCCTTGTCCACTTGTTATATATTTAAAAGATCATGCGGAGAAAGGAAATTGTTCAAAATTCTGTTGCAAATACAACTTTGAAATCATATATGAAAAATGTACAACACCTATATATTCTGAAAGCTTAAAGTTAGATCAAATTTGTTAAACTTTTAAAAAGGTATCTTTGATATTGTCATATTTTTAATATGTTTCGAATAGTTTTACTTGCTACAATGTTGTAACTTATCTTTATTGCCTAATTTTAAACTATTAGCATTATCCATGCTTTTGTTTAGAAAGAGTTTCATTATTAACGTAAATATATTTGCAGATTTGTTGTATGTTAAAAATTGGGTAAAGTTGTTCGACACATTCCTTCGTCTGAGCGAGCTCTTAATAAAGGAGGTTATATTAAGAATAAAGATGATAAAGGAAACACTGTCCGTGTTCAAAAAATAGTTTTAATGAGAGCCAGCACTGTTAAGATTACCGATCCGTTATTTGAACAAAATAATTTTGCATTATTTGGGTTATACGCCGTTTTGTTTACAACATTATTTCAGTTATATTACGACAACAGGTCAAATTTGATCCCTGGGTAAACAAGCACGTATAGTCAAGGAAATTGGCCTTGTCAAAGGGCACTACTCCATGATCGCCGCAACTGGAGATCAAACCAGGGACGCCTAGTTTCAAATGGTCGACGCTAACCATTCGGCCACATCGGATTACTAAGAAAAAATAGCATAAATACCTCAAATATAAAAATGAAGAATCTATATATTCGTCGTGGACACAGGAAAGATGCACACATGTTAGTCATCACGCCGAATTGTGACGTCAAGTTGCAAGTTTACGTTTCAGTTGTAGCAAATGAATAGAGTTGCAAATGTTGTCGCAATATACAGAAACGTCTACCTCTTGAGAAAATATCATTGTCCTGTGTAACAAGATGACACTAAAAGACACAGAACACTTCAAAAGTAAAAAAAAGGCGTGGTTCTAATCTAATAGGTTAGTGTATCTATATGGGAAAATATTGAGTTGGACGGGTTTCTTCGGCTAAGTTGCCCGAGCTTGCGAGGGCAGAACTCCGTCGAAGGAACGAGTCCCAAAACAATAGTTTCCCATGATCATGCAATTACCTTTTTATTGTATACTCTGATATTGGCTATTTAAAATGTGTCGTTTTGTTTGTTTGAAACACTTCACTATTTATAAACTTAACACTCGTTTTGGATTGTTTAGCTAAATAAACATTACCGACCTATCGTGCAATTATACTGTTCATGCAGTTAAATTGGTTGCTAGGGTCGTGGAAAATATATTTTATGAACCGCCATTGTTGTTCTCGACTCGAAATTGAATCGTCGACAAAATACAGTGTATTTCATTAAGAACTCGTGTATAATCTTTTTCTGGTATTAACTCCTGGATAGTTGTATTCTTTATTACGATTTAGATGCCCCTTTTGACCTCACAGTATGTTCAGTAAAGCGAACACACATCTTCTAACTTCACATCGGAGAATGACAAACATAATCAGAACGCCTACCTTTAAAACAATTATTTGCACATTCATCCTAGCAGTTATTAAATCCCACTTGGTTTTGTTTGTCATGTTTAATTGAGATAATGGTATATAGATCGTCAATGACTATCAAAAAAAACAATATATGGCAAAATGTGTACAGTGTCATTAAAACACGTCATATATTACGTCATAAACTACGTATGTCTACATACGTGGATATTGCTATAAAAAGACTGGATTGGGTTTTGTGTACGTCTACTGATTTCCCATAGCGTGTCATATACCAGGGATTAACCAAACATTGTTAGCTGGTCTCTAAACACATCATGGTTTGGATGGGAGTGCTCTGTAACGTTATTGTATGGAACTACGACGAATACTGCATCCTTTTTCCAAATGGAGAATAGAAGGAAAGATATCAAAGTATACAATAAGATTATTTGCATGACTAAATACTTTGTGTATTTTATTGTCGAATTAACGAAGCAGACACTAACCGTACCTGAACATGTATTTCGTTTATAGGGTCGAGTACGTTGGTGTACAGCATGACGTATTAATTATTTTAGTAGATTTAAAATAATCACAATGCAGACGGGTATCGATAAGAATGTTTTTTCATGGACTTCTCGGCGATATTCACGACATCCGGAGCATTCCTCATGAGTTGCTTAATGTTCAATATTTGGTGATAACTGTCCGAACACTACGGTAATTACGACAATTACTAAAAAACGATACAGAATTCATAAAATACCACAATCTTTGTTTTATGTAAATGAACTAGACACACATTGCTAAATGTTTCAGAGACTAATGTTACATAGTTCGATAACGAATTAATTCCCTTAAGTATATTTATAGCTAGGCTACAAGGCAGACTTTAAGGGTTTTATAGTACGCATATTAAACTACTTAAAGTCAGACGACAACAGAGGGTTTGGGTGTAAAGTGGGTACAAATCAAGGCGACTGTTTGACACCAATATTATTCTCAATATTCATAAACGACCGTGTTAGATAAGTACATGAACTTGACATTGGAGTTTTAGTGACAACATATATATACATGCTGCTCCCTGAGGAGAGCATTGTATCAGTCAGTGATACCGAAGAAATATCAAAACCATCGTTAACGTCCTACAAAACGGGTGAAAATAGTGGCGAGTATTAATCAATGTACACACAAACAAGCGTGTTTAATTTTGATTTTTGACTACATGATTTTAAACTCGTCTGCTTCAGATTTGTTTGTATGTGCATACAGCGAATAATTATTCTACGTTTTCTCAGTGTCCGTTTACATGCATTATAGACAGATTTAAATCAATATAATGACACAACAACTAGAACTGTAGCTCCATTAGTTTAACATAAATGTTCGTTTATATAATCCCATTAAGGTAAATCAATCCGACCAAAATCGCCATCCACGGCTTAATTTTCGGAATTTCTTTTTCAGTTGATTGTGTGTGGAGGCCCTGATCGGAAGGGGGGGGGGGGGGGGCAATATAAATCGGCTGGTTATTTGACTATTTGTCATAGAAGAACATAATTAATAAACCATGTTTCGAAGTTACAACGCACCTTATAACACAGGCAGCTCCGCCGAAAGGTTCCGCCAAAATAAATAGTTCCAAGGCGAAGTAAATAGTTAAAAAGCGGAGTAATTCCTATGCGCTGAAATTTCCCGGTTTAGTTAGATTTGCCATGCAAATCAAAACCAACCTCATTCAATCAAAGATGGTAACATTTAATTTTATTACTTGTACTATCATATATCTTTTATAAAGTCATTGTTTTTCTCCTGTGTAGTCAACTATGTTTGTGTGACTAGATGGCAAACAAGGAAGATCCTGATCAGGCTTCGCAGGCTTATATAAATATAGATGGTTGACCAACTAAAACAAACATTTATGCAGTTGTTTCATGTTTTTGGGACAGTTGTCGTTGGCTGTCATATAATCAAAGCACTGAAAGTCCTAGTGGTACGGTTTTGTTAGTATTCGTAAATTAAGTTCAGGGCTCACACTGTCATAACCCATTTGAGCCAATGGCTAAACATTGTTAAAAAGATACATGTGACTAAAGTCCAAATTGACATTAAATTATGTTATATCACAGGTTTTCCTGTTTTGTCGCACCAGTACTCAACACAATATTCTTCCATTCCCAGGCAACTGGCTACCTTCCCACGTAATATGTCTCTGCCCACTGTTGGAAGAGGAAAGACGCCGGTCACAATTATTTTTCTGGGATTTACACCGTTTTCAACATTATTTCAGGTGACATCACGGTGACAGTTCACTTATTCATGATCCCTGGGTAATCAAACCAGTATTAGACATAGAAAGTGCCTTGACTAAGGGCTCTACACCATAAACATTGTGCCGCTACTACGGTACGAACCCGGGACGTCCGGTTCCAAATCTCTAACGCTAACCACTCGGCCACGGCGGATAACTCTAGTCACAATGAATTTGTCATCGGAAAGAATACACGGCAGAGACGAGTTTTTCGAACCCTCGCCTCCCGGATTGACTGGCTGAGTGACCTTTGGCGGCTCCCTAAAATAATGTGTTGAATTTTGTTAAAAGCTCACCAAAGTATCATTTTATGTATTATAACATTTTTTCATATTTTGGACCTAGGAAAAGTATAATCTTTAATCAAATCGCAATAAGTGACAGACGAACACGGTTGCAGACACCTTTTTGTCAACTTCCAGGTAATAATTAATTAAATAAAATAGTGTTTGGTCCTGATTTTTCAGCAAATATTTGTCATGAGAAATGTAGTTTGTTATCAAATTATTGAAAGCGGTCACGGTTGGACACAATAACACCAACATTTATAATTGAGGAAAATACATGTACATGTATGTCGTGAAAAATACGTCTTATCAAGTCAGGATAAGGTCAATATTGTTGGGCAATACTTCTGAAGGATACATAAAAAGACACATTGTTTGATAATTTTGATAATTTTATAGATCATTGATATTCATGTCACTTGAATCACTGCTGATCCCCAATTCAGCCAATAGTTCGGGAACGTTTTTTGTCAAAAATCTCCCGTACAAACGCGGATTGGATCGAATTAACTCAGACAGAGTCCGACGTTTATTGCGCCTTCTGTCATGGCGTCTTGTGGGAACACCAGGTTCAGCTACACCAGGTTCAGCAACACCAGGTTCAGCTACACCAGGTTCAGCAACACCAGGTTCAGCAACACCAGGCTCAGCAACACCAGGTTCAGGAACAGGACGATTTCCAACAGGTTCGGCTTCACCCGACTTTGCACGTCCTGCTATCATGACCGGTCCGGCTTCTTCATTCTCGGATCCGCTGCTCATCTGCTGTAACAGAACTTCTCTATGATCCTGCTGAACTGGTTCTTGCCATGTTACTAAACGCCGTTCAATGTTTCTAACAAGCTGTAGTTCAGATCTAAAAGTATATATACAACAATATGAATATTCTATTGAAGCAAGTTAAAAAATTGTTTTAAAGTATTTTGACATAGGTCTGTCTATCAACACCGGTTTTCCACTGACGCAGTCATCTCCGACAATACCAGATTACATTTTTTGAAAAAGAATAGTCAATGAAAGTTTGTGTTTTAGAATATAGAAACTAAAACGGTGTTACTTCATTATGGGCATTTTCTCCATTTGTTACGACATGTTGTAATGTTGTCTTCTGCAGATGAATTAATGGGCATTTTCATAATCAAATGGGACAGCACAATCTTATTCAGGATAAGTTAGACACTAGAAAACGTGTTGATAAAGCCGATCAATATCAGCTACCTGCACTATGACAATGAAATATTACTGTTTGGAAATTGAATTTTCTTTATGTACATATTTACTTGGTCGAGTGGTTAGCAAACGGGAATTTGGAACCGGGCGATAATGTATGCGTGCCCATAGGCAAGGCACATTTCCTACCATAGTACTGGTTTGATTACACATGGATAATGAATAAGTGAAATGTTGCCGTGATATAACTGAAATAATGGTGAACATGGCGTAAAACTTCAGTAAAAAACAAAACTTGCCTTATATCCTCATCATCTATCGTTCGTAGTGGTGTGTGTAGCAATCGACTGAACTTGTTCGTCACTCTGTCCTTCAGTTGTTTCCGGCTGGCGCTAGCGTACAAATGGCGATGGGCCTGTCCCAGTCTATCGACGTTACTTTTGATATCTGCTATGATCAGCTTCCAGTTACTAGGGCGCTGTCTATAAGCCCTCACAATTACTGAGCCACAGAAGCAGTTTTATTCTGGACATCGGCATTACCACGCTATTCATACTCAGATAGTTGTTGACAACACTGGTGATATTTGTCATGTCGAGAGTGGTCTTCCTGGGCACTTAAACGACGCACAAACGTTTCTGTTGATGACTGATATAGTAGGGCCAAATATGCCGCTTCCAGATGAATGTGTTTTGTTGGCAGATACAAAGTATCCGAATGACACCGTTTACTAGGCTGCAAATTTGACGCAAAACCAATAGACAACAATTAAAATGTAGAAAAATTAATCGTCTTATAAGCAGATATAGAGTGTGTGTTGAACAAGCAATATGTGAATTGAAATAATATAGATCTGTTATTTCGATATGGCGTCACATAAAAAACTCATTTGCCTCATATTGTTTAAATTGCAACATGTTTACTTAAAAGGAGAAAGTCGTTGAATATTATCGAATAAAGATCCTCAAGCCCTTGTGTACAAATTGTCTATGTTTATTACTTTTGAGACGACCCCTTAAATTTGAGCCTATTCCGAAGTCCGTTTCAGTTTACGTTTACGTTTCAGGTTTTGTTGGAAAGGTCCAGTAGTTAGCAGGAGAAATAATAATGTTTGTGCAATAGAAGTATATTTATTGTTATCATAATTACGAATCCCCAACTTGTTGGGAATCGTCTTGTTTTTCTATTGTTTTTTATTATTACGATTCCCCAACGAAGTTGGGAATCGTATTGTTTTTCTAAATTGTTTTTTATTATTCTTTCTTTCTTTCTTTCTTACTTTCTTTCTTTCTTTCTTTCTTTCTTTCTTTCTTTCTTTCTTTCTTTCTTTCTTTCTTTCTTTCTTTATTCTTTTTCTCCTATCCACATTTTTTCCGAGCGATATCTGGTGAACCAATGGTCAGATATTATTGAAACTTAGAACATAGATAGATAGCAATGTGAAGTTGTGCAAGATACAAACATTATAACACTGAGACACTTTTTTGCAAAGTTATCTCCCCTTTTTCAATATTTAAATCAATTTTTGTCTAAGCGATATCTTGTGAACGACTGATCAGATAATATTGAAACTTGGAACATAGATAGAAGGCAAGGTGAGGTTGTGCAAGATGCAAGAATTATAACTCTGGGTCACTTTGTTGCAAAATGATCAACCCTTGTTCAATATTTTAATAATTTGGTGATTTGAGCTTGTATAACTCGATAACGAAAAGTGATAGAGACTTGAAACTTAGTACAGGTGTTCCCAATTAAGTGATACTACTTTCTCATGTATATTTGAGCATGACCGAATACTCGCTTCTGATTGGTCGATTTTTCGGACTTGTATAACTCAAAAACGACTAGTGATAGAGACTTGAAACTTAGTACATGTGTTTCTAATCAAGTAGTACTACTTTCTCAAGTGTATTAGTGCATGACCGAATACTCGTTTCTGATTGGTCGATTTTTCGGACTTGTATAACTCAAAAACGACAAGTGATAGAGACTTGAAACTTAGTACATGTCTTTCTTATCAAGTAGTACTACTTTTGCAAGTGTATTAGCGCATGACCGAATACTCGTTTCTGATTGGTCGATTTTTCGGACTTGTATAACTCAAAAACGACAAGTGATAGAGACTTGAAACTTAGTACATGTGTTCTTAATCAAGTAGTTCTACTTTCTCAAGTGTATAAGCGCATGGCCGAATACTCGTTTCTGATTGGTCGATTTTTCGAAATTGTTTAACTCAAAAACGACAAGTGATAGAGACTTGAAACTTAGAACATGTGTTTCTTATCAAGTAGTACTACTTTTGCAAGTGTATTAGCGCATGACCGAATACTCGTTTCTGATTGATCGATTTTTCGGACTTGTATAACTCAAAAACGACAAGTGATAGAGACTTGAAACTTAGTACATGTGTTCCTAATCAATTAGTTCTACTTTCTCAAGTGTATTAGCACATGACCGAATACTCGTTTCTCATGGTCGATTTTTCGGACTTGTATAACTCAATAACGACAAGTGATCGAGACTTGAAACTTAAGTGTATTAGCGCATGACCGAATACTCGTTTCTGTTATCTCCCCTTGTTAAATAAAATGGCAAGGGAATCGTTCGTAACGGTTGCTACAGTTACAATCTCTAGTTATTATAATTATTATTATATGTAGTAGTAGTAGTAGTAGTAGTAGTAGTAGTAGTTCTGTTCCTGCTCAAAATCGTTTTACGCGACACGAAAGGTGGACAGTAATTAGATATTGGGTTAATTACAAAATGTATAAAGGGTTATATAATGATTATACGGAAATAATGTGTTGGGCTTTTTCTGCAAACAGAACTAGTCCACGTCTAGTTCTCCGTTGTTTTATCCACACAACAGAGTAGACAATAATACAATACACCTTTACCTCAATCTCATTGAAATCCGACCCAAAACTTTAAAAATGGTAGTTATTGCTTCCCTCCTTAGCGCTCAGGGTTGCGGGTTAGTATTACGCCTGACTGACTGGCTGGTGTCAGGATATATAGACTAGTAGTTCTGGTAACTTACTCAGGAAACGCCGTGTTGAAAACGGCGTAAAACAACAAACAATTAATCAATCAACTCAATTAAATCGTGACAAAATAGTACTATGTTTGTGAACGATGGCAATTACAAGGAAACTTAAGTCTGGTTTTAATGAGATTGCCATTTGCAACATACATCAAATCTGCAGCGGACTACTACGAAAA
Organism: Serripes groenlandicus; assembly: GCA_031761405.1. Taxonomy (NCBI): domain Eukaryota; kingdom Metazoa; phylum Mollusca; class Bivalvia; order Cardiida; family Cardiidae; genus Serripes; species Serripes groenlandicus. The sequence goes on from JASEVX010000147.1 coordinate 389,068, forward strand.
TATGGAATATCTCAATAAATGATGGTATAAGTATTAAACAAAGTTGAAAACATCGTGACAAAAGGTGATGTTGCTTAAGGTAAACACGTTCTACATTTGCCAAAATAGTTTCAAAAGACGTCTTCTACAGATTCGCCAAAATGCATCTTCAAAAGAGAAAGGGTTAAACAGAGCAGACCCGGATCAGAATAATTGATTGTCGTTAACCCACACCATTTTGTCCTTAACATCTTGTTAAAATGTTGTCCTCAAAGATCTAAAGCTCTAACGAAGAAAATACATTTTCAATACAGTACGTTAACATAAACATATAGACTTGGAAGAGCGTTCACTTTCTCTCAGAGCAAACTGTGCACCATGATCCTCTGCATCAAACTATATACATGTATCAAATAAAACAAGTGGATATGTTGATAAATCAGGTTTATGAAGGTGAATGTATTGACTTATATCTAGTTATAGCACAACAAAGGGTCCCTATAGTACATGACTTGGACTACACAAACTATGTATTAGAAGTTTCCTTTGTTCGAATTCTCGCAAGACCACTTTTGTTGTAAAATACTTCATGGTCCCCTAAGAACGTGTCACGGAATGACCGCACCCACAGTTGTACGCACCCACAGTAATTACGTCAAAACGTTACCCAGAAAACAATGTTAGGTTTAACAAATCTAGAAACCCACGTTACATTTGTCTAAAGTAGTTATTAAAAAGTAGGAAATCGCAATGCGAAGAGTTAATATATGATCTTAATAGGCCAGACCTCCTGATCCGTGAAGTAGATGTATATCTATTCAACCGATTTAAACTTGTTAATTCAGCTATAAGTCGGTCATTTATACGATGGCACTGTTTTCTGTCTAGGTGTTATGGCTTTCTGTTATCTATTTACACATGAATATTCGAAAGGAAACTATAAATAGGTGATACGTGATTGTGTTTCAACCAATTTTATAGTTATGTCACGGCGTTTCCTGGGTATGTTAACAGTACTAGTGGTCCATTTTTCCTGACACCAGCCAGTCAGTCGTAATGCTTAGCCTGCAACCCTGAGCGCCAAGGAGGGCAGCCATTTCTACTATTTTTAAAGTATTTGGTATGACCCGGCCGGGGACTGAACTCACGACCTCCCGAACCTGAGGCGGACGCTCTTTCACTACACCACGGAGACCGTGATAAGTGTCTCGTACATTTCGCTTGACTGAAACATGTAAAGTAACTAGTACAGGTCATTGTTATTTATCAGGACTTCACACTGTCCTTGTTAAAATATTTATGATATTCATATCCATATCGAATTTAAAACGACGCTAAGGTTTCAAGTGTATATTGGATAGATGCATTCCGACAGTGCGGACCGACCATGAACACGGGACAACTTGTTAATTTGTGTCAATTACAGCTCTTTTAAATGGAACCAGATTCCTCATGGCATTTACTAGTCTAGTACAAAGCATGTTATATTGTATCGTTAATAAGAGTTTGTTAATATAAGTTATAAATAACCAAATGAATGAAGATGGCATACAATGTATTGTCATCCATTGTTTTGTGTCTCGCTGTCTGATCAACCAAACATTCAACATTTTACTTTTGTAGAATTTAACCAAACATTTAATGCAGAATCTCCATGTAAAGAGTAGAAACTTTGGAACCAATGGTTATCAAGAACAGCAATTTCATTTAAATCGGACCAAATTGATTTGCTGTGCGTGTATTGGATCTGGGGGATACAGCAAAAAAGGTAGTTTCGATTTAAATATATTCATTTAAATATTCTTGAACAAGTGTTCGTTTTTTCTGTCCAATGACATCGCTCCATACAGCGAACGCTAGGTTCTTCTTTCAAAATGGTACCTATCAATACAACAGGAAATCTCGGTCATGACCGCTGCTCAATCTGGTTTATTTATATGGGTTATCTCCCTTGATGATACTTATTATTTTGTAGGCGACAATTTGATTGACTGATTTAAAGGTCAATCTCACTCGACCATGAATAGACAATCAACCTATCTATAAGAGCGTTTTCGTCTTTAGCGACGTTTAAGTGTAGTTTTAATGAGATTGCAAAAACATATACGTGTTTATCAACGTGTCAGGTCACATTATACTTATGCATCTAGATCGAGTCCACCTACACTATATATATCAGTGCTAAAATGTAAACCCGTCTTTTATATTTACATGTTTGATGAGGCGGTAATATATAACAGAAAATGTTTTTTGTTGTATTCTGCTTTATTTTACATACATCTTAGTTAGTTTGGATCAGTTCTAACAAAGTTCCGACCATTGACCTTGATCTTTGATCTACTAAATATGTGTACCATGCAGCACAATATGTCATCAAGGGGAACGTTTGTACCGAATGTCTTTTAAACACATTGGATTTATCTTAACTTTGGTATTTGACCTAGGATTGTTTTTTAATATATTCTTGAACTTGTAACGATGGCCAATAACGATGGCCAAAACGTTGTCCCAAGTTATATTAAAGTCAATTAAGAACTGGATGGATTTCACCCTGCAATATACTAATGTGTCTCCTCTTTGGACAGGTCATCATGACCTTACAGAAATGACCCAGACTATTGTACAATGCAACGTGTCTAACTGCGGGTGCTCCCATTTTCCCATTGTTATATCGCTATTGATGTATTGCCATAACACAAACATGCATCAATCAATTTAACTGGTAAGTATACAATGTTCTTACGGTACCTAATAGCGACATGATTTATATTTTATTTTCTAAACGAATGCGAGATACTTGGTTATAAAAACATGAGCTGAGACGGACGATAAAGGTATATTAATTAACCCTTTCCCACCTAAAGACGCATTTTGACGCATCTGCAGCAGACGACTTTTTGAAAACAGCGTGACAAAAGGAGAAATTGCTCAAAACGAGCAATATCTCCTTTTGCCACAAAGTTCTCACTTTTGTCCAGTAATTATACCTACAATCATAGAGTTTTTTCATCTTTTTGAGTAGACATTGTTAAAGTCGTCTGCTGCAAATGTGTTGTATGTGGGAAAGGTATATTAACCCTTTCTCGCATAGAATAAATCTGCAGTAGACACTTTTGTAAACATCTGGGCAAGCAAAACCTATGGAAAATCTTTGTAATTCAAAAAGTATAATAATTTCATAGAGTTGGAAACATTGTGTCAACAGGAGAAATTGCTCATTATAAACAATTTCACCTTTTGTCACTGTTTTCATCAGTCAGAAAGCGCCTGTATGGTGGAAATGGGGAGGGTGTGTGTGTAAGGGGGGTGGGGGTTTAAGACATATCGTTTGTTTGCAACGCTTAAACGTACATTGACATTATCGTTGAAGGACCCCATTTACAGATATTATCCAGAAGATTCAAATGGAACCATAATACTTGAAGGTGGACAGTTAAAGAAAGCTCTGGTGAGATTATAAATATGCACTGCTCGCCGAGACTAGGTTGTTCATATAGGTTGCAAGTTCCCTTTGAATCTGATGCGATCCCCCTTTATATTTGTTTAATAATACGTACACATATAGCAAACAAGTTTGACACATTGTTGTCGACCGGAGAGTGACAACGCATTTGTTTTACGTTCTACGAAAACCGTCTTTCGGGACTTAGTGACCAGCTAAGATTCAGATAAACCGCGCAGTCGGATCTGGATCTTTCTTGTTCGCTACCTGACCACACACACACATCATTAAAGTATGTGTTCAACCCAATATTGCAATAAAAAAAATATTTTTATTAGAAAAAGTAATTGTTTATAAACTTTATATTGTACAAAGGTCATAACTTATGTTCGTAGCTAAACCATTCAAACTTTATAGAAATGTTAGAGCTGTGTCGTAGATCATAGCTCAACCACTCAAAAGACCTAGCGTATTGGTCTATCTGGGTCGTAGATCGTAGCTCAACCACTCAAAACGCATAGCGTTTCGGTTTATCTGGGTCGTAGATCGTAACTCAACCGTTCCAAACTTCAAGCAAATTGGTTAACCGTGCTCACAGATCTATGCCATTTTTTATGAGTTTTGAATGGTTGAGCTACGATCTATGACACAGGTAAACCAATTTTCTAAAAGTTTTGAATGGTTGAGCTACTATTTACGACCCAGATCAACCAACACGCTAGGTGTCTTAAATGTTTGAGCTACGATCTACGACGTAGGTCTACAATTCTCTATGAGTTTTGAAAGGTTAAGCTACGATCTATGATCCAGGTCAACGATTATCTTTAAGTTTTGAATGGTTGAGCTACGATCGATCAACGACCCAGGTCAACCAATACACTATGTGTTTCGAGTGATTAACCCACCATCTACGAACCCGATCAACCAATTCTCTATGTGTTTTGAGTAGTTGAGCTACGACTTACGACTTAGGTCAACCAACTGCTCCTTTTTAAGGATAGAGCTACGATCAACGACCCAGATCAACCAATTTGCTATTTGTTTTAAGTGGTTTATCTACGATTTACGACTGAGGTCAACCAATTATGTATGCTTTGAAATATGTATCCAATTTGATATTTGTTTTAAGTGGCTTAGCTACGATCTACGACCCAACTATGTTTGTTTTTTCAGTGGTTGAGCTACGATCTACTACCTAGATCAACCTACACGCTTAGTGTTTTGTGAGGCTGAGCTGAGATCTACGACCAAGGCCAGCAATACTCTACGTTCTATGACACTAGTCAACTAATTTGCTAGAAGTTTGGAGTGGTTGAGCTACGATACACGACCCAGATAAACGATTACACTAGGTACTTTGAGTGGGTGAGCTTCGACCTACGACCCAGATCAACCAATATGTTAGGTGTTTTGAGTGGATGAGCTACGATATACGACCAAGATCAACTATTCTCTATGAGTTTTGAATGGTTGAGATACGTTCTATAATATATGTCAGCCATTTTATATGTGTTTTGAGTGGTTGAGCTACGATCTAAGACCCATATCAACCAATTCGCTGTGTGTTTTGAGTGATTTAGCTACGATTTGCGACCGAGGTCAACCAACTACATTGGTTGAGCTACGATCTACGATCCAGAAAAACCAATACGCTATGTGTTGTGAGGGGTTGAGCTACGATCTACGATGCAGGTCAACCATCTATGTATGTTTTTTCAGTGGCTGAGCTACAATCTATGACTCAGATCAACCAATACGCTAGGTGTTTTAAGGTCTGTGCAACGATCTACGACCAAGGTCAGCCATTCTCTATGAGTTTTGAATGGTTGAGCTGCGATATATGACCCAGGCCAACATAATTGTCTAGACGTTTGGAATGAGCTACGACCCAGATCAACCAACACGCTAGGTCTTTTAAGTGGCTGAGCTACGATCTACGACCCAGATTAACCAATACGCTATGTGTTGTGAGGGGTTGAGCTACCATATACGACCCAGGTCAACCATCTATGTATGTTTTTTCAGAGGCTGAGCTACAATCTACGACTAAGATCAACCAATTGTTCTGAGTGGTTGAACTACGATATACGACCCAGATCAACCAATACTCTATTTGTTTTGAATGGTTGAGATACGATCTACGACCCAAATCAACCAATTCGCTATGTGTTTTGAGTGGTTGAGCTACGATCTACGACAAAGGTCGACCAACTATTTATGTTTTTTCAGTGGCTGAGCTACGATCTACGACCCAGATCAACCAATTATTTCTTTCTTTAGAGTGGTTGAGCTACGATCTACGACCTAGATCAAGCAATTCTCTTTTTGTTTTGAATGGTTGAGATACGACCTACCACCCAGATCGACCGATACGCTAGGTGTTTTAAGTGGTTGCGCTACGATCTACGACTAAGGTCAGCCATTTTTTTCGAGTTTTGAATGGTTGAGCTACGATATATGACCCAGGTCAACTAATTGTCTAGACGTTTGGAATGAGCTACGACCCAGATCAACCAACAAGCTAGGTCTTTTAAGTGGCTGAGCGACGACCTACAACCAAGATTAACCTATAAACTAGATGTTTTGAGTGGTTAAGCTACGATCTACAACCTAGGTAAACAATTTTCTATGAGTTGTGAATGGTTGAGCTACGATCTACGACCCAGATCAACCAATTAGCTATGTGCTTTAAATGGTTCAGCTGCAATCTACGACCTAGAGTAATCAATATGCTATGTGTTTTGAGTGGTTGAGTTACGATCTATAACCCAGATCAACCAATTTGTGTTTTAAAAGATTCAGCTGCGATCTACGACCCAGTTCATCCATTCTCTGAGTTTTGATCTACGATATATCACCCATGTCAACCATTGTCTATTATTTTGTTTTTGGTTGAGTTACGATCTACGACCCAGGTCAACCAGTCTCTTTGAGTTTTGAGTAGTTGACCTACGATCTACGACCCAGGTCAACACTCTATGTATGTTTTATCAGTGGATCTATGACAAAGATCAGCCAATTCTCTAATTGTTTTGAGTGGCTGAACAACGATCTACGACCCAGGTCAACCACTACGTTTTTTTTTTCAATGGTTTAGCTACAATCTTCGACCCATATCAACCAATTCGCTATGTGTTTTGAGTGGTTGAGCTACAATCTACGATCCAGATTAACCAGATTGCTATGTGTTTTGAGTGGTTGAGCTACGAACTAAGACCAGGTCAACCAACTATATATGTTTTTTCAGTTGCTGAGCTAGGATCTACAACCCAGATCAACCAATTCTTTAATTGTTTTGAGTGGTTTAGTTTAAACTTATTTAGTTTACATCGATTGCGAAACAAGCCTTCAGCTAAGATTAATCACGCACGATGTCTGCTTCCTGGAGACTTAACCAGTACTCGCGCCGTCTGTGTGGAATAAATCCCAACGTCAGGACCCGCTCATCACGGGTCTCGAACCAGAGACCTTTGAAACGAGAGGCAGACACCCTATCTCTACACCACTGTTTTCCAGCTACAATCTGCGATCCAGGTCAACTAATTACGTTTTTTCAATGGTTCAGCTACGATTTACGATCGACGGGCTAAATTCACACACCTTTCAAATAGGTGAAAATAACATTCTTCTTCTTAAACAAAAATATCATTGTTTATAATGTACAACTTGATGTTGTAACTTATGCTTTCGATTCTTCTTTTTATTATTATCAATTTCAAAATTTCCTAAATATCGCTTTACTAGTGACGTGCCTCCTTTCATATTTCCGGTTCGAAGACGTTAATCGGTCTATACAAGTTTTGTTTATTTATTTCCGGTTCGAAGACGTTAATGGTCTATACAAGTTTTGTTTATTTATTTCAGGTTCGAAGACGTTAACCGGTCAATACAAGCGTTGTCTATTTATTTCAGGCTCGAAGACGTTAATCGGTCTATACAAGTTTTGTTTATTTATTTCAGGCTCGAAGACGTTAATCGGTCTAAACAAGCTTTGTTTATTTATCGTACTCCCATTTTCCAGCGATTGGGCTTCTGATATGTGTGTTTGGTTGTTTTGGAAGTGCAACAATGTTTTACCACTGACTCTTAGTTTCGTTTGAGTCACGCCGCACAAAACACGACATTCGGGATTTATGATCAGTGAAGACCAACATCCGTATGCCCCTCTAGGCAGTGTCATCAGGAGCTACCATGTTCAACATATGTGTATAGTCGTACAAGTATTTCGGACGCTTTTGTAGAAGAATGATTACGACGAAAGAATAATCATACGAGCCGTTCCACGAGCAAACCACTATTATGGGTTGTGCGTAATGTTTCGACCAAGATCAGCCTGCGCATTCCACGCAGGCTGATCCGGGTCGACATATTTTGTTTCATGAAGATAGAGGTATAGATCAATAATTTCTGAAACAGAAAATCAACAGGAAGCGAAACGTGTCGGTCCGCGGCATGCTTAGGCTGACCCGGGTCGATACTTTACGCAGAGCCCACAATGTTGGTTATCTCGCGGAACGGCTCATTTATATATGTCATTTGATGGTCTTTTGTATTTGCCCCTTCACACTTGGAGACAAGTTTTGACACATTTGCATCCGAGACGGATTTTGAAAAGATTGTGAGCAATTCCACCTTTTGCAACAATGTTTTTAACTCAATAATTATACTTTATATATCGAGACTTTTTTACTTATACAGTCAAACCTGATATTAAGACCACTTTTGTGTATCATTTCCCTTACTATAGGAACCGCACTTCTATTTTCCCAATTACCCATTTTCTGCAAAACATTACCCTGCAATTAAAGACCACATGTGAACATAGGCCAGATTGTTCTATTCCCATGGGTGGTCTTTAAACACAGGTTGGACTGTATTTCCATGCTAAAGGATCGAAATGAATACTTTGATTCAGAAATTGCTCGTAGCCTTCTATGACTAATCGGCAGTGAAGTGCCCGGTCGAGCAAAAGCTCTCAACAGAACATACACTGTTCCCAAATACCAACTTTTATCTTTTTTCAACGAACAAACTCGTAAAGGAAGCAATATCTCCTTTTGTTACTATCTTTTCAAAGAATTTGATACGAGACATGGCTAGTTCTTGATGAAAAATAAGCACGTTTCACAAACCGTGTAGTTTGTGTTCAGTAAAACAGTTTGTTAGCTCACGCATGCCAATCATCCAATCAAATTACAACTACTTTATAAAAGCCGTAATTTGGTTGGTCGACATTAAGGACACGTAATGCTGTGGTTAATCAATATTAGATAAATGTTTTTAGAATGTTTACACGATGCAGACTAAATGTGACGCTTTTGTAAAAAATGGATTTTAAAGTTGTGCGGGGAAATCAGGTGAAACTGCTTGAACCGTTTCTCTGCCAACGTAAAACTAATTCTACTTTCATGATGATTATTTTTTGTTATCAAGTCCGTTTTATTTCATTCCTTCTAAGCCGCAGTCATTTCCCGTTTCCGTTTCACATGTGCCCTTTATGCAATTATGTTTATGCATATTTAAGTATAAACTATATAGGTAACGTAACATGGATATATGTTACATGTATGGGCAGTGTCAAAGTGTGTGCGGGTGCTGTGTGTGAAATCCATGTAGTTTGGTGTATCTATCGTTGAAATACTATTGTAACTATTACGATGTCCTCACATAATGTAAATGTGCACAAATACATTCTAAATTCATACATATTCCAGGAAAACTGTTATTGCATATTTACAACAGAGAATGAATGTACATCGTTAATACTGAAACATTCCAAAAAAAACCTGTTTTGCTTTCAGTGAAACAGTGTGTGGTAGTATACGTTTGCCTATCTACCAATCAAATTACGATACAACAGAAATCAATCGGTCATTCTTAATTGAAACAGAATGAGTTGTCCAAATTCGAGACCGTAGTAAAATAAAAAAAAACATTTCAGAAACTCAATCACTGAACAATGGAGGGAAAATCTTTATTTTTTCATTTGATGACGACAGCCACGGATGCGGGAGGTCGCTGATTCGATCCCGGCCGGATAAAGCTATCTAAAATGGTTAAATGGCTCTCCATCTCCGGCTTTTGGGGTTAGTATTCGATTAGTATCAATATAAATCTTATCCCGTGATATAACTGGATAATTGATGAAAGCTGCGTAAAACACCATGCAGACAACATAATCATAAATGACAAATTACTTCTTTACATAAGCATCATGATGTATGTGATGAACTTTAAGATAAATATTAACTTACGTAAAAGAGCACGAATGCCGAAACATTTCAACTCAAATTGAAATTCCGTTCAAATGGGTTGCCTAATCAATTGGAAAACAATAATAGCAAGTATTTTTTTTTACTGCAAGTCAATATTTTTCATGTTACCCTTTTACATTTAGAACATTTTCAGCGTACGGATTTGAAGGCATCTAGGCAAAACTGATATAAAACCTCTATAGATCAAAGCATAATTATTGTATTAATTAGAAATCATTGTAGCAAAAGAAGCAAATGCTCATTATGAGCAATTTTTCCTTTTGTCAGAATGATTTTAAAACTCGTCAGCTTCATATGCGCAGGATTGCGTCTGTATAGGGGGAAAGAGTTAAAATCAAATATTTACCAATTTGGTCACGACAACTGAAGATCTACTTTGCGACCGGTTAATATCCAGGTCAGGATCTTGCCCGTTCACCTTCTAGCCGTACACGTATCACGGAAACAGTTCGGTAACGGTTATGGAAGACAGCGGTACACTGCTAGAGCATCTCGTACTTAATGTCCCGGGTTTGATGGAAGAAAGTGGTAGTTGTAGTAGTAGTAGTACTGAAGTTGACATTGTAGTAGTAGTAGTAGTAGCAGCAGTAGAAGAAGTAGTAGTAGTAGTAGTAGTAGTAGTAGTAGTAGTAGTAGTAGTAGTAGTAGTATTTCTAGAAGAAGTATTATTATTATTAGTAGTAGTAGTAGTAGTAGTAGTAGTAGTATTTCTAGAAGAAGTATTATTATTATTAGTAGTAGTAGTAGTAGTAGTAGTAGTAGTAGTAGTAGTAGTAGTAGTAGAAGTAGTAGTAGTAGTAGTAGTAGTAGTAATAGTAGAAGTAGTAGTGGTAGTAGAAGTAGTAGTAGTAGTAGTAGTTGTAGTAGTAGTAGAAGTAGTAGTAGTAGTAGTAGTAGTAGTAGTAGTAGTAGTAGTAGTAGTAGAAATAGTAGTGGTAGTAGAACAATGTAGTAGTAGTAGTATTAGTACATGTAGTAGAATTAGTAGTTGTAGTATTATTATTAGTAGTAGTAGTATTAGTAGTAGAAGTATGAGTAGAAGCAGTTGTACTATAATTGTGGGTTTGATTGCCAAATGCACAAAACTCTAAAACGCCTGTACTATACTATGTTCGTGAGAGTATTCTCTGTCAGATATATCTGTTGTTCATTTTGAAACGAACTTAATTTTTCAAACCAATACAGATTCATTTGAAAAATATTATTAAGACTAATTACTCATCAATATGATTACTGAAATCATATTACATACATATTCTAGACATGTTCGATATATATTACACATTTTGTGTAGTAACCTTAACGCTTTCCAACAAAACAAAAACGCTGTTTGATACCTACGCAGCAGACGACTTTTGAAACGAGCAATGTCTCCTTTTGCCAAAATATTTTCAGTTTTTTCTAAGATTATTATTGAATATAATGATATATATAAATTATAGTAATAAGAAAAAAGACGCTACATTGGTTTATGCCAAAAATGACATACAACTTTTGCGCTGTTTCCGTGATACGTGTACGGCTAGAAGGTGAACGGGCAAGATCCTGACCTTGATTTTTGGCAAATAATGTTGCTTTATTGGGTATGTCTACCCAGTAGAAATGAAGCATAAACGATCAATATTTAGATGTTAACTGTACTTTAAAGTGAAATTATTACACTAATTTTATCCGAGAATTATGATTCTAATATTTCAAGATAACTTTTGAACAGTTTTAAAACTTTGACTATATTATATATAATCTGGAGTTCAGCACCTTTAATCACGGGAGTTTGGTAGTGTTGAGTCGCATCGAACGAAATGGTGAATTTCGAGTGACATTGCTGCCATCGTGTTAATCCCTTCCAACAACATACATAAATTATACAGCAGACGACTTCGGAAACATCTGGGCAAACACATATTATGTTTGCATGGTGTTGTACGCCGCTTCCAACAATGCTTCAGTTATATCACGACGTTTCCTGTGTACTACTTTGTCCATTTATACTGACACCAACGAGTCAGTCGCAATGCTAACCCTACTATCCCCACACCAATAATGGAAATAGAGGATCTTACATGAGTGCTTATTTGTTATTGTTTTTATGAAACGAGTCGACTGAAATAATATGACGCTCGGCTCTCTGCCGAGAGTCCTATTCGTTTCATTCGACGAGTTTCATAAAAACAATATCAAATACGCACGAATGTAAGATTCTATTTATCACATAACACCATAAAAAGATTGTTTTCAATATTTAAATCGAACTTTCTTCGTCCTCATATAAACAGTGACCGAAGTTCACCCCGAAGTTCTAATGCATACTTACACTGCAAAAAGTAGTCCCTATCAATAACCTTTTGATTTTATACTAAATTAGCAACAAGGGACTTATAACATTTCATTTATCGAGATTTATTCTCTTTAAACAATATTTTTAATAAATGCCGAAATTTAGAACAATTGTAAACAATATACTGTCATTCAAAGTGACGTCACACTGAAGTGACGTCACACGCGTGCTGTGAGTCGGCTATATATGTAACTAGTTGCATATGATATTTATGTCACTGCTTTATGTCACTCCCGGAGTGCAAGTTATGTGATAAAGCCATTTCTGCCATATCTAAACTCTTTGGTATGACCCGGTTACATTGTGTTCAAGAATGCGCCAAACTTTGTCTACAAGTTTGAACGGGAAGGTTGAAATATGTAGTTATGCTATTAAGAAAAGCCAGTCGAGGTATCATTCCCACAGTGTGATGGACGTTTACGAACGATGATCGCTTATGTCAGAAAGATGAATGATTTTTTTCGCGGATTCTTTTATCACCCATTTGGATCGACTGAGAAAACATGATTTATATATTATCGCAAAGTTCCCAAATTGGCAGTATCCCATGTTACAGTTTGGCTAACGAGTAATATTGAGTGTAACAATAATAGACATAGAAAGCGAAACGGAACGAAAATAAAAGTTGTGTCTAATGTTGAACCATAATTATGTTTGGAATATCTGTAGGATAACTGTTTAGTAGCACAGTCAAAACGTAATTAAATAGGCTATAAAAACTTGTGTTATAAGAAAAATAAGTAAAATCTATTTCGAGAACAGCATCTGACTGAGGCAAGTATAATTGACCATGTCCATTGGTAAAGGTACAATTCTCGTTTGCGGTGCACCGCATGATGTTTGAATTTATTCACTTTACATATCGATTACGAAACAAGTTTCCAGCTTATGTTAACCACGCGCTATATCTCCATTCTAGAGACTTAAATAGTACTTGAGCCGTTTCTGTGGAAATATTCCAAAGGCAGAACCAACTCATCACGATACTCGAACCCGGGACCATCGATACGAGATGACGACGCTCCACCACTGCAACACTGGCTTCCACATAATGTTGATCTCTGTAAGTGTCAAGGTCAATGAGTTCCGCATTCGTTTTGCATGGCCCATTGCCATTGACTCAATGGTTAACCTTAGTCAAATAAGTCGTCTGGGATGAACTTAAAACGTTGTTGTCTAACATGCGGTCTCTCAGTCCTGAGATTCGAAAAAGAAACCCAGTAAGGATGATTGAAATTAAAACGTTTATGTTAGGATGTTTTCTCCCTGCCCTGCGGTTCTGAATTGAAGGTTTGATTAAGAACTTCGGAAATAGAGCCGAGCCCCGGTAGCTCAGTCGGTAGCGACATGGGCTGTCAATCCAGGGGTTGTGAGTTCGAATCCCGGCTCGGCCATTTTTCTTTCCGGCGATTGACAAAAGTCAATGCGACATGCATCATTCGTCTTCCACCAATGGGCTAAGTTTATAGGGAAAAGCAACCAATTGCTTGGGAAGATTGTTGTGTGGAGTACTGGTGTGAGAAACCCAGGAAATGCATGAGTAGGTGAACTGGCCGCCGTGATATTACTGAGAAATTGTTAAAAACGGCGTTAAACCTCAATCAATCAATCAATCGGAAATAGAATTTCGACTTTCGCTTTGGTACATTTCTATAGCGAGACACAAAAAATGAAAATTCTACTGCACTTCTAAGTTCATTCAAAATTGTAGTAACTCAATCTTTGATAACGATATCCTGATACACATTCAGTTCGAGGCTAGTATAGTAAATGTATGTGAGTAGTAAGTAATGTTAATTACGAAAACAATAAAAACACGAATGGCCCCAAGGGCTTATATGTCACTGTTGTTCTTTTCCAAAATAACAACAAATCTGCAGCAGACGACTTTGAAAACACAATGCAAACCTATGGAAAAGGAAAGTAAATGTATAATTATTCCATTAAGTTGGAACATTGTGTGGTAAAAGGAAAAATCGCTCATTATGTCATTATGTCATAATGTTTTCAAAGGTTGTGTGCTGCATAGGCATCAAATTTCGTCTGCATATGGGAAAGATTAAGAAAAAGTATGCCTACACTGTAAGTAGATATCGCTGTTACAAGTGTGGTTTGTGTATATCCATTGGTTCTACTGGTTCTATTTCAAAGAGCTATAATTGACACTATCAAGATGTTGGCCCGTCTTAGATTAATGCATTACCCATCACCCTTGTCAAACATCGGGGCAATGTTTTCTCTCTCATTGATTTGTTTGTCGTTCGTAAGTTTTTCCTTCTCACTTAGATTGTGGCACAACGATAACTGTAATTGAATGTCAAACTAGTCTCGATGCCTGTTTTTGGTCAATCTCATTAAAACCAGACAAAATAACTTCGCCTTACGTATATTGGATCTGACGACAACGCCTAATAGGTCGCACCGAATTGACTTTATACATTTTAATATTCATTGAATTGGAACATTCGAAATTCACCGCGTCTCTGTCTTGTCCTCTGATTTTTGAGACTATTCGATTTTTTTAGAGTTTCGTTTGATGTTGTATATCACACTTCAGGCTTGTCCATACGGTTATTGACCGCTTCACATCAACTTTATTGGTGTAGCTATTTAACACCACACTTCAAGATTGTCGATTAGTCAATGAACAACACGCACCAACCTTGTCTTTGTAGCTGTTGAACACCACACATCAACATTATTGATGCAGCTATTTATAACCAAAGCCTGTATATGTAGCTATTTAACAACAAACCTCAACCAAATCGAATTAGCTATTTAAAACCAGGCTTCAATATTGTAGTTGTAGCTGTAATACACCACGCATCAAGCCTTTTCCTGTAACGGTTGAACACTACAGATCAACCTTACCCTATCGATGTAGCTTTTTTTTAACATTAATGTTAAAGCTTGTCGATGTAGCTATTTAACACCACGCATCAAACTTGTTTAAGCTGTAGAATACTACGCATCGACCTTTACGCTGTCGATGTTGAACACCAAGCATCAACCTTATCGATGTAGCTGGTAATGTGAAATCGGAGCCTTTTAAGCAATTTGATATCAAAGAATTATCAAGTAGTTCTGTTAATATTATTTGGCTAATCAAAACGTCAAAATTGTCTGATCTTATGCATGACTTTATAATTGGTTTTGTTTACATATCACCGGAAAACTCTTCAATTCCATCACAATTGAATCCGATAAGCAATTTTAAGCAAATTTTTGAACATTGTGAATGTATCTGTTGTGGTGATTCCAATGCATATATATCTATAACAGACGATTACATTGGATTACAGCCTTTAAACACCAGTGAATTTCCGTCTGATTATATTTACTATTATGTTTTACCAAAAATATCAAATTGTGACACAAGAAATATGAACGTTTATTGACTGTATTAGAAGAAACTATGTATATATGCTTACTAAGAAGAAGACTTCTCCCTATTCAGTATAATACTAGAAGGTATAACAATATACCATATGATCAGCGGTTCTGTCCAAAATATCAGAATTATATTGAGAATGAAGAACACTTTTTGTTTTATTGCACCACGCTTTAACCCTCACATCAAGTCGTTCTTTAAAGTTGTACACTCACTTACCTGTAAATATGTTTATAATCAATTAGAAATGCAAAAATTGTAAACATAGAGATCGTAAAATAGCTAAATGATTAATCTTCCATTCGATTCATTATTGTAATATATTCATAACTGAAACATTGCTAAACACCACACATCAACCTTATCGGTGTAGCTGCTGAACACAACGCATCAACTTTGTCGTTCTAGCTGTTAAACATCACGTATCATATGTGTCGGTCTAGTACATATTACGCACCAACTTTGTCGTTCTAGCTGTTGAACACCACGCATCAGCTCTGTCATTCTATCTGTTAATCATCACGCATCAACTGTGTCGTTCTAGTAAACATCACGCATCAACTTTGTCATTCTAGCTGTTAAACATCACGCACCACATGTGTCGTTCTAGTAAACATCACGCATCAACTCTGTCATTCTATCTGTTAATCATCACGCATCAACTGTGTCGTTCTAGTAAACATCACGCATCAACTTTGTCATTCTAGCTGTTAAACATCACGCACCACATGTGTCGTTCTAGTAAACATCACGCTTCAGCTCTGTCATTATATATGTTAATCATCACGCATCAACTGTGTCGTTCTAGTAAACATCACGCATCAACTTTGTCATTCTAGCTGTTAAACATCACGCACCACATGTGTCGTTCTAGTAAACATCACGCATCAACTCTGTCATTCTATCTGTTAATCATCACGCATCAACTGTGTCGTTCTAGTAAACATCACGCATCAACTTTGTCATTCTATATGTTAATCATCACGCATCAACTGTGTTGTTCTATTAGTTAAACATCACGCATCAACTCTGTCATTCTATCTGTTAAACATCACGAATCAAATTTATTGTTCTAACTGTTAAACATCACGCATCAACTTTGTCGTTCTAGCTGTTAAACATCACGCACCACATGTGTCGTTCTAGTAAACATCACGCATCAACTCTGTCATTCTATCTGTTAAACATAACGAATCAAAGTTATCGTTCTAACTGTTAAACATCCCGCATCAACTTTGTCGTTCTAGCTGTTAAACATCACGCACCACATGTGTCGTTCTAGTAAACATCACGCACCAACTTTGTCATTCTATCTGTTAAACATCACGCATCAAATTTATCGTTCTAACTGTTAAACATCACGCATCAACTTTGTCGTTCTAGCTGTTAAACATCACGCACCACATGTGTCGTTCTAGTTAACATCACGCACCAACTTTGTCTTTATACCTGTTGAACACCACGCATCAACTGTGTCATTCTAGCTGTTAAACATCACGCATCAAATTTATTTCTCTATCTGTTAAACATCACGCATCAACAGTGTCATTATATCTGTTAAACACGACGCATCAACTTTGCCGTTCTAGCAGTTAAACATTACGCATCAAATGTGTCGTTCTAGTAAATATCACGCATTAGCTTTGTCGTTCTAGCTGTTGAAAATCACGCACCAACTTGTGTTGTTCTACCTGTTGAACACCACGCACCAACTGTGTCATTATAGCGGTTAAACATCACGCATCAAATTTATCGTTCTATCTGTTAAACATCACGCATCAACTCTGTCATTATATATGTAAAACATCACGCATGAACTTTGTCGTTCTAGCTGTTAAACATCACACATCACATGTGTCGTTCTAGTAAACATCAGGCACCAACTGTGTCTTTCTACCTGTTGAACACCACGCATAAACTGTGTTTTTCTAGCTGTTAAACATCACGTATTAAATT
The DNA here is from genome assembly GCA_031761405.1 of Serripes groenlandicus. Lineage (NCBI taxonomy): Eukaryota > Metazoa > Mollusca > Bivalvia > Cardiida > Cardiidae > Serripes > Serripes groenlandicus. Next base: position 406,449 of record JASEVX010000147.1, read on the forward strand.
TATTGTTCTATCTGTTAAACATCACGCATCAACTCTGTCATTCTATCTGTTAAACATCACGCATAATTTTGTCGTTCTAGCTGTTAAACATCACGCACCACATGTGTCGTTCTAGTAAACATCACGCATCAACTCTGTCATTCTATCTGTTAAACATAACGAATCAAAGTTATCGTTCTAACTGTTAAACATCCCGCATCAACTTTGTCGTTCTAGCTGTTAAACATCACGCACCACATGTGTCGTTCTAGTAAACATCACGCACCAACTTTGTCATTCTATCTGTTAAACATAACGCATCAAATTTATCGTTCTAACTGTTAAACATCACGCATCAACTTTGTCGTTCTAGCTGTTAAACATCACGCACCACATGTGTCGTTCTAGTTAACATCACGCACCAACTTTGTCTTTATACCTGTTGAACACCACGCATCAACTGTGTCATTCTAGCTGTTAAACATCACGCATCAAATTTATTTCTCTATCTGTTAAACATCACGCATCAACAGTGTCATTATATCTGTTAAACACGATGCATCAACTTTGCCGTTCTAGCAGTTAAACATCACGCATCAAATGTGTCGTTCTAGTAAATATCACGCATTAGCTTTGTCGTTCTAGCTGTTGAAAATCACGCACCAACTTGTGTTGTTCTACCTGTTGAACACCACGCACCAACTGTGTCATTATAGCGGTTAAACATCACGCATCAAATTTATCGTTCTATCTGTTAAACATCACGCATCAACTCTGTCATTATATATGTAAAACATCACGCATGAACTTTGTCGTTCTAGCTGTTAAACATCACACATCACATGTGTCGTTCTAGTAAACATCAGGCACCAACTATGTCTTTCTACCTGTTGAACACCACGCATAAACTGTGTTTTTCTAGCTGTTAAACATCACGTATTAAATTTATTGTTCTATCTGTTAAACATCACGCATCAACTCTGTCATTCTATCTGTTAAACATCACGCATAATTTTGTCGTTCTAGCTGTTAAACACCACGCATCAAATGTGTCGCTCTGGTAAACATCGCGCATCAACTTTGTCGTTCGAGCTGTTTAACAACACGCACCAACAGTGTCGTTCTAGTAAACACCACGCACCAATGTTGTTGTTCGAGCTATTTAACATCATACACCAAATGTATCGGTCTATCTGTTAAATATCAAGCATCCACTTTGTCATTCTATCTGTTAAATATCACGCATCAACTCTGTCTATTCTATCTGTTTAACAACACGCACCAACAGTGTCGTTCTAGTAAACACCACGCACCAATGTTGTTGTTCGAGCTGTTAAACATCATACACCAAATGTATCGGTCTATCTGTTAAATATCAAGCATCAACTTTGTCATTCTATCTGTTAAACATCACGCACCAACAGTGTCGTTCTAGTAAACACCACGCACCGATGTTGTTGTTCGAGCTGTTAAACATAATACACCAAATGTATCGGTCTATCTGTTAAATATCAAGCATCAACTTTGTCATTCTATCTGTTAAACATCACGCACCAACAGTGTCGTTCGAGCTGTTAAACAACACGAACCAACATTGTCGTTCTAGTTGTCAAACATCACGCATCAGCCTTGTTGTTTTAGCTGTTGAATAACATGCATCAACCTTATTGATGTAGCTACATGTATTCATAACCAAGATTTTAATCTTGTCGATTAAGCGGTTACACATTACATATCAGACGCGTTGATATATCTATTTAACATTACGTTTAAAACTTGCCAATGTAGATATTGAATACCAGTCTTCCGCCTGGTCGATATAGCTGTTGAAGAACACCAGTCGTCAGCCTTGTCGTTGTTGTGCTTGTTGATTCAATTTAACTTGTTTGTATTGCAATTGTAATTATTATTATCAAAGCATGATTGTTTTGATCAGATCAGAAGCGCACTACAGATTTTACTTACAAGTTACACATATTTTTTATACAAATCATGTCCAAATTGAAACGTTTAACCCTTTCCCGCATACGACCATTCTGCAGCAAACAACATTGAAAATATCAAGGCAAGAATATAGAAAATATCTATAAGTTAAAGAATATTTATTGAAAAGAGCTGACATCATTCATAAGTCGCCAGCTCTAGATGCGCCAGAATCTTATAGGGTTACTCATTTGACGTGGGATAACCACAAACCTCAATTGAATACTAGTAACAAGAAACATAACTCACTGTTTTAAATCTTACCTGTATTTTGTCACACAATGCAGTTACATCGTTTCTTTGTCATCTTGTACCTGACCCCCGGTAGCTATGATGGTTAATATTCAAGGGGTTGTGAGTTCGAACACCAGGTCTGTCTACATTCTTTTCGACGTATCACAAAAGTTAATGCAACACGCTATTCGGTTTCCACAAACATTTGCTAATGGTATATTTTGAAATGCAGTCAGATGCTTTAACAGACAGCGTTAAGAGCACTTGTGTGAAAAAGCAAGGAATCACTTTGATCAGTTAACTGGACGCCGTGGTGTTACTGATAAATGGTTGAAAACGTTGTTATAATCTATCAATTTATTTCATTATCCTTTACCGGATACAGACGATAGATGACGACTTTTTACCTAACGCTAAGTAATACTTATATACTTAAAAACATATTTCATAATTTGTGTGTCCCTAATATTGTGTAAAACATGAATGGTGGAATATATTTAAGTAAAGCATGAATGGTGGAATATATTTAAGTAAAACATGAATGGTGGAATATATTTAAGTAAAACATGAATGGTGGAATATATTTAAGTAAAACATGAATGGTGGAATATATTTAAGTAAAACATGAATGGTGGAATATACTTAAGTAAAACATGAATGGTGGAATATATTTAAGTAAATGATTATGTTGACATAAATAGTTACCCTGCTAACCAACAATACTTGTAACGAAATGAAATATTTTGGCATTTTTATGAGGAAAAAAACCATGATGAAATATGCTCTTAAGTTTGTAAGTATAATTTAGCGCTAAGTAAGATTGGTGTAATTAGAGCCAGTACTCCACAGAGTATTTTCCCCGTGCAACTAGCTACCTTCCAGCAACAACTGTTAAGCCCATCGCTAGAAGACATATGCCGCTTATCACAATGATTTGTGTCAATCATTGAACAAAATCAATTGCTGGGAGGGGGCTTTAAGTCACAATTGACGAGAAATGATTCATACATCAGTGATTTAATTTAATAAGGGCAATTACTCCTATTCATGAATCATGTGATAACGTGAGGACGAGTCGTCTCCCGTTATTCAAAAGTATTCAATCCACAGCTGAGTAAACAGTAATGCAGTTTAACAGTGTGGACAACAATACAGTTAAACAGCGTAGAATAACAATACGGTTAAACAGCGTAGAACAACAATACAGTTAAACGGCGTAGAACAACAATACAGTTAAACAGTGTGGACAACAATACAGTTAAACAGTGTGGACAACACTACTCTTAAACAGCGTAGAACAACAATACAGTTAAACAGTGTAGAACAACAATACAGTTAAACAGCGTAGAAAAACAATACAGTTAAACAGAGTAGAACAACAATACAGTTAAACAGCGTAGAACAACAATACAGTTAAACAGCGTAGAACAACAATACAGTTAAACAGAGTAGAACAACAATACAGTTAAACAGCGTAAAACAACACTACATTTAAACAGAGTAGAACAACAATACAGTTAAACAGCGTAAAACAACAATACAGTTAAACAGCGTAGAACAACAATACAGTTAAACAGCGTAGAACAACAATACAGTTAAACAGCGTAGAACAACAATACAGTTAAACAGCGTAGAACAACAATACAGTTAAACAGCGTAGAACAACACTACAGTTAAACAGTGTAGAACAACACTACAGTTAAACAGTGTAGAACAACAATACAGTTAAACAGCGTAGAACAACAATACAGTTAAACAGCGTAGAACAACAATACAGTTAATCAGCGTAGAACAATAATACAGTTAAACAGTGTAGAACAACAATACAGTTAAACAGCGTAGAACAACAATACAGTTAAACTGTGTAGAACAACAATACAGTTAATCAGCGTAGAACAACAATACAGTTAAACAGCGTAGAACATCAATACAGTTAAACAGAGTAGAACAACAATACAGTTAAACTGTGTAGAACATCAATACAGTTAAACAGAGTAGAACAACAATACAGTTAAACTGTGTAGAACAACAATACAGTTAAACAGAGTAGACAACAATACAGTTAAACAGCGTGGAACAACAATACAGTTAAACAGCGTAGAACAACACTACAGTTAAACAGTGCAGACAACAATACAGATAAACAGCGTAGAACAACAATACAGTTAAACAGCGTAGAACAACAATACAGTTAAACAGTAGAACAACAATACAGTTAAACATAGTAGGCAACAATACAGTTAAACGGCGTGGAACAACAATACAGTTGAACAGCGTAGGCAACAATACAGTTAAACAGCGTAGAACAACAATACAGTTGAACAGCGTAGACAACAATACAGTTAAACAGTGTAGACAAGAATGCAGTTAAACAGCGTAGACAACAATACAGTTAAACAGTGTAGATAACAATGCAGATAAACAGTGTAGACAACAATGCAGTTAAAATAGTGTAGACAACAATGCAGTTAAACAATGTAGACAACAATACAGTTGAATTATCGTATCATCCTCAAATTCCCTTTAACGATGAATTTATGGTATGTTACGATCGTATTGCCAGTAATAGAGTATTTGATTCAAACAACATTATTTTGGCAACAAACCCCACCAAAATAGCCTTAAATTAAGGGCGATTCTGATCCATAAAGACTCATCGTTGGTCACGTAGTATTAGCCTCATATTAAACAGGGAGACAAAACATCATTTACTATGTGGCATGTTGTCAGTTGTTAATAAAACTGTGAAAACTATGAGGCGTTTCTTACTCCAACCATGTGTAGTGGTAAGATGATTAAATACATTATTGCATATCTTAAAGCAATATAATTGCTCAAACTTCTCGTTTATTTGTAACCTTGAATGACAAAAAGAACCAACAAATATTATAGTGTACATTAAATGAACACGTATTTCAATAAACGAACCAAGAAACATAAAGCGGGTAAAAAGAAATATCGAACACAACCTGCATACATTTCTGTCCGCACTCGATTGTTTTATAGCAATGACATACGGTAATGCCGCATTCAGTTGTTACACAACTTCGACCATTATTTTTTTAATAGTGGCATTCATTTTTTAATTACATGTACCGAATGTGTCTACCATGCCACATATTGTAATATGAAAAGGGTATAATTGCAACAGGTTATCGGATTTGATTTTGACATTGAAATGTTTTCTTGACCTTTCGTGTACATGTATATTGCTTCGTTGCGACACGTCAACTAACCAAACTAACAATGGTCATCGTTTGTCCCAATTAAAAACTTGAGCCGTCCCGCGAGAAAACCAACATTATGACATCTGCGTAATGTATAGACCTAGATCAGCCCGCGCAGTCCGCGTAGACTGATTCGGGCCGACTGTCCGGATTAGCCTGCGCGGTATGCTTAGGCTGATCCGGGTCGATACTTTACGCAGAGTCCACAATGTTGGTTTTCACGAGGTACGGCTCACTTGGTGAAATATATTCTGCATAATACCAAAGTAACACTCATTAGCAAAAACAGGTACATGTAATTAAAGTACATAAACGACATACATGTTGTGTTGCAAATCACACATTGGGTGAACATTTGTGTAGATCAATGAAGGATTGGGGGAGTAACGCAACAGACAAACTAACTTTGGCAATTATTATATTCATTTAACATTAACCTATATTCATTGAAATCCTTTATGATACTCTAATGTCTTATCAAAAAGGAAAGTTCAAAACGTGACAACCTTTAAAGTGAACGCTTTGTAACATTGAACAAATCTGCAGCTGTCAAACTTTCGAAAATGTCGAGTCAAAAACATTGAGACAATCTGTAAATGAGGATATAAATACTGAAAATGTTGAAGATAATGTGACAAAAGGAGAAATTGATGCTTCTGATCAATTACTCCATTTGCCATAATGTTTTCAAACGTCGTCTGCTGCAGAACCGTCATAAAGCATATGTATGTAGGAATGGGTTTAACCAGTACAATAGATAAGAACTAGTTTAGTCTCGGCCAGATCGTAATTACGTTGTATAGTTATATCAAAAGTTTCTCCACTTCAACAAAGTAAGTTCAGTTCTAAAGCTTTATTGATTGTAAATACGGTTCCATTATACATGTATCATATAATTGATATTATTGTTATTAATACCGTCGTCATTATTGTTTTTTACATCATTAGAATCCGCGTAATTTTTATTAGCGTCAATATAATCATTTATTTATTTATTATAACAATGGTTATTATTGGTGTTGTTATAGAGATATATTATGGGAATACTTGTTATTATTATTATTAGCATAGGTATAGGAGAAAATAATCAAACGTCCATAAGTTTTCGTTTGGATAAGTCAGTTATATTTAAGGTCATATAGAAGGGTTCCTTTTCTTGGTGGCTTTGGTTTGGTTAAAATAATCTATACAGCATAATTATTCTGAAAGTGCGAAACATTTGGTTCTGATAGGAAAACAACCTTTGTTGTCGAGACACGTAAAGCAATCACCAGTTAGCTATTATTGTTTACATTTCAGCTTTCTCCGCAATGATGGAATGGGTATGGTTATCAAGGATAACATTGGTAATAGTTGTTTGCAATGTTACGATGCCAGGTAAACCAACACCACTTTCTGATTGTAACAGAGACATATAGATACAGAGATACGCAACTGAGACTAAAAAGAACAAATCTCGCGTGTGTGGCGAGATGTGTTAGTCATGTAACTAATGCATCAATTATTCGTGTCTCCTGTATAATACCACCCGCTGATTAGGGTTGGGTTAAGTAACTTCGATATATGTAATTATATGTCTCTGTAATGGCCCGATCACACTGGGCCGAATGCCATTCCATTTGCTTTCCGAATAGGAATTTCGGTGTTCGGGGAGCGAACGGATAATATTCGGGAAGCATTCGGTGCGTTCTAGGAGCATACTGGCTGTTCGGCTCCGTACGGATGCATACGGAACGGCATTCAGTATAAAAAATATGCCTTTATATTGTTAAAGGGTATAGTCATGCAACACTGACAACAAACTCGTTTGAATTCTTGCCCTTGAACGTTATTCCACAATCCAATTCAATTTCCTTTCAATGTATGTGTTAAGATTGTCTACTACCTATACTCATTTATGAATTGTCCATTGCATTTACTCTGCTTTTGAAAATGAGTGCTTCTTCAACTAATAATAAAAGCTAATGGGAATGTCCCAAAACAGGTAGCTTATGACAAATGTGTGTATGAAAATTCAAATGAATAATTAAACTTACATGTAAAATTTCATACTTAAAATACTTATAATTTCAGCTTTTGCTTTGGTCTGTCACCATTGTAATAATGTGACATCGCCGAAATTATGTAATGCAGTGACAACATGTTCAAGCGGAGAGGTAAATACGTGTTATGTTTGTGCCTTAAACTAATCCTTTCATCTATAGCGATTTTCGAATAAAAGTGCGTGTTAATTATCATAATCGTCTGATATATATTTATTCAATGTGTGAAAGAGTTAATATAGCATCTAACCTTAGGATGTCTCTTTTGTCATGTACGCCAATTGACCAGTAAGCTGAAGCTTTGATTTGTTTTTCCCAGTTTCCCTTTACCGCATGTAAATTAATTAACCTGCATGTTGAAATACGAGGGGCGTTCAGGGACCTGCGAGTATGGATGGAACAAACGCTGAACTACATTCTCTTTTCAAGAAATCCTGATCAAGGGTTATACGACAGTAAGCGGCGTAATGCTCATCAGTCAATCAGCATTGATTGATTGATTGGTTTTTTTACGCCCCATTCAACACTTTTTTCGGTATATATCACGGCGTTTCCTGGCTAAGTATCAAGTACTACTGGTCCATTTATCCTGACACACGCCAGTCAGTCGTAGTGCTACCCCCACAACACTGAGCCCCAAAGAAAGCAGTCATTACTACCATTTTAAAGTATTTAGTATTACCCACCCGGGGATCGAATTCGCGACTTCCCGCATCGGGGCGTACGCTCGATTAATACACCAACGTGGCGGTCCTCAATCAGCATTGAAAACTATTGCATGAACACAATTTCACACGTTGCAATATGTTTCCTTATAACTTGGACTGCATTGATTTTTTGCTCATCGAACTCACAATACTAACGCACTCTCACAATAATATACCCGTGTGCCATCTACGGAGGTTCATAACATATATATGTAAATGGACGTAATAGCAATCCCTTCTTGGCACTCAGGCTTGTAGGGTTAGCATTACGACTGGCTCGCTGCTGTTAGGATAAATGGCCCAGTAGTAACTGAAAACATATTTAAATCTGTGAAAAACACCACACACACTAGCAAACTAAGTTATTCACCAGCGGTACTTTTTTAAATATATATAGCAAGATCTTCTCTGTTTTATCCACGTAGACTATTAGTCATTTTTAATCGTATTTTCACAAGTCCTTTGGCTAGAATACGTAGCACGAAGAGAACGTAACGATTTGTTATTTGAAACTCCGATATCAAAATGTAATTGACAGACTATAACAAATTGTATTTATTGTATTCCGCCCATCTAGCTGACTATATTATGTACAAGGCAGCACATATCGCCTCTGTTATTCATTGGTTAGAGCGTCCGAATTTGGAGCTTTGGGGGATCATAGTTAAATTTCCGGTCGGGTCATACCAAAGACCTACATATTTGAAATGGCCATAACTTTACACAGACACAAAAAATCCTTACGAAATATATTGCAATTATACGTTGTATTTTTTTCTTGTATAGGCTGTAGTTTCCTCGTGCTGCCTCTATTGTCAATTCTTCCAGAATCTTTGCAGCGACAGGGCTTTATTAACGACCCCAGTAAAACACATTAAGAAATATTTGACAGTTTAAATGAGCTCAGTTTCAGGATGTCCATCCATAGAACATTTGTTGTCGGTTTAGATCCAGTAAATACATGCAGCTACATGAAGCCTAATCTCAATCGGCTCCGATCACAAATTCTACACAAAAGTATTCGCAAACTTTCCGCGGAAAGAAATACAACTAACCTTACATTCGGATAAGTTGTCACGAATGCACAGTTACATCTTCCATCCTGACACATGCATGTATGTTGTATGATGCTATCGTTGTATAGAGACTTTAACCTACTTATGATTAAAAAAAACACATGTTGTTTATTATATTAGCATCTTATCTTAATCGGTTCCGATCACAAATTCTACACAAAAGTATTTGCAAGCTTTCCGCGGAAAAAAATACAACTAACCTTACATTCGGATAAGTTGTCACGAATGCACAGTAACATTTTCCATCCTGACACATGCATGTATGTTGTATGATGCTATCGTTGTATAGAGACTGTAACCTATTTATGATTAAAAAAACACATGTTGTTTATTATGTTAGCATCTTACCTTGCTACCTAAAGAAAACTATTCATGTTTCTGCAAATTGTGTTTGTAATCAATGGATAGGATAAACACTCTTTATACACATTATGCCAAAATTCTTTCTTAGATAGCACAGTTTCTGTTTGAATAAGCCTTAATAATATATACATGCAAAAACACATACATATATATGCAATTGTTCTTTTATTTTTAATCAGAACTGTTTCACCGATGGATTTGATGGTGATACTACTAATCATGTCGTGTTCAATCTTGGATGTAGACCAACAGCTGTAAGTTTAATCATGCAATCATTTGCAACTTCCACTTGTGCAGTTTAAAACGTAATCCTTGTTGTTAACATATCCCACCTAAATCTGACTTTTTCTTTGTAAAAATGTGAACTACAACGTTGTAAACTTGCATGCAATGGTTTAAATATTGGGAATAACACAATTGATGTAGAAACAGGTGTAAAGAATGATGACATACGAACTCAGGAATCAACCATATGAGCCCCGGATCGATTGCCATCATCGACTGAGCTATCGCAACTCGATGCAGTTTACGTTAAAAAGAGATGCGAGCCTACAATAGTTTAGTTGAATTCGTAAACATGAAAATAACCCAGAAGAAAGAGAGTTTGCATAATTGCTAATGTACTTTATCAAGTAATTGCTAATGTACTTTATCAAGTAATTGCTAATGTACTTTATCAAGTAATTGCTAATGTACTTTATCAAGTAATTGCTAATGTACTTTATCAAGTAATTGCTAATGTACTTTATCAAGTAATTGCTAATGTACTTTATCAAGTCATCTTTACATGCATATAGGAGTGTTTCAAGCCACACCAACAGTCGGTCTCCACCATCATAGGTAAACGTTCAACAGTCACCGCCAATATGAGCTGTGGACAGTGTTGCGGAACTGACGAATGCAATACACACCTGTGTGCGTCTGACGCCTTAGTGAATGGTTTGTTCATCTATTCCTTAGTTTTGAAATATAACATGTTAGTGATGTCGTCTATCCTGATTTAAATTCCGGTGTACATCATCACTCTAAATTGAATTTAAACTGTAAAGGTATTGCTTCATTATATGTTTACATTAAAATAAGTACTCACATACAAGTGTCTGTGCGCGTTTAAATAGTTTATTACATATTTATGGCATTCATTTGTCGTTAAGTCTTATTCTTCATTTAGATTCTTCAGAAACATTTATTTTTCTTCATGAATTCGCTTTTTATAATAATTACCTCTATATATCACAGAAATATGAGAAGTTTTCTTTTTAAGGTCAATTATATTAATATATGTTATGTATGTTTTTCTTTCGGTATAAAACTGGTAAAATATTATAAACGTGTCATTATAAAACATCATGCATTGTAAATGTTCATACAAATAGAATTAACTAGAAATAGAACAGAATCTGATGATTTACTAAATAAGGTTTTCGGACCCAAAACAAAAAAGATTAATTGGATGTTTAAATTCGATATTGATTAGAATTAGTTTTGAAAATTGAAGTGACTTAACATAAGAATGGATCCAGGGCGAGATCTATTCATTCAATAAATATTAGAAAAAAGTTCCTATTCTCTGTTAAAAACCGACTGGGCTATCTCGACATCGATATTTAAATCACATATGGTAACGTATTTATTTGGTTAAGTCAAATATGTTTATTATGTTTGAACGACATGCTACGATGCAAAATCGATACGAAATAATATACTGACATGTTCCATTGAAAATCAAACCCATTCCTATGGAAAGTAAAAATACGCCGTTAAAGACTGAGATAATCGGTATTGTGCTACTACTTCCGGTTAGTTTGTATTAATAACAGTAGACACGTGATTGATAGTTGATAATCTAACCTTCATATGCTCATATAATTGACATTTCTGATAATATTTACACCTTTGAACGCGAGTTATACAACATATGTTAGTTAATTGTTGTCTTTGTTTGAAACTTATAACGAATAGACCAATTATCCAGTTGTACACGCATATGTGCAGTCTATGTATCTATGTTTATTCTTTTCTATACATTTTAGCTTAAACGTCTCAATGAATATGTAAGACATTGTCCAAATTCAAAGTGGTGGTATCAGATGCAGACATGCATCGAGATAAGGTAAATAGTCTATTAGCTTAACGTTCAGATACCCAACAAGGTTATCAACGAAGTGTAAGAAAAGTTGACGAGTATTTTTCAAAATTATGTAAACTTTAAAGTTAGTCAAACCAAACAATTTTTCCAACTTGCAAAGTTAATGAGTAAAGCGGCGCAGTGTTGTTCGTTTTTACAGAAAGGAAATAGTATTCCACACAATCCTCATTGATATGCTAATGCTAGCTTTAAGTTTTCTATAGCTAACTCAAGAGAATGCGCTGACGACCCAGCCGTTGACTGTCTTACAATTAGCGGACTCTTCAATATATGTGCAGATGTGATGCATGCAAAGAAAACTTGTAAAAAGCACTGTGGTCTGTGTGAAGTAGGTAAGTACGATGTGTTAACCCAGTATTTAGCGCTCATATGAGTTGTTGCTATATCAATTATTCATCAAATAGTAACAGTAATAATTTTGTTCTGTAGAATTATACTTTGACGAACGTTATGATACCTTTTTTGGATATGAGCAACCACTATGTATCCTCTTTCTTGCTTGTTATTAATCTTGGTGATGCATGATTGTGCATTTCCCGTATGCCTGCTGTAGGTGATTGAGTAATATAATAGTTTTACTACTTCAGCAGATTGCATTTTGAAAGGAGGTTTTTTACGTCATTTATGTCGTCATAACAATAGTTCATGTATTTGAATTAATGAAAAACTTGCATACCTTCTTTTCAAAATGACCTTCATTGTTCTGTATCCCTCATCTGAGATATTTTGTTGGTTTTTAGTAAGAAGGTAATATGATAATTAAAACTGCCTTCATGTTAAGGTTTAGGAACCGTATCATGAAGTAAAGCGAACGGTTTGAATAATTGAATTGGAAGGCTACACAAGGGTCATTTGTACAAATACATTTTTAAATTAGGACAGTAACTCTGGTGACCATTTAATGCAGCGAAATGGAACCGTTTGAACGAATTTGGAAGAAAGTAACTTGAGGACCAAATCGCGAGTGATCACAATAAATCCTGTCAGTGTATACGTAAAGTGAAGTTTATTTTCTATCCATTGCACAATTATCTGTGAACTGCTGTTTCATTTCCGTATGTGTCTACTGTACCAATTGGATTACTGTGAATGCATTTAAAAATGATACTGTGAATGCTATAAAAATGATATTTGATCGAACTCGCTAGCAATGTACAACTAACCAATACAATACAAACGCAACATATTGGTGTCAATTGTAGCCGGTAACTGGTCAAACTGGACGACATGGTCCAGTTGTGCTAGCACTTGTGGACACAGTCAGAAGACACGGACTAGAACATGTACTAATCCACCTCCGCTAAATGGTGGCGCTGACTGTACGGGAAATGGAACTGAAACTGATAACTGCAACACCGGAGAACACTGTCCAGGTAGGTACTGGTAGGCCAGTGTATAACTCGACTTTATTGTCCTGATTTTTGATATTTGAGCAACGATGTATGATATTACAACATGTCTTGGTTGTCATAAATGTGTAATATGTGTGCAGTTGGCGAAATGTGTGCACTTTACTGTTGGTGAAAATGACATAGCTATCTGACATTAGCGGGTACACAATTGGTGTAAATGTCTTTCTGACAAAGCAATAATACTGTCAAATAAATAGTGTTGACCAATACAATGGACTATATCGTAAATAGGTTAATGAAAGTTTACCATGTGTTTATACACAGAGAGATAAAAACATGAACCCAGTCCGGGGCTCAAAACCATGACCTCTAGCGTTCAGGGCGAGTACCGTCTGAGATACATGCGGATACTTATATAGCTGCATATATTCCCTTTCCAGGAAAATGCTCCACTTCAGAACAAGTTGGCCAATGTTTTATCCTGAATCGGTTGGGCAGGTAGTTTTCGGAATATAATATTGACGCTTCCAATAAAAAACCTTAGTACTTAATATCTATTCAATACTTTAGATTTTGTTGATTTTTCTAGTTCACGGTCATTGGACTACTTGGTCTCCGTGGGGTGTGTGTAGCGTCACCTGTGGTATTGGTCTAGAGCGTCGAGATAGAAGTTGTTCAAATCCTTACCCAGCTTATGGAGGGGATTACTGTTCAGGCGACACAAGAGACGACAGACATTGCTTTGTGAAGACTTGCACAGGTAATACATACACGCTTAGTAGTATACAGCTTCGGATGGGACTTTCGGAATGACTGGTATTTAAAGAATAGGTCGGTTATATCCATTAAAAAAATACAATATAGTAATACCCTCGATTTCTGTTCATGATTTCAAAAAGTATTGATCATAGATATACATTATGCACAACAAATATGTCAATCGACAACACAAGTTAAAACTGACAAGGTATTTAAACATAATATTTTAAGATGTGCGGTACCCATGAATATGTTTGCTGAATTAAAAATTGTTTTATATAACATTAAATAGACGGAGGATGGAGCTTCTGGTCGAGATGGGACTCGTGTAGTGCTGCATGTGGTACAGGACTGGCACATAGACATCGCAAATGTAACAATCCGACACCCTCGCAGTTTGGCAAAAACTGTGAAGGGGATGCTACGGACTCAGAACTATGCTTCTTGACATCATGTCATGGTAAGTTAATTAGTTTTCTGCAATGTGTAGATATATCTTTCCAAACAAATCATAAATGGTTTATTTGTATCTACATGAAGAAGTGCTCGTCAAATGTCTGTGTCCTACTTTAAATGTACAGAACTTTATTAAATATCTCCGTAAATACATAAATGTACAACATGACGAAATGAAACATTACAGTATAGTAAGAAATATATGGTAAATGTTGTCATGTGGTCCCATATTGGAGAAGAAAGTGTATATGGCTGTACTAATTCATCTATGGTTATTTTTCTTATGAAAAACTAATTGTGTACATGAAGTCAATTTCAAGACGGGGTTTCTATTGATGGGTAAATCCCATACACAATTCGTTAACTTGGAGTTGGGGAACGTTATTGATAGGTTACAAACTGCGTCTTGTTAAACGTATATCCTTTGCTTATGTCTTTCCATATATCTTAAGGAATAAAAAGTTGTGTGTTAAGGTTTTTAATACCTTTTTCCATGTGTTATGACATTGAAAGAGTCATCTTTAAATAAGAACCTAACTCGGTATTCTACTTAAACTATAAGTTATATTTGCTGTGTACCATAGCCATGCTTATCGATGATTTAAGACATATAAATATTTCATCGATGAATGTTATCATGATAAAACAATTGTTTTTATGAAGACATGATTACATGTGTTTAAGTCATCGTTTACCTAAGGGTTGCTACAATGAACGGCGTAAAACTATATAATACTGGGAAGCTGTTCTATTCTGGTTGTTGTTACGTCAGAGATGAGTCGTGTCAATGTCATGTGCTTTAGTACACACAATTCCGTTCATGTAAAACGAGTTAAAGTTTAAGATACGAAATGTTTGCACAAGATCGAGAAATATTTAAACTTGCATGTATAGGCGCTAACGTGAATGTTGAATATTATTCTTATGTTGATATAATGTAAGTACACTGTATTCGATGGATACTACAATCAAAAAAATAAGTATGCATTTGATGAGTTCTATTGCATTCTGAACCACATTCTCTTGGTCTCTCATTCCTGTGTCTAAATGCACCCGCACATAAACAATACACAAAAATTCACTAGGTAAAATAATATTTATATAACTTTCGATAAATTCAACATTGTACTTAATGTACAACTGTACTTTCGAAGTGTCTTCTGCGGATTATAAATAGGTCGTTTATATTTTGTCTGATATGAAACAGATGGACGTTGGAGCACCTGGTCGAAATGGGACACGTGTAGTGCTATATGTGGTACAGGTCTGACACATAGACGCCGCCGATGTAATAATCCGACACCCTCGCAGTTTGGCAGACACTGTGAGGGGGATGCAACTGACTATGAACTATGTCACAGGGGATTATGTGCTGGTAAGAATCTGATGATTATATGCTCTTTACAATTCATGCTATAGCATACTATTATATATATTTGTATGGATATATGTCTTTTTGGTAAGACTTACTAAATAGTGTTCTCTCATGACTTGTGTAATCGTCTTTTGTGTAGAGAAAGTAAAATGTTGGTATTCTTGGACACATACAAACGTGTGTTCCAAACGAGGTAATTGATAAATGGTGTGCACTGTTTTTCTGAGACTATTATAAACGCCTATTTATTCTTCTGTTTACAGTCTGTCGCATGAATTATTGAGATGAATAAACGGCAGCAGTTTCAAAAACATCCGCCATATGTGCCATAGAGCCGCGATAGCTCAGTTAGTTACGACAATGGCTCTCAATATCGGGTCTTAAAGTGGAACCTTGGCTAGGCCATTCATTATATCCGATAATTGATAACATTCAATGCGACTAGTGTTATTGTTCGTCCTTCAATGGGCTAAATTGATTATGTTGGAAGGTAGCCAGTTTCCTTTAAAGATCGTTGTGGTGTATTTATGTGCGATACAATCAAGAAAATACACGTTAAGTGAATTTGGCGCAGTGAAAAAACACATATATGAAAAAAAAGAAATGGAAATATGTTTGCTTAAACAATCCATATCCATAAGCTTCTATTGGTAGTTGAATGTTTACGGGTATCTTTCTATGCTATTTAGCAGTGAGACGTTTTAATTGGCCGTCAAATTAATCCAGGTATAAGTTTTGCACCATAAGTTTATTGATATCAATTCAAAAGGATATGAATCAAATAAACATTATAAATATTGCAGTTTAATTCCATTTTGCGAGCAACCATTTATAAAAAGAAACTGTGGAACACTACAACCTTTTTGTATTTTCCATATTTCGCTTGTTAATATCGGTTATCTTTATATATACAGACGATGGAAAATGAGCATCATGGAATCACAAGGAAATACTGTTATGCCATAGTGCATGTTCTTGTAATGTTTATCTAATTAATGCGTTACATTTATGAAAATTGTAAAGATTAGATTCATACACACTATTCTCAAAACTAACCCCAGAATGCCAACAAGGAGTGCTTGCTTTAAGTTTTTCAAATGTTATTCGAAACCTTTAACTGGTGGCGAACCGGTCTTGAGACCGTTAATCTCGCATGTAGGTATTCAATGCACCAATTGCAGCAATGTTTGAAAACAATGATTTGTTTAGTCTATTCGCCTTCGGCGAATGGTTGCTGGAAATCGTGAATACAATTTACAGCAACCGAACCCGACCGGCTGGCGAACAGCGGACGAGACATAACGCACGGGAATAGTATGCGCTTGCAACACGTACATACATGTGAATGACACATGAACAATAAAAGACGCCATTTCAAGCTATTACACTTAATTACAATTTATATGTTTAAATATTAGGCTATTATATCATTATATAATTCAATTTTATTGATAATGTCTTCTAATGATGTCATCTGGCTCATGTATAAGGTGAATGACGTTGTGTTATACGACAAACGTGGACTAAAGAATTCTAACTGTTATCCCATATTTCTTGCATTTTACTATTTACCTTTTAATGTAAGAGTAACAAAGTCTCCTTAAACGGCGATAATAACTTATAACCTATTTTAAGAAGATTTGTACTAATTGAGGATTGACCGCTGTTTCAATACACACGATAGGACAACATGTATGCAAACTGCCATGTTTTGTGGAAAAAAAAACATAGTTGTGTTTG
Organism: Serripes groenlandicus; assembly: GCA_031761405.1. NCBI lineage: Eukaryota > Metazoa > Mollusca > Bivalvia > Cardiida > Cardiidae > Serripes > Serripes groenlandicus. Next base: position 423,891 of record JASEVX010000147.1, read on the forward strand.
ATGTGAAAATCGTTGTTTTATTTGGTTCTAGCGATGTAAATTCAGATAACATTCAGCAATTAAATGCAGAAGGCTACATTCAAGACAATTGTGAAATATAATTGTTATAGACAAGTACACTGGCATTGTTTTTCTACTTTTAGCTTCAAACAATATCCTTAACCATAATATCGATATCAACCAACTTCACAGTAATGCTCCTTGTGTGGTCCTCTATCAAATTGTTTTTATGTGTTAGTGCTTTTTTTCAAATGATCTTTACTGAAAAGCTGATTCATGGCAGTATTAACTCCATGAAGTTTTATTCCCAATTAATTTCCCCGATAAAAGAATTTGTACATTTGCTACAAAACTATAACTCAGGTGATCGATTTAGGGCTATATTGGTCCTCTTGTTTCAGTTTTTCATCCAGTCTCTTGCCAAATATATGTACAGCAAAATTGGTAATGCAGATAGCTTTTGACCTGCAGTAGTGCACTGTACATCAGCCGTAACTAGTGGCCTTATTTTAACATGTTGTCTATATTTTCATGGTCTGTCAAATTGAACTCAAAACAAACAAAAACAGCTTTGAGTTGTTTATGGTCACAGAAAATCAATTTAGATCAGCTTGCCGGGCAGGCAATTTTATCGAGGGAATTTCAGATGAATACATATGACCGAAGTTGTCTCACATTTGAAACTATTAACTTTGTTGAAAGCATTGTTTATGAAGTTGAATAGACTGATTGGTTACCAAAACATTGTTTGCTTCTAGCAAAATTGACACATTAAAAGCCATTTTCAATACAACATATATTTTCGGAAATTGAAAGTAAAATTCACTGCGGATAAATGTGACCTCATATGTCCAAAATGAAGGTCAACTAACAGTACGGCTCAAGGATTTTTTTAAAAAAAACGCTCACTCCCGCGGGCTGATAAGGCAGCCCCAAGGCGTTCCTGATTACCTATATGCGATTTCACCCCTACAATAACCCCGCGATCCCGCGGAGTTTGATCATTTACCTATTACAGTCCGCGGGGAGAAATCCGATAATGATTTATGACGTAACGATGATTGACAGCTCGGATTTTATTTAATTATATTTTTTGAGTAAGTTATTCTGACTCGATATATTGAAGTGTTGATGCTTATTCCCAATTCTAATATTTGTCATTATGACCACGTACTTTGGTCACATTTAATCCTTCATTTTTTTATAAGTTTACTTGTGCATGTTTGATATATTTCAATGGATTTTGCTCATAGTGGACGCCTCACATGTGCATTTGAGTGCATCTTATTTTGAATTCTTACATACTGCATTTTCTAGCAACCAAGTGTTAACATGATATCTATTTGCATAACAATGATCAAACGGCAGTGAATACTATTGGAGTAAACTGTTTCAAATCAAGAGGGATTTCCAGATAAGCCAGACACGACAAGTAACATAAGCCTCTCCGTAATGAGATCAAACTACATGAACGTTAATTATTACTTTCAATCAATAGGTGTTAAAAAACAAACAAGAAACATGTCTACAATCTGTTTTGTGTGCATTATTATTTACTGGTTAATCACACATGCTGTCGTCTTTATGAAACATTCATGTATCATAAAGTCATGAATCAATTCAACCACCCAGTGCCATTATATGTCCTCTCCTATTAATATCGTCGAATCTTTGATTGACGTATCTGTTTTCTGGCCGATAAGTAACACAAGTAATAACTTGACAACTGAACGCTTGTTAATGAATATCGCAATGTTTAATGTTGACATCTAGATATGGAAGCCCTGGAAGGACTTCTTACTTCCATACTTCTGACTTCCATACATCTTACTTTATTACTTTTAACTTCAAAACTTCTAACTTTCAAACTTCATTACTTCTTACTTCATTACTTCTAACTACATTCACTTCTAACTACATTCACTTCTAACTTCTAACTTCATTACTTCTAACTTCATTACTTCTAACTTCATTACTTCTAACTTCATTACTTCTAACTTCATTACTTCTAATTCAATTACATTTAACTTCCAATGTCCAAATCTATCTTACTTCAATACTTCTGACTTTTGACTTCCATACTTCTTACTTCTAACTTCCGTACTTCTAACATCATTACTTCTATCTTTATTACATTTAACTTCAAAGGACCAAATCGTATTGTTTTCATTCGTAATGAAGTTAGAAGAAGTGAGTGATGACGTTAGAAGTAATGAAGTTAGAAGTAAAGAAGTTGGAAGTTAGAAGTAATGAAGTTAGAAGTCAGAAGTGAATGTAGTTTGAATTAATGAAGTTAGAAGTTAGAAGTAAGGAAGTTAGAAGTAAGGAAGTTAGAAGTAATGAAATTCGAAGTTTGGAAGTTAGAAGTAATGAAGTTAGAAGTATGGAAGTCAGAAGTATTGAAGTAAGAAGTCCCTCCAGGGCTTCCATATCTAGACGATTTAGATATGTGTAAGAATAAATTGTATCCACATTCATTCGATCTGCAACAGACGACTCAGAAATCGTTAGACACAACTATGAAATTGAATTATGTAAGAGACATACATGTATTAATACAATGAAGTAATGTCTCTGGCATATTTAATGAATATTGTTGGAAATGTTTTGGTAAGAGCGGAAATTGGTAATTATTGACAAGTTCTACATTTACGGTAATATTTTAGACTTTTTCAGATGCAGATATTTTTCATATGAACTATTGTTAAATGAATTGCGCTCAACTACAGTCTCTCCTCGGATATTTTGTCCGATGCACTGTTAGGTGTCTAATCTGCGTCCTCCTTTTAAAGTTATGACCATGACCATTCCTTTACACAATAATCGCCTTTGGTGCGGTTTTAAATATGGAAACTCTAACCCAACACTGACTGGAAAAAATGAGGAAGTTCCATTCGATTTTCGTCCTCTGTAATTTTCTTATCTTAACCCTTATCCCCTTGCAGACGCTTTCTGACGCAGCTACAGCACGATTTAGGAAACATTGTGATAAAAGACGAAATTGTCTCAATGGGGTTTCAACATTATTCAATAATTGTACTTTTGTTTATAGAGTTTCCATATGTTTGCCTTTATCTTTTTAAATTGACTACTGCTGATTTGTTATATGTGGAAAATGGTTAATAAGAATACACGTTTTTTGCCCAGCCGCATAATACAACTTAGTTGTAAAGGATTTGCGATGTAATGTAATTCAGAAAAGAACAATATTAGCATTCGCATCCGCGTGATAAGATCATGATCTAATCGTTTTACCATCTAGGCTTACCAAAAACTATAAACGTAGGTTCTTTGATCGTAAATTCTATTTATGTCAATATATCCGAAGGTCGGTTTTGGGATGACGTGAAATATGTATTAACCAATACAAGTTCTTCTTTTGTCAAATGTTTTCATCTCTATTCCATAATTGATCTTTAACTCTTTGACATGTTTCTGTATTTTATGTAGACGTTTGAATGTCGTCTGCTGCAGATTTATCATATTTTGGAAAGGGGGGTTAAAGAACAAATAAAAAGATGTGCGCTTGTTAGCTATTCGTGTGGTGATCTTATCAAGTTAACCCATTTCTAATGCAATAAGCAAACGACTTTAAAAACACTTTGTCAATCATTATTTTCAGATGTTGGCCATCACAGTTGAGAATTCATTTAACCTTATTACTGAGTTAAGCAGACGGGAATTCATTAAACCTTATTACAGAGTTAAACCATCTGTAAACAAATTTATTGATTTATTAAAAACTGATAAAACTGTTACGTTATTGAACTTAGCCAAATATTTACGTGAAGCTTTTGCACAATAGATAAGCTAAGTTAATACCACTTAAAAGTCTCGAGCTATCATGCGATAGGCCATGACAATCCAATATGTTTCTTATCATTTATATGTACGTGTAAGTATGCGTAAGATATATTTGTCTATATAAATATTCACATATATTTCTTACATTTCCATATATGTTCAACCTCATTTATATATTGATAGAATATATTTGTCGAAACAAAATTGTGCACATGGTTGTCTTGACTTGATCTTTGTATTATATATTATATCATTATATGTATGTTGTTAGAAACTGTGTAAAGTTTACGTTACTGAATAAAGAAATCTTGAATCTTGCATCTTGTGTAAACAAGTGAAGTCGTCCACCACAAGGTTGTCTACTTTATTTAATAGTTCATATTGCTAAAGAGCTGCATTACACTTGAACGTTACTGTGTCATCCTTTCGTATTAATCCTTCGTTAAAGCGGCTCATGATGATGTCTTTCCACAAAGATGTTTGACCTGCAGCGGGGTGAGAGGCTTTGACATATCTTCTGATGATGTCTTCCCTTACCGAGTCCAATCCCTCCTTACTCTTCACCCCGCTACCGAACCTACTATTCCTCTCCATCTTATATTTCCTGGACCGAACAACTCCGGGGAAAACTATCTTGTTAAGGTAAGTCCAAAATTCACTATGCTGATGGAATCATCCCTTAGCTCACGAAGTCATATTCTGTTTTGTTTTAGCTTTTTGAATAAAGTGTAACTGTTAAGTATCTAGGACCATGATATGACCATATTACAGGAAAATGATCTATGAATTGAAAAAAATGTAAATATAGTTCAGAACGGCAGATATTTTAAAAATCATTTAATTTAAGTCATTTCTTTTCACCATGTTTCACAGTTAATAAAAACGCGCTTGCTTTTCAGGAATTATCTTTATGCAGATAATATTGTCACGCTGGTTAACCAGAGACATATAAACACAGAGATAAGCAACACGATTGCCAATGCCTTACGAAAAACAAAATACTTCAAACGGCGAGCGGGTTAAGCCACGTGATCAAACCACGTGTTCAAACCACGTGATCATTACAGTGGATTCTGAAAATGATGTGCCATATTTATTTTGTTGTGAAAGGAAGCGAGCGGTGGAAAATTGTTTTTACACATCCAGGAAACTAAATAAGGTAAATTGTTTGATAATTATTTATGTTTTTTATATTTATTAATGCATATGTATAGGAGAAGTTTATGGAAAACTTGTTTTAAAAAACTTCTTTGCAAATACTGTGAAGCTCCATATTATGACAGTATTGACACCCATTTGTTTATGTTATATTCACAGCGAAGAAAAAATATTTTCGGGTTCCTATTTTAGGTCTTACATAGGAAACTTTTGATGGTTCATTTTGTTAACATTGTTTATCATTTATTTGAAAGCTTTATCAAATTGATGTTGAAAGTGAAAGTACAGATTATACTGATTTGGAATATTGTCTTGCCACCGTCTACCACTAGAATAAGTAAAAAGACGTGTTAATAAATGACAATTTTCAAATATTCTACTTCAATTTAAACCATTTCGTATTGTCGGGAAGACTTATATCTTTAAATGGTCTACAGTCTTTTTAAATTGATAATTCAAAACATAGGTGTTATGAATAAGATTTCTCTGATTTTACTTATAAACTGCACTGATTTTGAGAGCGCCTCCTTTTTTTAAATTGGTCAAAATGAGTGATTTCAATTTTCTTTTGTCAATTTGAATTAATCCATCCTGTCAGGAAGACTTATATCTTTGAAACGGTGTACACTTTTTTTAAATTGATATTGCGAAACATAGGTGTTAGGACTAAGATTTCTCTGATTTTACATATTAACAGCACTGATTTTGAGAGCACCTCCTTTTGTAAAATTGGTAAAAATGGGTGATTTCAATTTTTGTTGTCAATTTGAATTAATCCGTCTTGTCAGGAAGACTTATATCTTTGTAATGGTGTACCATTTTTTAAAATTGATAAATCGAAACAAAGTTGTTATGACTAAGATTTCTCTGATTTTACTTATCAACTGCACTAATTTTGAGGACGCCTCCTTTTTTTAAATTGGTCAAAATGAGTGATTTCAATTTTCTTTTGTCAATTTGAATTAATCCATCCTGTCAGGAAGAATTATATCTTTAAAACGGTGTACACTTTTGTTAAATTGATAATGCGAAATATAGGTGTTAGGACTAAGATTTCTCTGATTTTACATATCAACTGCATTGATTTTGAGAGCCCCTCCTTTTGTTAAATTGGTGAAAATGAGTGATTTCGATTGTTTTTGTCAATTTGAATTATTCCGTCTTGTCAGGAAGACTTATATCTTTAAAACGGTTTACAATTTTTTTTAATGATTATGCGAAACATAGGTGTTATTACTAAGATTTCTCTGATTTTACTTATTAAATGCACTGTTTTTGAGAGCGCCTCCTTTTTTAAATTGGTCAAAATGAGTGATTTCAATTTTCTTTTGTCAATTTGAATTAATCCATCCTGTCAGGAAGACTTATATCTTTGAAACGGTGTACACTTTTTTTAAATTGATATTGCGAAACATAGGTGTTAGGACTAAGATTTCTCTGATTTTACATATTAACAGCACTGATTTTGAGAGCACCTCCTTTTGTAAAATTGGTAAAAATGGGTGATTTCAATTTTTGTTGTCAATTTGAATTAATCCGTCTTGTCAGGAAGACTTATATCTTTGTAATGGTGTACCATTTTTTAAAATTGATAAATCGAAACAAAGTTGTTATGACTAAGATTTCTCTGATTTTACTTATCAACTGCACTAATTTTGAGGACGCCTCCTTTTTTTAAATTGGTCAAAATGAGTGATTTCAATTTTCTTTTGTCAATTTGAATTAATCCATCCTGTCAGGAAGAATTATATCTTTAAAACGGTGTACACTTTTGTTAAATTGATAATGCGAAATATAGGTGTTAGGACTAAGATTTCTCTGATTTTACATATCAACTGCATTGATTTTGAGAGCCCCTCCTTTTGTTAAATTGGTGAAAATGAGTGATTTCGATTGTTTTTGTCAATTTGAATTATTCCGTCTTGTCAGGAAGACTTATATCTTTAAAACGGTTTACAATTTTTTTTAATGATTATGCGAAACATAGGTGTTATTACTAAGATTTCTCTGATTTTACTTATTAAATGCACTGTTTTTGAGAGCGCCTCCTTTTTTAAATTGGTCAAAATGAGTGATTTTAATTGTTTATTTTCAATTTGAATTAATCCGTATTGTCAGGAAGACTTATGTCTTTAAAACGGTGTACACTTTTTTTAAATTGATAATGCGAAACATAGGTGTTATGACTAAGATTTCTCTGATTTTACTTATCAAATGCACTGTTTTTGAGAGCGCCTCTTTTTTTAAATTGGTCGAAATGAGTAATTTCAATTGTTTCTTTTTAATTTGAATTAATCCGTCTTGTCAGGAAGACTTATATCTTTAACACGGTGTATACATTTTTCAAATTTATAATGGGGAACATAGGTTTTATGACAAAGATATCTCTGATATTCCTTATCAAATGCTCTGTTTTTAACAGCGCCTCCTTTTTTAAATTTAAATTTTGTGAGCGACATTTTTGTTTTGATGTGAAAAGACATGTTAATAGATTAGTGGAATAGAAATAGTTTCAGCTCTTCTATGACAATATTATTTCTAAGATATATCTTACTTATTGATACGTGTCCTGGTTTGGTGAATTACATAAATCAGTGATTTACTTATTATGCATTCTCTTAATGTTGAATGTTTTGTCTCCAGAGTAGCTAAAAAAATTCTCTATAAATAAAAATATAAAAGAATTGTGGCTAAAGGACAAATTGTTCATTATAATATGATACGGTTTAATTGATACAACTTGTTTCCAGATGGTAACCAGGTGTCAGGTGGTGACATACCGACGATAGTACCAGATGTGATGTTTGATTTGACATGTACACAGAAACACCAGTATCTTTCAATTAAATTTCAGTTCAAAGGAGTCAAAGTTTACTGCTTTTGATGTTAACTTTCAACTGTTTTTTAAAAACCCTTTACACTTAACCACTCTAATTGACAATTGATGTAACCCTTTCTTACCAAAACGGTAAAGCGCATAAATCAAAATGTCTTCTTTTAACGTTTCCCATAATCTGCAGCAAACGACTTTTTTGAAAACAAGCATTATCTCTTTTTGCAACAAAGTTTTCAAATGATTTCAGTAATTGATCCTTCATGTATTGAGGTTTTCTTAATGTGTTCAAAGCCGTCTGCTGCAATTTTTGTTTGCATCTGGGAAAGGGATAAGAAAGGGTTAAGACAGTATTGCACAATTCGAACACATATAATTAGTGGCAGATGACTTTAAAATATGAAATATTTAATTGTAAATTATACTTTCAGACTAAGACTAGAGCCCTAAAAAAGAGAAGAATCGTGATTTGTCTCCCCCGAAAACTATTTTGGAAAAAAACACCTCTATAGAAACAGTGAAAACATCAAATTTACTCAATTACGTTACAGAGCTGCTGAAGGTGTCGTTATTGATAAACAATTACCATCGAGAAATTAACAAATTGATATAAGCTTTATGAATTTATCCCAAACAATTTGCAAACTACGTGTTCTAAGTTGGTCTTGTATCCGATTCCGATATTATTCATTGTTTTAACATATATCTAAAGAATTTATTCATAAACCAGTTGTTGGGACATTCATTAAATGGATTAACTTGTATTATATTATTATATAAAGCAGAATTTCTTACAATGTTGTCAGAGTGATCTATGGAAATAAATTGATATGTATGTGAAACACGAGTTTTTTTGTTTGTTTATCCGAGAAGAGTTATACTCCAAATGAAAGGTAATTAAAATTCCACAGATGGAAGAAATGTATTGATGACTAATTAGGTAATAACTGTGAAACATTTTTCACAAGCAATGGGTCCTTTTATAATCGGAAGGTGTGAAAACATTTACTCTCTGTCAACTTCTAATTAACAAATTTATCTCAAACAATTAAACAAAGTATAGGGGTAGTTGGCCACAATCATGTAAATATGTGAAAACACATACTCTCTGTCAACTTCTCATTATCCTGCCCCACAATCAACGAATCTGCAGCAGACGACTTTGAAAATATCTATAAAAGATAGTATGATTATTGAAATCAGTGTTGCAAAAGGAGAAATTGTTTATTATGAGTAATTTCTCGTTGTGCCACAATTATTTCGAAAGGCGTATTTAAGTGGGAAATTATGTCAAACCGGAAATGTAATTAAATAAATAGGGCCTTTGAATTGACATAAACGACATAGACATGTACACCATTCAATATTGGTTATTCATTTATTAAAACAAAACCTCGATGAGTCGCATTGATGCTTGCAAAATCGTTGTAATGCCGAGTATGATAGTCGCATTGATGCTTGCAAAATCGTTGTAATGCCGAGTATGATGGTAATAAAAAAAAGAACAGTAGAAGGGTAACATCCCATTTCATCTAATCCCATTTCGTCTACAATTTTTTTAATTAGCGTGTTAGCAACGTCTGTCTCATTAATCTAAGTGTAGACGAAATGGGAGAAAGTGCAAAAAGTGAAGACAAAATTGGATTAGACGAAATGGGCATAAACCAGTAGAAGCTGTGTTTATATGTCTCTGCGGTCCCTAAACATAACGTTGAACAGTAGATGTTTACAAGTAATGGTGTATTTGTTCTCGTATTCCATTATTAAACTACCAAAGATAAGTAAATACATATTGACGGATCAACAGACATATAACTAGTATTTTTTGTAGGACAAATAAGACTTCGCTTAGAATTCAGGGTATTAATTGTATACAACCTACGAAGTAAAACAAGTATTCCGAGTGAATAATCGGGGTCGTCAGACGCTTTTCATTTTCTATAAAGCGCTTGCAATACACGGATCATATTACGCAATATTATCGACTTTTTTGGCTATACCCGTTCACTGAATCGTGATTTTGCTTGAAAATCCAGTGTCGCTTATCTCTGTGTTTATATGTCTCTGGGTTAACCAACATGCTTTTGAGATATAGAATAGGAGTAATTAACGATATACAACTCTTTAATACAGATTAAGATAAAGTGGGTGTATGTTGCAACACATGTCAACCCTTAACTCTTTACCCAGACTTTCAGTTGTCTTTCAGGTAGATCACGGTATTTCCTTGTTAAGTTACCAATACTAACGATTTTATGTACCCTGACACGATAAAATATATTTTCCCGCTTCTTCTAGCGCGTAGGATGGAAGCCATGAATATTATTTTTAAAGTGTTTGGTATGCCGGGGTATGCCGGGGTATGCCGCGAAACTCTTGTCTCCTGTTACCACATACAGATGCTGTCGACGCCTCTACAGCAGATGACTAATGAAAACATTGTTAAAAAATGTGAAATCGCTCAAATTGATCATGTTACCACCATGTTTTCAACTTAATTCAATATTGATTCATTCATTGGGGCTTATCGCGGTTTTCAATTTATTTTAGCCACTTCTAACACCTACTTATGTGTTTCCTAGCTACAAGTTCTCCTTACAACATACTTCAAAAGCACCTGGCTGCTTTTTCCACATTGACTGTAAGCCCATTTATAAAACACGAATGACGCTTGTCACATTGACTTTTATCAAATGTTGGCCGAGGTGGGATTCGAACTAACAACCCTTAGATTGACAGCCTGCGTTGCTACCAACTGATAATTAAGCTTCTATTTATTGTGATTATCCCGAAGTTTTGCGTAGATGTCTTAAAACAATTCCGCTTGAGATCATTTGTAATCAATAGTTCTGTTATAGCATATGTACCCGGGACCTATTTTCGAGGCTTATGATACAGACATATATTGGTAAACGTAAATAAATATAAACCAGAAACAGGACCTATATTTCGCTCAGATACAACTATTTTATCATATGGTTTTAACCATGCACAATGTTGAATACTTGGCATAAAATGTTGTGTTCAACACTTGTTAAGTCATATTACGCTAGACAATTCACATATCTCACTTACTTTTGCACCATTACAGGAACAATTATATATATAAGTGTAAATACTAAATTAACAGTTGTACCATTCAGGTATAATTATATATATTATATTTATGATCTCACTTTTGTAATGTTTGATATGTACTTGCTCTTTAAATTTGGAGGAAATACAGAATATCTATATATCTATCATTGTCCTTATACAGACGCATAGAAAGTAATTGTAATATTTAAAGATGACAGTCCACAAAATGACCATTACCTCATATAAGCATGTGTCTACAACAGGACAGTCGGAATGAAAGCAATGTAATACAATATTACAAAACTACTATTAAGTTTTATTGAGTTATTTTAGACTGTTGAACTGTCATTTATAATTTGCTTTATACGTGCGGTATAGCTGGAGTTTCGACCGCCTCGGTGGTGTTGTAGTAGAACTACCGCCTTCAGTGCGGGAGGTCGCGGGTTCGATCCCCGGCTGGGTCATACCAAATACTTAAAACATGGTAGTAATGAATGCCCTCCTTGGCGCTCAGGGATAGCATTACAGCTGCCTGGCACAGTCTCGGCACTACGGTCATGGTGGAGTGCCCTTTGGCAAGGTACATTTCTAAACTGGTACTGGCTTGTTTACCCAGGGATCATGAATAAGTGAATGTCGCCGTGACATAACCGATATAATGTTGGAAGCAGCGTAATTACCCCAATTAAACAAAATACCGACTGGCTGATGTCGAGATTAATAAACCAGTAGTTTTGGTAACTTAACCAGAAACGCCGAGATATAACTGAAACGTTGTTAAAAGTGGCGTATATCACCAAACAATCAATCAATTGGTAAGAGTATATATCGAGTTAAACCAACGATCGATTAGAGATAATAAATAGGTCAATAGTTGTTGAGAAAACCTACTGTACATTCTGTCAGAGACCTAAAATAATTTCTTGAGTATTCGAGGTTTTGCTGAACGTTTAGGAGGGTCAGAAGCTTGATACACATTTAGAGAGTGACTTATTTGATTTCAAATCGGTAAAGTATTTTTTCTTAAAGTCTAGTATTTATTATAGTTATATAAGTTGTTACCTTAGGCCAAGAACAGTTCCATTAATGTCATACCCCTGATAGCGACGTATTCATTTATAAAAGCAAGTTATTTGTCACATTCCATTGTATTCTTTCTCGCAATTCCACTGATAATGGTTCAAAGTCAATTAAAGGTTTCAACTAGTGATCAGATTTGTTTTATATCTATATTGTTGTTTTTTGATTAGACAAACAGATTTTATTTATTGTTAGAAAGTGATTTGAAAAAAAAGCATTTGCTATTGACAGATATGACTACATGTTTTTTCTTTTCAGTGCATTTCTGTTTAAATATGAAAACATGCTTTGTATATTTTTTACAAAAATTATATTTTCTTTCAATGCAATTTCTAAATGAATTGTATGTATGCAATACTCCTCACTTCTTGAGAGTTTTTGCTAACTAATGTGAATATAATACAAGTTTAAAGATATTTAATATCAAAATTAAGCATTTATGAAAATAAAAGAAAAGGTTCTCATGTATACATCAACATATAGCAAGAATACGTTGGTCTGAATGAACAACTGTATGGGGAGGAACGTTTTAAGTTTAGTAATACAACAGAAATAAATAGGAAAAAACATCACCCGAATCTTTTTTCTGAGTTCTTCAGAGCAGTAAACCAAACAATTAAAATAGCGTAGCCTAATGAACTCCGTAAATCAACTCATAAAAATAGCTTACCTAGTTAGTTGGGGAACAGTTATTAAAAACAATTTAAATGTGTCTAAAGTTTTGTAACAACGGTAAAAGATGTACATATTTTGTATCTTGTTGTTTCTTAAAAATCAGTTAATACAATTTATTCAATTATAAAGGATGTTTTTTCAAACATATTACAGAGTTTTTCTATACAATACTATTTGTTGATTGCTCTCTTTTCGATTACGTAACCCCATGGTACAAAATTAAAACCTATCCCATACTGACGCCGCGCTTCCGCGCGGCGTCAATAATGTCTAGCTGTCAACAATTTTGAAGTTTTTATTCTTTTTTTATTATTGTATTATACCGATGAAGGCGTACTTCCGAAATTATATAGTATAACCGTATAAACTAAACAACAAGTGTTTGTGTTTTTCTATTTCATTTGTTTGATTTATTCATTTTATACAATTTTACCTATCCGAAACTGCAGCAAAATAAAGAAGTTTTAAAGACTTTTCCAACATATTTGCTCTCGTTTGTTTCTACCCATGTATCCTAGCCATGATCTGTTCATACCTTGCGTACAATTCATTATCCCATCTGCACCTGGCTGACATCAATTTAAAATCACCATCCAGCAGAACTTTCAGTACTTTGATTACTAGATTGAATTTTCTTTCGCGGTGAATTCATGTGACGTGTTATCGGCCTTGATAATCTATTTATAGAAACTGAAGCTGGATTGAGATGGCCGATTAGCCTTTGATAAACACGTATATTATTGCGCAAATTTTATAATTCATGGAAAATTACTGATTGTTTTGATCGCCGTTTATCTTTTTTAAAAATATTTCTTGTTTAAGTTACAATAGGTCCATTTACCAGAGGTTCAGTCGTAGACCCACAGTCTTGAGCGCTAATATTTTACTTTCATTTGAAATATTTTGAATGGGATCAAATCCGCGACCTACCGCATCCGCGCAGGTCGGAAAGGAAACTAGTTAACTCTCTAATTTGGCCATCATTTGGAGCTTTTTGAAATAATTGGTTGTTGCAATAAGTTACATCAATGACTTATTGTTAAGCATGCGTCGAGCAACATTGGCTCTGTCAGTAACGATAAGGGCTGTCGCTCATCGTGAGTTCGAATCTTGGCAAGGACAGAAATGTTGTTTTCGGGCAGTCATATCCTTTAAACCACTTCGAAACTTATATTAAATGTAAAAATTGGCATCGGAGATTTTCGTATGAAGTCGTACAAGTCAACAATCGATACCGATCTTTAACGATTTCGGACGGAAACTCGTCGAGCCCTCTATGTGAAGTGATCAAGGATAATTTGCATTTCTTTAGACCATAAACAGTAACTTGTTTGGTTTTTTTGCATGGTACTTCACGCCGCTTTTACCACATGTTCAGTTATATCATGGCTTTTCCTTGGTGAGTTACCATTTATCTTGACAACAGCGAGTCAGTCGTAATGCTGACCACCAAATCTGAGCGCTAAGGGTGGGATGCCATTACTATGAGCCAATCGGAGACGGACGCCCTTCCACTAGACAAACGAAGCTGTCTCCATAACTCTTGCTTGGGCACTAATATTTGAGCCGAATCTTGCATTTTGGTGTCTTACAGCTTCTGCGCACAGTGAAGGGGTGCAGTGGTAGACTGTCGACCTCTCATACCAAAGGTCCCGGGACGAATCATGTGATAGTGCTTTGGTAGAGCGTCAGTCTCTAGTACCAGCGGTACCGGGTCGCATCCCGTGATTGTGCATTGGTAGAGCGTTAGTTTCTCGTACAAAAGGTCCCGGGCCGCATTCCGTTATGGTGCATTGGTAGAGCTTCAGTCTCTCGTACCAAAGTTCCCGGGTCGAATCCCGTGAAGATGCATTGGTAGAGCGTCAGTCTCTCGTGCCAAAGGTCCCGGGTTGCAATCCCGTGATGAATTGGCCCTGCTTTTAGAATGTTTACACATAAACGGCTCGAGTACTGGTTACGTCTCAAGGAAGCAGACATCTAGCGTGATTTATATTTAGATGACAGCTCGTTTCGCAGTCGATGTAGAATTAATAAGTTTAAACTAAACTACAGTGAAGATTAAGGTGGGCCTGTGCATCCAAAACAGACTTAAATAGCATTCACTGTCATGTTGTGCAAGCCAATATATGGAAAATCTTTGTAATTTAAAAAGTATAATTATTTCATAGAGTTTGAAACATTGTGTCAACACGAGAAATTGCTCATTATTATCAATTTCACCTTTTGTCACTATGTTTTTATCAGTCACAAAGCGCCTGTATGGTGGAAATGGGGAGGATGTGTGTGTAGGTGTGTGTGTGTGTGGGGGGGGGGGGGGGTGAATGTTTAGACATATCGTTTGTTTGCAACGCTTAAACGTACATTGACATTATCGTTGAAGGACCCCATTTACATATATCATCCAGAAGATTCAAATGGAACCATAATACTTGAAGGTGGACAGTTAAAGAAAGCTCTGGTGAGATTATAAATATGCACTGCTCGACGAGACTAGGTTGTTCATATAGGTTGCAAGTTCCCCTTGAGTCTGATGCGATCCCTCTTTATCGCATCAGACTCAATGGGAACTTGCAACCTATATGAACAACCTAGTCTCGGCGAGCAGTGCATATATAGAAATCAAGTTTAACAAATTGTTGTCGACCGGAGAGTGACAACGCATTTGTTCTACGTTCTACGAAAACCGTCTTTCGGGACTTAGTGACACGCTAAGATTCGGATCAACCGAGCAGTCGGATCTGGCTCTTTCCTGTTCGCCACCTGACCACACACACACTTCATTAAACTATGTGTTCGACCCAATATTGCAATAAAAATCTTCTTTTTATTAAAAAAAAAATTGTTTATAAACTTTATATTGTACAAAGGTGATAACTTAAAATTGTTTATAAACTTTATATTGTACAAAGGTGATAACTTATGTTCGTAGCTAAACCATTCAAACCTTATAGAAATGTTAGACCTGTGTCGTAGACCACTCAAAATACCTAGCGTATTGGTCTATCTGGGTCGTAGATCGTAGCTCAACCACTCAAAACACATAGCGTTTTGGTTTATCTGGGTCGTAGATCGTAACTCAACCGTTCCAATCTTCAAGCAAATTGGTTAACCGTGCTCACAGATCTTTGCCATTTTGTATGAGTTTTGAATTGTTGAGCTACGATCTATGACACAGGTAAACCCATTTTCTAAATGTTTTGAATGGTTGAGCTACGATTCACGACCCAGATCGACAAATACGCTAGGTGTCTTAAATGTTTGAGCCACGATCTACGACCCAGATCGACAAATACGCTAGGTGTCTTAAATGTTTAAGCTACGATCTACGACGCAGGTCTACACTTCTCCATGAGTTTTTAAAGGTTAAGCTACGCTCTATGATCCAGGTCAACGATTATCTTTGAGTTTTGAATGGTTGAGTTACGATCAACGACCCAGGTCAACCAATACACTATGTGGTTCGAGTGATTAAGCTACGATCTACATACCCGATCAACCAATTCTCTATGTGTTTTGAGTGGTTGAGCTACGACCTACGACCTAGGTCAACCAACTGCTTCATTTTAATGATTGAGCTACGATCAACGACCCAGATCAACCAATTTGCTATTTGTTTTAAGTGGTTATTCTAAGCTCTGCGACTCAGGTCAACCAACTATGTATGTTTTTTAAAGTGGCTTAGCTACGATCTACGACCCAGATAAACAAAACCTCTATTTGTTTTGAGTGGCTTAGTCGCGAAATACGACCCAAGTCAACCAACTATGTTTATGTTTCAGTAGTTGAGCTACGATCTACTACCTAGATCAATCTACACTCTAAGTGTTTTGTGAGGCTGAGCCGAGATCTACGACCAAGACCAGCAATACGCTACGTTCTATGACACTAGTCAACTAATTTGCTAGAAGTTTGGAGTTGTTGAGCTACGATATACGACCCAGATAAACGATTACGCTAGGTACTTTGAGTGGTTAAGCTTCGACCAACGACCCAGATCAACCAATATGTTAGGTGTTTTGAGTGGTTGAGCTACGATCTACGACCCAGGATAACCATTCTCTATGAGTTTTGAATGGTTGAGATACGTTCTATAATATATGTCAGCCATTTACTATGTGTTTTGAGTGGTTGAGCTACGATCAAAGACTCAGATCAACCAATTCGCTGTGTGTTTTGAGTGATTTAGCTACGATTTACGACCATGGTCAACCAACTACATTTTTTTTCAATGGTTGAGCTACGATCTACGACCCAGAAAAACTAATACGCTATGTGTTGTGAGGGGTTGAGCTACGATCTACGACCCAGGTCAACCATCTATGTAATTTTTTCTGTGGCTGAGCTACAATCTACGACTCAGATCAACCAATACGCTAGGTGTTTTAAGTGGCTGTGCAACAATCTACGACCAAGGTCAGTCATTCTCTATGAGTTTTGAATGGTTGAGCTACGATATATGACCCAGGTCAACATAATTGTCTAGACGTTTGGAATGAGCTACGACCCAGATCAACCAACACGCTAGGTCTTTTCATTAAATCGCTGAGCTACGATCTACGACCCATATTAATCAATACGCTATAGGTTGTGAGGGGTTGAGCTACAATATACGACTCAGGTCAACTATCTATGTATGTTTTTCAGTGGCTGAGCTACAATCTACGACTCAGATCAACCAATTTTCTAATTGTTCTGAGTAGTTGAACTACGATATACGTCCCAGATCAACCAATACTCTATTTGTTTTGAATAGTTGAGATACGATCTACGACCCAGATCAACCAAGTCGCTATGTGTTTTGAGTGGTTGAGCTACGATCTACGACATAGGTCGACCAACTATATATGTTTTTTCAGTGGCTGAGCTACGATCTACGACCCAGATCAACCAATTATTTCTTTCTTTAGAGTGGTTGAGCTACGATCTACGACCCAGATCAAGCAATTCTCTTTTTGTTTTGAATGGTTGAGATACGACCTACGACCCAGATCGACCAATACGCTAGGTGTTTTAAGTGGCTGCGCTACGATCTACGACCAAGGTCAGCCTTTCTCTTCGAGTTTTTAATGGTTGAGCTACGATATATGACCCAGGTCAACTAATTGTCTAGACGTTTGGAATGAGCTACGACCCAGATCAACCAACACGCTAGGTATTTTAAGTGGCTGAGCTACGACCTACAACCCAGACCAACCAATAAGCTAGATGTTTTGAGTGGTTAAGCTACGATCTACAACCCAGGTAAACAATTCTCTATGAGTTGTGAATGGTTGAGCTACGATCTACGACCCAGATCAATCAATTAGCTATGTGCTTTAAATGGTTCAGCTGCAATCTACGACCCAAATTAATCAATATGCTATGTGTTTTGAGTGGTTGAGTTACGATTTATGACCCAGATCAACCAATTCGCTATGTCTTTTAAAACATTCAGCTGCGATCTACGACCCAGGTCATCCATTCTCTGAGTTTTGATCTACGATATATCACCCATGTCATCCATTGTCTATGAGTTTTGTATTGTTGAGTTACGATCTACGACCCAGGTCAACCAGTCTCTTTGAGTTTTGAGTAATTGAGCTACGATCTACGGCCAAGGTCAACACTCTATGTATGTTTTCTCAGTGGTTGAGCTACGATCTATGACAAAGATCAACCAATTCTCTAATTGTTAAGAGTGGTTAAACAACAATCTACGACCAGGTCAACCAACTACGTTTTTTTCAATGGTTGAGCTACGATCTTCGACCCATATCAACCAATTCGCTATGTGTTTTGAGTGGTTGAGCTACAATCTACGACCCAGATCAACCAAATTGCTATGTGTTTTGAGTGGTTGAGCTACGAACTACGACCAGGTCAACCAACTATATATGTTTTTTTCAGTTGCTGAGCTAGGATCTACAACCCAGATCAACCAATTCTTTAATTGTTTTGAGTCGTTTGGTTTAAACTTATTTATCTTACATCGATTGCGAAACAAGCTTTCAGCTTAGATTAATCCCGCAAGATGTCTGCTTCCTGGAGACATAACCAGTCTTGCGCCGTTTGTGTGGAAATACGAAAGGCAGACGCCCTTTCTCTACACCACTGTCTTCCAGCTACAATCTGCGATCCAGGTCAACCAATTACGTGTTTTCAATGGTTCAGCTACGACCTACGATCGACGCGCTAAATTCAAACACCTTCAAATAGATGGAAATAAAATTCTTCTTCTTAAACAAAAATATCATTGTTTATAATGTACAACTTGATGTTGTAACTTATGCTTTCAAACCAATATTAAAATAAGATTCTTCTTTTTATTATTATCAATTTCAAAATTTCCTAAATATCGCTTTACTAGTGACGTGCCACCTTTCATATTTCCGGTTCGAAGACGTTAATTGGTCTATAGAAGTTGTATTTATTTATTTCAGGTTCGAAGACGTTAATCGGTCTAAACAAGCTTTGTTTATTTATCGTCCTCCCATTTTCCAGCGATTGGGCATCTGATATGTGTGTTTGTTTGTTTTGGAAGTGCAACAATGTTTTACCACGGACTCGAATTTACACTGATTCGGTTTCGATAAAAACACGTCCTCTTGGTTTCGTTTGAGTCATGCCGCACAAAACACGACATTCGGGATTTATGATCAGTGAAGACCAACATCCGTATGCCCCTCTAGGCAGTGTCATCAGGAGCTACCATGTTCAACATATAGTCGTACAAGTATTTCGGAGGCTTTTGAAAAAGAATGATTACGACGAAAGAATAGTCATACGAGCAGTTCCACGAGCAAACCACTATTATGGGTTGTGCGTAATGTTTCGACCACGATCAGCATGCGCATTCAGCGCAGGCTGATCCGGTTCGACATATTTCGTTTCATGGGGATAGAGGTATAGAGCAATAATTCCTGAAACAGAAAATCCAAAGGAGGCGAAAGTGTCTATTCGGGTAAGCCAGCGCGGCATGCTTAGGCTGATCCGGGTCGATATTTTACGCAGAGTCCATAATGTTGGTTATCTCGTGGAACGGCTCATATACGTATGCCATTTGATGGTCTTTGGTATTTGCCCCACTTGCAGACGCGTTTTGACACATTTGCATCGGAGACGGATTTTGAAAAAGATTGTGAGCAATTTCACCTTTTGCAACAATGTTTTGAACTCAATAATTATACTTTAATATATCGAGACTTGTTTACTTATACAGTCAAACCTGATATTAAGACCACTTTTGTGTATCATTTCCCTTACTATAGGAACCGCACTTCTATTTTCCTAATTACTCATTTTCTGCAAAAAATGACCCTGCAATTAAAGACCACATGTGAACATAGAACAGATTGTTCTCTTCCCATGGGTGGTCTTTAAACACAGGTGGGACTGTATTTCCATGCTAAAGAATCGAAATGAATACTTTGATTCAGAAATTGGTCGTAGCCTTCTATGACTAATCGGCAGTGAAGTGCCCGATCGAGCAAAGGCTCTCAACAGAACATACACTGTTCCCAAATACCAACTTTTATATTTTTTCAACGAACAAACTCGTAAAGGAAGCAATATCTCCTTTTGTTACTATCTTTTCAAAGAGTTTGATACGAGACATGGCTAGTTCTTGATGCTAATTCTACTTTCATGATGATTATTTTCTGTTATCAAGGCCGTTTTATTTCATTCCTTCTAAGCCGCAGTCATTTCCCGTTTCCGTTTCACATGTGCCCTTTATGCAATTATGTTTGTGCATATTTAAGTATACGTTACCTATATACAGTGTAGTATATAAGTAACGTAACATGGATATATGTTACATGTAAGGGCAGTGTCAAAGTGTGTGCGGGTGTTGTGTGTGAAATCCATGTAGTTTGGTGTATCTATCGTTGAAATACTATTGTAACTATTACGATGTCCTCACATAATGTAAATGTGCACAAATACATTCTAAATTCATACATATTCCAGGAAAACTGTTATTGCATATTTACAAAAGCGAACGAATGTACATCGTTAATACTGAAACATTCCAAAAAAACTGTTTTGCGTTCAATGAAACTAGTGTGTGGTAGTATACGTTTGCCTATCTACCAATCAAATTACGATACAACAGAAATCGAACGGTCATTCTTTATTGAAATAGAATGAGTTGTCCAAATTCAAGACCTTAGTAAAAAAAAAAAAATCAATCACTGAACAATGGAGGAAAAAAATCTTTATTTTTTCATTTTGATGACAACCGCCACGGATGCGGGAGGTCGCTGATTCGATCCCGGCCGGATACATATATCTAAAATGGTTAAATGGCTTTCCATCATCGGCACTCAGGATTTTGGTGTTAGTATTCGATTAGTATCAATATAAATCTAATACCGGGGGGGGGGGGGGGGGGGGGGGGGGGGGGGAAGAGAGAGTTAAAATCAAATCTTTACCAATTGGGTCACGACAACCGAAAAACTTCTTTGCGACCGGTTAATATCCAGGTCAGGATCTTGCCCGTTCACCTTCTAGCCGTACACGTATCACTGTAACAAGTTCGGTAACGGTTATGGAAGACAGTGGTACACTGGTAGAGCATCTCGTACTTAATGTCCCGGGTTTGATGGAAGAAAGGGGTAGTTGTAGTAGTAGTAGTACTGAAGTTGACATTGTAGTAGTAGTAGCAGTAGTAGAAGTAGTAGTAGTAGTAGTAGTAGTAGTTGTTGTAGTAGTAGTAGTAGTAGTAGTAGTAGTAGTAGTAGTAGTAGTAGTTGTTGTAGTAGTAGTAGTAGTAGTAGTAGTAGTAGTAGTAGTAGTAGTAGTAGTAGTAGTAGTAGTAGTAGTAGTACTGTAGGGCTGGCTCTGGCCTAGACAAAATAATAGCCATTATTTTTTCATGAAAAAAATTAATACCCAAAGCCAAAGCTAACGTGTGAAGCGCGTGAATGTGGTACAATAAAATAAACGCATGATAATGCTTTGTCAGCATTTTTATTTCATACATATTTATTACCCCTGTATACAAACTTTTCATATGACATTATCAGTTAGTCAAAATAGCAATGAAGGTACATACACTTGTTTAATTACTTTGTTAAATCTGACACACCTTCCAAAATGTTTAGTCATTAGTGAATACTGTTCAGATTTGTAAAAGTTAAATGAAAAAGTGTCAGACAATTGGTTCTGACAAAACATAAAGATCTGTAAGACCGAAACATATGTAACAAGAAAAAGGTAAAAAAAAATAAAAAATTATAAATATGATTCAGAGGAATACTTTTAATCTCAACTATACATTATAAGGCTATTGAAATTCATAAGTTCATCTTGGAAATCTAAACACTCAGTCCCTATCATAATCACTGTCTTTGTCTAAGTCAATTTATTTATGTTACGAAACGTAAAGGGTACGAAACGGAAAGGGTACGAAACAGTCTGCATATAATTACCAAAGTGAAAGTTAATTTCCGGAAAACCATTCCAGTTAAACAAAAACAAAGTCTGTGTTTAAATAGTCCAAATCATTTAGACAAGTATTTGCTCGTATTTGTTTTGCTACCGACGTCTAAAAACCACTTCAATGATACATAAAAAATCGAAACCACATTGATCAGCGATAAATTTTAATCGTCCGCCATTTTGTTTGCAAGGTAAACAAAATCTGTTAGATTTAATAAGCATGTCCGTCTTTTTTAAAAATTGAATGCATCGAATATTATATCGGCATTGAATTAATTTAAGGTGTTATCATTCTAAATTGGGGCGATTAAAATGTACAATGAAAGGTGATAAGTTGCACAGTCTTCGAAGTGTATTACACACACTCAAGGATTAACTGATAAGGCGATGACCCGCGGCCAATCAATCTTGTAATTAACACCGGGGTATGACACTTGGTATAAACAAGGTCATTCACGCTTCATTGACACGTGTTTTCATGCTCTCATACGCAATTAGCAGACGATTTTTTTATCCAGTTGCAAAATAAAATAATCGCCATTTTCCGTCGCCAAATTAACAAAATAATCGCCGTCTTCATTAAATAATCGCCATTTGGCGACAATGGCGACCTACAGCGCGAGCCTAAGTAGTAGTAGTAGTAGTAGTTGTTGAAGTAGTAGTAGTAATAGTAAAAGTAGAAGTTCAAGTAGAAGTAGTAGTAGTAGTAGTAGATGTAGTAGTAGTAGAAGTAGTAGTAGTAGAAGTAGTAGTAGTAGTAGTAGTAGTAGTAGTAGTAGTAGTAGTAGTAGTAGTAGTAGTAGTAGTAGTAGTAGTAGTAGTAGTAGTACATGTAGTAGTAGAATTAGTAGTTGTAGTATTATTATTATTATTAGTAGTAGTATTAGTAGTAAAAGTATGAGTAGAAGCAGCAGATTTAGAAGTAGCAGTAGTAGTAATAGTAATAGTAGTTGTAGTGGTGGTGGTAGTATTACATTTTGTACTATAATCGTGGGTTTGATTGCCAAATGCACAAAACTTTTAAACGCCTGTACTACACTATGTTCATGAGAGTATTCTCTGTGAGATACATCTGTTGTTCATTTTGAAATGAACTTAATTTTTCAAACCAATATAGATTCATTTGAAAATATTATTAAGACTAATTACTCATCAATATGATTACTGAAATCATATTACATACATATTCTAGAAATGTTCGATATATATTACACATTTTGTGTTGAAACCTTAACCCTTTCCAACATAAAAATGCCTTCTGATACCTACGCAGCAGACAACTTTTGAAAGGAGCAATTTTTCCATTTGCCAAAATATTTTTCAAAGATTATTATTGAATATAATTATATATATAAATTATAGTAATAAGAAAAAAGGCGGTTTTAAATGTGCCAACCGGTTTCTTCATTCTACTCATATATGCCATTTAGTGTTTTTGCTAGATGTTTTCGAAGTCGTCTGCTGCATATTTAATATATATGGAAAATTGTTACAATCCTGATAGTCGCACGGTGCCAGGTGCTTCTTGTGTGTTTACAGTGCATTTCTCAGACGTTAAACATAGTGTTACTATACTAGAACATATGAGTAGGAACATTGTCGAGCAAACAATCTAAAATGATTGAAACATTTTTGCATAGTACATTTTTAAATTTTGTTTGATACAATATCATTCTCTTTCACAATTCGGCCTCTTGTTACTGTTAGCCGTAGCGTTGTCTTCGCTCGGGACGTGACTATGGCAAATAAAACCTTCTTTGCAACTTATATTGTCTTTTGCAATTATTTGCCATATGCCATTTTTGATGGCCAATACTTTTTCCCAAACCTTGCTCACTGGTTGAAACGTAATATACCCAGGTTTGGTCGCCTATGGCAACATTTGCATAACCTTTTGTATTATTTGGGAATACTTCAGCAATTTACACGTACCATGGTTCGGGTTGTCAGTAAATATATGGGGCATTCGCTTAGCAGAAAAACAAACAGAAGAATTTATGGTATTCTACGACACATTTTTTGTTACATGTTGCTGCCTAAGGGTAATAGGGATATGTAACATTTTTAATAGTTTTGCCGTATTTTTATTAACTAGATCGTCGTCTTTTCATTCACTCGTCTTGTTTACTCCAGACTTATGTTTGCCTAACTGCCAATAAGTGAACATGTACATGTAGTGCACATGAACTTGCACATGAACGAGCAAGATTTACCCAATCCCCCCATCCCCCCCCCCCCCCCCCGGACTAAATGTAGGAAGGGAAACAGATATCTTTTTAAGTGACGAATTTCCATAAGTGCATGTTCAAAGTCGGGCAATTCAATGTTTCATGTAATAAGAGTGTTATAATAGTTTGATTTTTTGATAAATACTCCATTATCTATGCGAACGTAAATGATTGGTTTGGACAAGACTTTCGTTTTTAAAATCACATGTGTATGGAGATTGGTTCACACAAAACAGTTAAATTTTAAGATGTTAAATAGGTTCTTTGTTAGGTTTATTTGAGGATTCATAATTGTAAGTGTGTGTTTGTTTTGTTTTATTTGGGTTTTACGCCGTTATCAACATTATTTCAGTTATATCAAGTCAACAGTCCACTTGTTCATGAACCGTTGGTAAACACACCAGTACTGTTCTAGGGAATGTTTCTCTCTCAAGGGCACTCGACTGAGACAGCAACGACTGGGGAGCGAACACCGGAATACCCTGTTCCAAATCATCGACGCTTACCACTCATCCACGGCGGATTTCTTAATTTTAAATAACAATTTTACTATCAATTTATCGCCCGAGTTTAAACGGTCATGTCATGGCTAATCCATAATACCAGTTATGAAGATAACAAAATTGGACTATCACTTTGTGGTAAACATGAATCCTCTTTCGAATGAGTTACGTACACACACATATTATCTTTGAAGGAGTCTACTCTTGTTCACTTTTAATTTACTATCTTACTATTTGAAACGCAATAGAGTTAATTCTATATGACATATTATTGAAATACGTAAGTTTACTTTGTAACAGTTTGTTTTTGTATGTTGTTTTACGCCGCCTGTAAAAATTATTCAGGTATATCACAGCGTTTCCTGGGTTATGTACATGTACCTATATCCATTTATTATGACACTAACGAATCCGTCGTTATGCTAACACCAAAATTCTGATTGCAAAGGAGGAAAAGCCATTAACATAATGTTTAAAGTTTGTGGTGTGATCATGCCGGGGATCGAACTCGCAACTTCCTGCATCCGAAGCAAACGCTCTACTATACCACTACACTTACAGTATGTATTTTAGATATTAAATTGGAAAATAACAAAGCCACGAAGAGAATGATAAACCACATAAACAAAGCATGTAAATGAAAGGCATGAAGTAATCTACGTTCACCCTTTTAAGAAAGTTAAAGGACACACATCCTTTATATAAATAGATAGTTAACTTGTCAAAACGTGCCACTAAACGACATATTCAATAAAGCCCAATGTCTGTTCTGCTTACTTCATTTGGATTCGTTCTGTTCGGTTTAATGTATTTTTGTATGTATGCATATGGGTCTGGTACGCTATATAAAACGTATATTATTGACGCCGCGTGGAAGCGCGGCGTCAGTATGGGATAGGTTTTAATGTTGTACCATGGGGTGACGTAATCGAAAAGGGAGAAACCAATGTTATTATTGTTAAAAAAACCTCTGTTGTTTGTCTGAAAATAAAAACCTTTATGAATCAATAAATTGTATAAAATGATTTAAGACACAAAAAGATACGAAATAGGCACGTATTCTACCGTTATTACAAAACTTTATACACATCTAATGGGTATTTAATAACTTTCCCCTAACTTCTTAGGCTACGCTTTTTTTATAGTTTGGTTTACGACCCGATTCATCAAAGCTCAGAAAAAAGTTTCTGGCGATGTCTTTGCCTATTTACAATATTGAGATTTTTAAATAAATTGGTAATCTTTAAAAAAATCAATGATGATTCATTTTAATTACTACATATTACAGTATAATTCTAGAAACTGTAAAAACAACGTTAACCCAGCTATGCAATAGGCATTGCCGTAACGTGACCCGTTCCATTTGTAAATGCAGCATGTCATCGCTTGGAGATTTTGGTCATTCTTATTGAATAGACAACAAGGTGTCATCGGTTCCCATAGAGTAATTAAGTTGTCTCTGCTTCCTTCCGTTATAAATACTTCGCTGTTTTCACGATTTCATCCGATTTCTAAAATTCATTGGATTCGTACCCGGTTTTTCATGTTTCGTTCGAGATGAACGATTCGTACCAACTGATTTTCGCTCTTTGCTCTTCGGGAACTGACTTAACCATTTTCTTTTGTTTATTTTTTCAGTTTTCTACTAGCATTTTCAAAAAACGATTAAAGTGACATTACAATCAAACAAACAGACTTAATAATTCTTGCTATATGTTGACTATACATGTGAACTTTCATAATGCTCAATCTTGATCATAAATATCTTCTTCTTTTTTTAATTACTTCGTATTTTTTGTTTATATACTCCCGTTTTTGCTATCATACTTCTATTTAACTGGACGGATAACCCCCCTCTCCTTTCAAAGCTTGTGTCACACCTAACCTATAACTAGAGGCAATAAACCTTAATACATGTTAATATTTAAGCACGTATGTTTGTTTTTTATCTAATGGATCTAGTTAGAGGATTTAAAACAGATTATTGGTAAAAAAACACTTGAGAAACTTCAGCTTGTATGACACATTATAGTTGCAGTGAATGTTAAGCAAACCCTAAACCAAATGGTTTCAGGACTAAACTTGTCATTTCACGACTAAACTTCACATGCTAAATATCACATAGATCGTAGCATATAAAACGTTTAATCCCTACGTCAATATTGACCCTTTCTGCTCTTGGTAACCTTTTTTTATAGGCTATAGTAGCCAGGTGAGCAATATAGGCACAGCTTGGCCTTCTTGTTTAAAATAAAGGGACATTTGGCCTTCTTGTTCGAAATATTTACATCCTGTCTGCTTGCACAGGTTATTTAAATGTACTGAACTGCATCTGCTTCCTTTAAGTCATGCTTCAAAATCATGCGCGGCGTCTTTGATGCTTAGCATCAAAATTCTTCTTGTATGATATTTAAACAAGGGATGTAACTTTCTGGTCAGCTGAATATGACCCATGTTTGCATTTTGGTCCGAAACTAAATAATAAACGACGATGAATAAAATGCTCAGAGCCAGCATGTAGCCACGTATCTACCCTAAACACTGGTCACAAGGATTTATGGTACATCACTTGTCTTTATATATTAGTAAATACTGTTGTTAATAGCGTTCCAGGCCCCTATGGATGTGTGTAGTATTTTGGAAAAGAAGACAAGTCAAATAGTTTTGATGACTTGCAAATACACAAGTACGCGTTGGTACGTGACACCCGGCGTTTTGCATATGTTAATTAAAGGACTTATACTTAATGAAGTGAATATAATGTGCACATTAGATATGGTACAATTTATCTGGACAATGTCAAAGACAAATCTACGTCGGAAATGGTACAATCTTTGTGGACAATATCAAAGACAATTCTACGTTGCAAACACGTGTATCTTCATTCAAACGCAAACAGGACCTGTTCCAAAATGCAAAATTTTGTTGAGGCAACTGCAGCTGACGACTTTTGAGAACAGCGTGGAAAAAGTATTAGCTCATATTTAGCAATTTCTCCGTCTTTCTCAATCTGTTCAACTTTTGTAAATATTTTAACTTTCATTTTTATAGATTTTCAATAGTTTTGTATGGAAGTTTTCAAAGTTGTCTGCTGCAGATTTAATATTTATAGGAAAGAGTTTAAGTTAAATATAAATGTGTCATTTCATTGGAAAGTTTTTCACATTTAAATAATGTTTAACCATTATATGATAATATACACAACAAAATGTCTTAATAACTGGAAAAAGGGAAGTCTGACGAAGGTTGGAGATTATGCAGTCGTTAAGGTCGTTATCTTGGCAGACAACTTGTGAAATAGTTAATCGATAAGTGGTTTAGATAACAATTTGATGAGTGGGACAATAGTCATCTTTCATAGATTTACAACGTTCACGTAGACATGTTGTATGTTTTATGACTAGGCCTTATATATATAGGAAATATTTAAGTCATGTAAGTATGTTTTGTAATGGACAATAACTTATGTATGTCACTTCAGTTCTTGTAAATTGGTACATGCTGTGACGTATTTCATTGCGTTGCTTTCTTGTCGTTTATAGCAACAGTTAATTTATACTACGGTGTAGAGTGGCGGGGTAATCCAGTCGATAACACACCGGACTGTCAATCCAGATGTATGGGGTCCAAATCCGGTAAGGGTTTTCTAAGTTTTAGGGGTGCTTTTCAGCGTCTCCAACTCAACTAGAGGTAAAGTACTGGACCTTTTCAAGACAAATAGCGGTGCTATATACCGGGCGTGTAAAATAACCAATGGGTATGTTCGGAAAGTGCTAGGGTATCGCACCCGGACTATCTTGTATCTAACTGTGTCTGCTCGCAAAGCAAAGTTAATTCTGCATGACAAGGGTAAATTAAAACAAACACAATCCACGGTGTATTCATTTCCAGCGTCACCAATACCGCACATCATTTACAATACGCGTCGTTATTGTATTCTATCAACTCGGGGTGTTAAAGCTTCCTTGCAGTAGTATTAAAGTACCTGATGTGATCTGGTCTACTGTTGTAATTACTACACCATCAAAGAAGTTGCGTGTATATCAAAGAGCGTGGAACCGGTAAACTAGTTTTAGCTTTCCTCCTTGGCTCTCAGGATTGCGAGAATTGTATTTTGCCTGATGCATTGGTGTCAGGATCGCTTACAAACAGTACTGCTGAATTACTAAAAGACGCTGAGATATGACGTAACAACTTTTGAAAGCGGCGTAGAATCCCAAACAAACTAACCGATATGTAATGTTAATTTTTTCAGAGATTATTGGTGTGAAAATAATCCAAGATGGTCGTCGATCTGATGATACTGACTGATGACAAGGACGAGTTGAAGAGATATGTTCCATCAGTAGTAGCAGCATTTGAGTATGTCCATCCAAAGATGACAATTGAAAGGAAACCAACGCGCCACTACGACAAGGAAAATGTTCCGACAGCTCGTAAACTTTTGTTTCTCCTAATTGGAAACCAAAGCCGTGCCGCAGATCTGGTGAAACGTTGGTTGAAATATCTATACACAAGACGAAATTCACAGAATATGTATTTTGCTGTTACAGTCGATGACCAACATACAACCGGACGAGACGAGTTTGAAACTAGACAATTCTCTAATGTTTCTAGTAATACAAACATCATACGTGTGGATAATATTGATCTTGTAGAATTATGGGTCCCTCAATTTATTAACACATTCTTCAACGTTCCAATACATCATGGGACTGTGTACAGTATAAATAACATGTCTAAGGAATATGTTTTGGCTAATAACACTGAAAAACATATTCAAAACCTTTTGACACAACTTGGATTTTGTAAGGGCACATCGAAGGATGGAGCGTGTATTTTTATTGTCGTTCGATCGGGATTTAAATACGATCAGAGAAAGGTTAAAGAACTGCAAGATTTGACAAAGGCTCCAACAGAAACAAGTATACCTGTACACTGTGTGAGTACGCAATACACGAGTACATGTTCTTACACAGGCATCATACAATCTCCGATATACCGCAGGCCAGACATCTTGACGTGTATCGTTCTGACGATGGTCGGTTTAGGACTGATAAAAAGATCTCGGACCTGCACGAGTTATTGCATTGCGCTAAGTAAATCATTTAAAGTGTTTGCTTTGAATGCTGTTAGAATACTAATAGCCATTATTATGATCGCAATGCATGTTCTTTATGCATTTAGTCTGTTACCATTTGTATTCCTAGTAGTTGGATTATGGAACTGGTCAATGATCATTAGAGCAGATTACTTTAGTGTAGACGAAGATAGCGTAATACCCTTTATAATGACAAATGTCTTTGCAACTGCTATTTCGTTGGGATATCTATGGAGCGTTGGCTGGCCTGCAGATGGACAAGTTCATTATTTTGAATTCGTAATTGGAACAGTTTTCATTATTTGCTTTTATATTATTTGGTATTCATTTGTACATTTGTATATTTTCTTTTACAAACTAGAATATAAATACGGTGTGTTTGATTTACCATATGTATGGTGGGAGACGTAATAATTGAGCAACATCTTCAGCTTTTACCTGTGCTGACGTAACATATGGCTCATTATGCTTGTACCTGTGCTATGTCTCCTTTTAGAAATAGCGAATAGACTGACAATTAATATATACAAATGTGAGCGTTAGCACAAAATATGTTAAACATTCAATTGTTCATTGATTATAGTGTGTCTCTAATGACATTCAGGACTTAAAGAGTCCTTAGCACGTTAACTTACTGAACCCTTGCCTTTTTCACTAGACCGGTACCATTATTTAACACATAGTCAGTTTGGCAACTAATATAAACTAAAATGGTACTATACACATTCTTGTAATATAAAAATTAAAAACATGAAATAAACAACTTTTAAGCAAGAATATGAAGACATTCCCCCAAAAGCTCTGACGGCCATTGCCAATTTTAGGGATATCAAGATAACAATTAATGAGTTATGCAGCCAACACTATAGACCGGGTCCGACGATTGTCCTAGCTGTAAACTGCTAACCAGCAGTCGAAGGAACGCGGTTATTAAAATTACCTTCGTAAAACCTGTCTTACCCAAACATCGATACTATGACAAACAAATAAAGTATTTATTCATATTGGTTTTAAGATCATTCAATTACAAATCTTCTCTACACTATATGTCATATTAAAAACTACAACATCAGCAACATTCTTTGAACTTTTGTATGTTACTATTTGTACTGTAAATGAATGCTTGCAATTAAAATACTTTGTACTGTATTGTATTGTATTATGAATAGTGAGTAAACGAAAATACAGTACGTCAGTCTAGTCCAGTCTAGTTTAGAAACAAAACGTGATTAGCAAAGATTAAAATATATTGATAGTTGTCTTGAAAATAACTAAAACAAGAGATCATTTACATAGGTGGGATGGTTGGGAAGGGTTGTATACTGTTGCAATGGAATGTAGCAAGTAGTAACTAAGATATGGACTCTTAATGTAGTTGCAGGCAAAGCTTTAACCATATTTTTTAAGTAAAAAAGGTCAAAAATCTGCTTCATTTGCTGGATAGAGTTATCTTACTTGGTTGTGTATACAGTTGTGAAATTTGGAAGGGTTGTATAAAGTTTCAATACAATGCTTCGTGTAGTTACTGAGAAAAAACTTCAACCATGATTTCTAAGTATAAAAGGGCCATTATTTTCATTATATCAGGACATCCCTGGTTATATGCTGGAGAGAGTTCTCGTACTTAATTGTTTACATATGTGTGATGGTTGGAAAGGGCTGTATAAAGTTTCATTGCAATGCATCAAATAGTTACTAAGATATCGTCTCTTAATGAAGTTGCAGGCAAAACTTTAACCAGAATTCCAAGTCCAAAAAGGGCCATAACTTGCATAAAACTAGGGATAGAGTTTTTGTACTTAAAACTCGACATAGGTGTGACAGTTGGGAAGGGTTGTTTTACAATGCATCAAGTAAATACTGAGATATGGACTCTTAATGTAATTGCATGCAAACTTTAACCGTATGTCTAGGTGAAGAAAAGGGCCATAATTTGCATAAAATGAAGGATATAGTTATCATAGTTGTTTGTTTACATAAGTGTGATGGTTGAAAAGCATTGTATAAAGTTTCAATGCGATGCATTAAGTAGTTACTAAGATATATTCTCTTTATGTAGTTGCTCGCAAAACTTTAACCAGAATTTCTAAGTAGAAAAAATGCCATAACCATTAAATGCGGGATAGAGTTATCTTATTTGATAATCTACATAGGTGTGATAGTTGGGAAGGGTTGTAATTTAGTTTAAATGCAAAGCGTGAAGTAAATACTGATATATGGACTCTTTATTTAGTTGCGCACGCAACACTTTAACCGGAGATTCTAAGTTAAAAAAGGGCCATACCTTGCATAAAATGCAGGATAGAGTTATCTAACTTGATAATCTACCAAATTGTGATTTTTGGGTAGGGTTGTATAAAGTTCCAATGCAATGCATCAAGTAAATTTTAAGATATGGACACTTAATGTAGTTGCACGCAAAACTTTAACCGAAATATCTAAGTATAAAAGAGCCATAATTTGCATCAAATGCAGGATCGAGTTATTTAACTTGATAATCTACATAGATTTTAGGGGTTTTATGATGTTTAAATATAATGCATCAAGTAAATACTGAGATATGGAATCTGAACTTAGTTTTAAAAAAGAGCCGTAACTTGCATAATATGCAGGATAGAGATATCTTACTTGATACTCTACATATGTGTGATTGTTGGGTAGGGTTGTTTCAATGCAATACATGCAGTATATAAGTACTTGCATGCAAAACCTGTGACGCGGACGCCGACGCTGACGCCGACGCCAGGGTGAGTAGTATAGCTCTCATATTCTTCGAAAGGTCGAGCTAAATAGGGGTTACAGTGTAAGTTGACAAATGAGAGATCAGACTCTAAAGTGTCTTCATGTCAGCCACCACTTCGTCTCCAATCGAAACACAACCTATAATACCGCATCGGTGGTGTAGTGGTAGGTTGTCCACATCGGGTGCTGGAGGCTGCGGTTTCGATCCCCGTCCGCGTCATACGCAAACACTTTATGAAACGGTTTTCCCTCCTAAGCACTCAGGATTGAGGTGTTATCATTACGACTAACTCGGTGAAGTCAAGATAAATGAAACAGTATGGTTTCTATTGATATGCCGCTGCCACAGAAAATGTCGTATTGACGTTGTACGCACCATTCAGTTATATCACATCGTTAACTGTGCCAACAACTACGTGTAGTGCTTATTGTAAATTAGCTCTGACACCAGATATTCAGTTTTTAAATACTTGGTGTGATCCAACCGATTTCGAGGTGTGCGGCCAACAAAAATGTAAAGACAGACAAAGGAGATTTTCGATAGTTTGCCACATATATTGCGTATAATTATGGAAAAGCGTTAATCAGTTCGCCGTATCGTGTCTCAAGTAAGATTATAGTTATCCTGCCGTTTGAAATGGTCACGCTCGAGTCCTTCTTTAAAATAATTTGCACTAGGATATCTTCAATAACCCTTTTATCTGCAGCCTATTCAAAAGTTAAGGATATCAGGTATTGATATGAAGAAAGACAATTTAATATTAACATGTGTGCCTGCAGACTGGTTCAAATTAATTCCAGTATGTCTTATAATAAATATGTTCTCCGCATGTACATGAATGTTAAAGTATGGAGGACAGACAATTGTAGCTGAAACAGTTAGTCTTACACGCGAATTTTAACGTGTATTTCATTTCAAATCAGTATTTGTACCGGTTTTAAAGATAATAAAACTTGACCAACTTACAGTATCGTTAAAGCGAACGAAAAATATATCAGTTTTAACAGTAACGTGTGTGTCGCACATAGTTCTCGTCTTTTGCATATATATTACATCCACATATTTTCGTTGATTTATTAAGCTGATATATTACTCATTACGGAGTTGATTGTAGATGATATTTAATTGACATACGTATGTCCGTTGGAAAGTATTATTACAATTTGTATTTTAGATAGTAAAACCCCATTTAGTCTTCATGAAAATAACAACAGAGAGTGAAGAAAGTGACATATGGCATAATGGTAGAACTAAATATTTTAATAGAATGGTACATCTACGTAGTAATCTAAATTTAACCTTAGTATTAAGTTAATTTCTAGTTTGGTCACTTGTCAAAAAATGCCACTGAAAGACGTATGTCTGATGGAAAGTATTATTACAATTTGAATTTTAGATATTTAAACCCCATGAAAAGAACAAACAAGAAAGAGAAGAAAATGACATGTGGCATAATGATACAAATAAATCTTCTAATGGAAAGGTGTGAAGTATTCTAAATATAATCTTAGTATTAAGAAACAAATGGATGCAAACCCTTTAAATCTATAAGTAGGTCACGTTTGAAAACATGCCACTGAAAGACAGATACATGATTGCTTAACTTGTGTTAAGTCTGCTTCATTTTGATGCTGTCTGTGTTATTTAAAAATGTATAAGAATACATACAGGCATTTCAATGAAATTGAATAACTCAAAATGTGCCACCGATGTGTATCACTTGAAATCGGATTAGCTTTAAATGGTGATGTTATAAGATAGGTTTTTTTTGGAGTTTAACGCCGCTTTCAACAGCTTTGGTCATATCACGGCGGTCAGTGCACCTACCCATGTTTTCCTGGCTTTCCCACACCAGTACTTACACAACATTCTTTCGAAGCCACTGACTACTTTCTCACTTAGATCAGAGGTGAGAGGCAATGGAAAACATCGCCCGAAAGAATGTCGCCGCAACCGGGTATCGAACCCGTGACCTCCAGATCACGAGTCAGATACACTACCAATTGAGCTACCCGGCCGGGTTATAAGATAGGTCATAAAGTTGTTCTATTTTTGACAACACATTGCTCCCATAATTGTGTATATATTCGCTTAAAAGCGAACATGACCTTTAAAGCTGATGCTATTGAAAAGCATCATACAGTTTGGAAAAGTTATGTATGTTCTAAGTTTCGACGCCATGTTAAATGCGTATTATGCATGCGAAATGCTCTATGCGATATGCCTTCTGCTATATGTTTTCTGTGGATTGCTTTATGAGAAATGTCTATTTCCAGTTCAGGGCCACCTAGCGATTAGTGAATGCTTGTAAAACATGAAATATCAATGACGGTCGATTTGGAAGGGTTTGAAGACATAATAATATATTACTTCCGAAAAGGCTACAATAGTAAAGAAATTGCAATAGCAATTCGAAAGAATCATACAGTTAAGAAATTCAGCAAAAAGTATTTCGCAGTAAGCAAAAAGCATTTCGTATTGCGCATTTTCCACTTCGCAATTTGCATGGCTCGCCGGCTTAACTTAAAAATTACCTCTGACGTGAATTAACTTTCCATTGGGAAGTAATGTCGTTAGTACCTCAAATTAGTAATTTATTGACTTGTAAAGATATGCGTTAAGAAATAAATACTGCGCTTCATCGTCCAAAGATCTGTGCCACATACTATGGTTCAATTTAAGTTCTCCCTGCTTCATTCGGGCGTGTTCTGTGGTGCTTGTCAATAGTTGTTGTTTAATATCTACTAAAATATTAAATGCATCAACTACTATTGACATTTGAAAAACACACCGGTAGAACTTGTTTAATTTCTACTAAGATAATTAATGTCAGGACATTTAAGTGACAATTTAGTTAATAAGCAAGAACGAATTAGTCTTTAATATCCGATGATTTGCGTATTTCAACTCGTTTCAAACTATTTACTTAAGTTAGAGTATCCTTTTATATTAAATATTGTACTTTCTCGCTGGATAAATGAAATCAACTTCAGGTAACAAAGGTTAATCGCTCTCAAACAAAAACAGGACCAGTTTGCTTTTTCCTGCTTATTTGACACATCTGCAGCAGACGACTTTTGTATTAGTTATTGCAAAAACAAAACTTGCACAAAAAGTTTATTTTCTCCTTTTGTCTCTAAGTGATCAACTCTTGTCAATAATCTGTTTTTTATTTGCTCATAATTTTGTCTAGAAGTTTTCAAATTAGTTCTCTGTATATTTGATATTGTGGGATAGGGTTAAGAATGTCGATTAGGAAACACTTTTAGATGTTTATTTTATTGGATATTTTTTAAAATATATACCAAATGTTTACCAAGTAAATAAATGACAACTTACTCAACACACATGTCTGACGATGAAAATGTTTCAATCGTTATGGACGTTATCTTGGCTTAAAACGGTAAAATATTTCGTCGATATGCGGTTTAGATAACGTTTGTTTCAGTGTTGCAAAGTTTATCTATCATTTCGTTATATCGTTCACAGAGATGTGGCGTGTGTTTATGATTATGCAAAGATATACATTGTATGTTTATTATATATATATCAAATATGTAAGGACTTTCTGAAATTCATAGTACCTCATTTATTTCCTTATACTCGTACTTTGTGTAAATAAGTACAGAATCAATTCAATAAGGTTGAATGGATTAAACTTGAATATCGAATAGACTTGAGTCAATATGTGTCTTTCTTAAGCGATTTAATCGTAAAATTAAATATTTTATTTTCTGAGAAGAAACTAAACCAACCCTGTTTGGATAAGGCATATTTATTTTTGGAGGGATGGGGGTGGTATTCTGCAACAGTCGATTTATAATAATAGAATATACACTGTTTTTTTTTTTATTCATTCCGATTTACGTATCTCTGTCCCTTTTACCCTGAGTGTTAAAGTGTTCTCGCAGCAATGCTTATGATTGTTGTGTGATATAAACGTGGTTTAGTCTGCTGCTGTAATTACTACACCAGATTGTGTGCATATATTATAAAAAGCGAGGATACAGAACAAGACATGGTTACACTATATGATGATTTATAATATGTTAGAAAATACCCTGGTTCACACTGGCGAGGACGGTGTATTGATATGCAATCGCAATGAAAAATATTTCAACTTCCAATCACACAATAATCAACAGTTGCTGTCAATGTATTTCGTTTTGTAATATATTATGTGTTCTTCTTTACAGTTCTTTGTTTGGAAAATAATCCAAGATAGTCGTCGATGTGATGATATTAACGGATGACAAGGACGAGTTAAAGAGATATGTTCCATCATTGGTAGCGGCATTTGAGTATGTAAACCCAAAGATAACAATAGAAAGGAAACCAACACGACACTACGACAGGGAAAACGTTCCGACAGCACGTAAACTGTTGTTTCTCTTGACTGGAAACAATAGCCGTGCTGCAGATATGGTGAAACGTTGGTTGAAATATCTATACACAAGACGAAACTCACAGAGCAGGTATTTTGCTGTTACCGTCGAAGACCAACACTTAGTTGTAGGAGATGAGCCGGGAACTATGCAACTTTCTAGTAGTATCAACGTCATACTTGTGGATAATATTGACCTTGTAGAGTTGTGGGTACCTCAATTTATTTATACATTCTTCCAAGTTCCAAGACAGCATGGGATTGTGTACAGCGTAAACAACCTATCTACGGAGTACGTGTTGGCTAAGGAAACTGAAAAACATATTCAAAATCTGTTGACAAAACTAGGATTTTGTAAAGGCTCACCGAATGATAGAAAGTGTACATTTATTGTCGTTCGATCAGGATTTAAAAACAATCAGAGAAAAGTGAAAGAACTGCAAGATTTGACAAAGGCTGCAACACGTTCTAGTATACCTGTGAACTGTATAAGTACACAATACACAAGTACGTGTTCTTACACAGACACCATACACTCGCCGATATACGGCAGGCCAGACATCGTGACGTGTGTCGTTCTGACGATGGTCAGTTTAGGACTGATACAAAGATCTCGGACTTGCTCGAGTTATTGCATTGTACTTTGTAAATCTTTCATTAAATATGATGCTGTTAGAATACCAATAGCAATCATTATAATCACAATGTATGTTCTTTATGCAATAAGTATGATACCATTTATGTTCACAGGTTTTGGAATTGTGAACAGTTTTATGATTTTTAGAGTAGAAACTTTAACAGATACGCCTAGGTTACTATGCTATACATTAACAAATGTCTTAGCAACTATTCTTTCTTTGGGACTAATGTGGGGCATAGGATGGCCTGCAGATGGACATGTTCATTATATTGAATACGTGATTGGAACAGTTTGCATTATATGTTTTTATATCATTTGGTATTCATTTGTTAACTATATTTTCGTAGATAAACTTGGATATAATTACGGAGTATTCGATTTACCGTATATATGGTTGGAAAAGTAACTATTGAGCAACCTCAGACGAAAGTCGACAGTTGGATTTAGAATTGTCTTCGATTAAGATCAGAAAGTGTGTTTTCTAGTGGTAATTTCTCCTTTGTGATAAGATCACCGGTAAGGTCAGACTAAAATGACTGTATTTATAAGTGATTATAAATTCCTTTCCGTGCACTCATTGTTGTTGGGTTGGCAGAACCACTGATAATATGTAATGTTAAAATGAACAGGCCGGAAGTAGTATTAATCTACCAAGAAAACGCCTGACATATTATTAAAACCATGTAATTCACCAGTCTCTTAAACAATTTACAATGGTCCTAACATTCATCGTTAGGGAAAGGAATTGTTGTATTACAAGAGTGTGGTCAGAAACATTTCTGATCTTATATTGTTGGTATTTGGTGATCTTAATTCCCGAAAAGGCTTTTTTACCATGCTGTTGCTCAAAAACGAATCAAACTCGATAGGGCGTCTGCTGTTAACTTCCCGTACATGTAACACCATGAAAATAAAGAGATTGCTGGATACTCCCTTTATCTTTCACAGTAATTCCGTTTTTCATTATACGAACCGACGAGCGAACACATCGTAGATGTGTTTCCTATATGACATGTAATTCATTGTTTATGTTTACGGTTTCTTACGCCGCCTTCCACAGTTTTTGAACAGTCATATCACGGCGTTTGCTTGGTAAGCTTATTATGAAACAAGCTGATCTGTCGTAATGATATCACCGCACCACTGAGAACCAATAAAGGATGCGAGTAATACCACGTTTACAGTTTTTGGTATGAACCGACCGGGGATTGAACCCTGGTCTCCGACTCTTTTTACGGACGTTTCAACCTTTATATCACAGAGGCCTCCCAAAACTGACCTCTTATGACATCAATGAATTCCTGACAATGGTATCATTCCAGTACGATTGAAATAAGTGTTGCTACATGTTGATATCAGAGTGAAAATTGTATGCCAAGTCTACTTGATACTAGATTCTGGTTGTCAGTATCGTTTATGTAAGTTTTTATTAAAACAGTCATTGTTCAAAATACAAAGAAATTCTAGTTATTCATTGTATCTCTAACTTTAGTTGAAATGTTAAGCTTTCAGCATATGTATTTTTTGTTTATGTGCCAAAATGTGACTTCAAAGTTTTATTTGCTACAAAATGTGAACATTTGGACAATTTTATTTCTATGTGTGATATTTTAACCATATAACAGGTGTACAGGTGGAGTTGCCTATCCCTCTTATTTACGTCCCTGATACTAGACACTAGACACTAAATTCACCTTACCATCGGATCATACTAAAGACTTTCAAAAAGTTAGTTTCCCTTTGCCTATCTATACACATTACAAAATGCACAGAGCAAGTATTTTGCTGCTACCGTTGATGACCAACATTCAGCCGTAAGAAATGTGCCGAGACCTAAGCAACCTTCAGAAGTTTCTAGTAGTATGAACATCACACACGTGGATAATATTGACTATTTCGAATTATGGGTACTGCAATTTATCTACACTTTCTTCAATGTGCTTACAGAGCATGGGACTGTGTACATTGTACACAACCTATCTACGGAATACGTCTTGGCTACGGAAACTGCAAAACACATACAAAACCTTTTGACACTACTGAGAAATGACAAAGTGTAAAATCTATTGATAACTGCCTCGGAAAGTAACACAACTTAATGATGCGCAAAGTGTAATCTCTATTGATGACTGCCCCGGAAAGAAACCGAATTGAATTGGCGGGAGGTCACGAGCTCGATCCCTGTCCGTGTCATACCAAGAACAAGACATAATAGTAGTAATGACATTCCTCCTTGGCGCTTGGAATTGTGGCGGTTGCATTACAACTGACTCGCTTGTGTCAATATTTAAGGTGCTGAACTCCAGATAGAGATCAAAATTGTGAAATGTTGAAAGTTCCGCAAATATTGCTTATAGTGACAACAAAGTAAGAAATATAAGTAGTTCAAAACTATTTTGGCAGTAAATTTTGAAAGTCATGAAAATATACAAAATTTGGCTACCCAGTATAAATGAAGAATACAAAATCAATATATATATATATATATATATATGTTAAAAGTACTGGAAATTGAAATTAATACTCTAATTTTATCTCAGAATATGATTTCAATATTTCAAGACCACTTATGAATAGTTTTAAAATGTTGACTATAATATTTTGTTTCTGGAGTTCAGCACTTTTAATATACCAGTATTACTGATTTCTATTGCTATTCGGCTGCGCAAGAAAATTGACGTTTTACGTCAATAATAGTTCAATCATATTATAATCCTGTGTAGGCTACCAGTAGTCCTGGTTAATTTACCCTGGCACCAGTTTTTTCAGCCGTTTAAAGTATTTGGTATGACCCAATCGGGGATCGAACCCCTGTGTCCCGCTTTCGAGTCGGGTGGTCAACAAAATAGTTTGCAAATCATATTGCACGTAATTGATTCCAAGATGAGTCTATTTCGTCACGCTACGAACAGGTGTTTTAAAGCCGCGCGAATCCTGCTTATAAACAATTTGCACTAGGATATCTTTCATACCCCTTTAATCTTCAGCCTATATTCATGTAAAGCATTTCAGGTATTGGTTTGAAGAAACACACACACACACATATATTAATATATAACCACATGTACCTGCAGATAGTGTCACACACATTCCAAACAACTGTGCTATACTATATAGGTTCTACGTATCAGCATGTATGAAGTATAGAGGACTGACAATTGTAACTGAAAAGGGTAACAATAAATCTAACACACGAGTTTGAACGAGATATATCGGCCATTTCATGACAAATCAATATTATCCGTTATAAAGATAACAAAATTGGACCACATCTATATGGTACACATTTCCCATCGCGCACGTAAGTTACGTTTACATACTATCGTTTTTGGGATAGACTACTCTTGTTCACTTGATGTATTGCTTTTATATTTTAATCGTTATGGAGTGTAAACTGTAGATCACATGACTTGAAATACGTATGTCGCATAAAATAATGGCGATTTGTTTTGTCCTGCTAAGGCATGATTCAGTAAAATGATACAACATTTGAGCTACAATGTACCTGGCAACGAAACATACAATTCCCGTTTTCAATCCATCCACTTCAGTATTGTGTTGTTTAGACCTAACCATTTCCCAAAACAGAGTGAAATGTGGAGTTTGGGGCTTGTGGTACCGCAATCCTACATACAAAGTTTTAGTACAATTTGTATGTTAGATATTGGAACTACATTTGGTAGTCTAGAGAAAAAAAAACATGAAGAAAATGATTAAGACCAGAATACATATTCTTATCGAAGGGTTTAAATTAGTCAAAGGTTTACCCTAATATTAAGCTAAAGGACGCAAACCTGTAGATAGTTTACTTGTCGAGATATGCTACTGAAAGACAGATCAATTATTGCTTAACATGTATTATTTCTGCTTCATTTGGATATTTTCTGAGGTAGAAACTCATAATTAGACGCCGGAGTGCTTCTCCTGAAATTGGGGTAGCTTTATAGCTTTATATAATGATGACGTAATAAGGAAGGTAAACAGAAGATGTTCCATTTTTTGACAGCACATTGTCCCATAATTCAATATTTACCTCCCCTAGTGGCCAGTTCGATAGGGAAGTGTCAAATATGTATGTGTTGAAAAGAAAAAAATTCTTTAATACATAAACATCACTAAACAACTGCATTTATAAAAACAAATCAATTAAGATGCTGATATCATCAGATTAAACAAATTCTTCAACAAGATATGGTTGTCAAACTTAAATTCTTATTTCTTTTATAATTGTCACATATGTGTTTAAGATACTCATGGTATTCATTTGTACATTATTATATGTAATATAAGAAAGTTGGACATGAATACGGTGTTTTTGTTTTTTCTTGTGACATCAAATTGTCGACGATTAATTGATTGATTGGGGTTTTACGCCTTTTTCAACAATTTATCAGTCATATCACGGCGGCCAGTTCGTCTACTTATGTGTTTCCTGACTTACCCACACCAGTACTCAACACAACAAACTTTCCAAGCAACTGGCTGCTTTTCCACATAGACTGTTTGCCAATTACTTAAAACCCCTGGATTGACAGCCTGCGTCGCTACCGACTGAGAAACCGAGGGTTGGCGTCGACGATTAAGATCAGAAAATGTGTTTGTTTAGTTGTGAATTCTCTTACAGGGATTGATCCCCGGTAAGGTCACACTCATAAAAGTCTAGAAATGGTAGTAATATGTTCCGTTCGAGTAAGAGACCGGACAAAAACTATTTAGTTATCCACGATATAACTGACATACAGTTGAAGGTGACGTAAACCACTAGGCACGTAAACTAGGTTATCGTGTTACTAATAGTGTAACAAAGCCTTTTGTATGAGTTATGTATGACAAGATTGTGATCAGAGAAATTCCTGATTTTATCTTTTATTCTCCGTATTCGCTGATCGTAATTTTCGAATGTCTCGTTACTCAAGCCGTCGCTACAAAACTCTAGAAGGCATCTGTTATAAACTACCTGTAACACACTGGAAATGAAGATGTTTAAGCTTACTACCTGAGTCCGTCTTCTTCATCCTAACAGAGTGACTATTATTTATACGGTGTTTTACACCGCCATCAACGGTATTTTAATCACATCATGGCGTTTCCTTGGTAAATGACCAATACTGATGGTCGTGATATCGCCGCTACCCTGAACGTCAATGAAGGAATCAACTGATACCATTTTACAGGTTATGCTTTTGAGCATGATGCTCTTACCACTACACAACCAAGTCGGTGCGTACACTATGTTTTGGTAACTTTTGTTATGCTTTTGTGACTATATATGCAAACTATTAAAGGGACTGAACACCATAATGGTCCAAAATCGTTATATTTTATACTTATTCTAATTAATCCAAAGTGCGTCGATTTATATGTAACGGAATGTTGTAGAAGGTCGTA
The DNA here is from genome assembly GCA_031761405.1 of Serripes groenlandicus. Lineage (NCBI taxonomy): Eukaryota > Metazoa > Mollusca > Bivalvia > Cardiida > Cardiidae > Serripes > Serripes groenlandicus. The sequence goes on from JASEVX010000147.1 coordinate 466,926, forward strand.
ACAGTCTTGTTTTTCATTATTTCATAGGAAATAAGCAGTTAAAAAACCGTCTGCTTCGTGTTTTCCCGTTTAAAAATACCGTGGAATTTCCTCTTGCTCATTTTAAATTGTCGATTCAATTCAGTAGATTTTACAATGCAAAATAACGAAAAATCTCCGCAATTTTAATAGTGTGCATATATTGTAGTACATCAGTCAGCAAATCTCAATGCCTTACATGCAAAAACATCAAGGTAATAGCAATTTTTAACAATTTTCTTCTTTTTTCGCTTTTTTCTCATATGGGATTCAGTCCCTTTAAGGTATTTATTTGTGTATACAAGTTTATGTGTTTACATGAAGGTTAGATTTGAGTATATTTGATAGATTACTTCAGTCCTCATTTTTGTCACACCTTTTTTTGTTTTTTCAAATGATAAACAGCCACTTGATTTACATTCAATGTTTATTTCTTTTGATGCTGAAGAGTCATAAATAATCTAGGCCCTTCGTTTGAGATAACAGCGAGACCAAGGTACAATCACCGGTCGGGTCATACCTTTAAGACTTCATAAAATGATAATAAGTATATATCCTTCTCGTCAGAGTTTCGGGGATATCATTACGACTTATGCGCTGGTGTCAGGCTAAGCTTACCATCAGTACAGGAAATTGACACAGAAATCACCGTGATATAACTGGAATAATGTTGACGCGGCGTAAAACACCGAACAATTAACAATGATGTAAATAAGTTAGTATGTATAACATGGATATTATCTGGCCAATATTCGACAAACATTTATGTTAGCTCTGTCCTAATATGTAGTTATATCAAACTAATACTAATAATATTGATTGCTAAAGACAAACTTCAACTTATATTAATGTAAGCACTACTCTCGAAAGCTTCTTCAAGGAAGCTTAACCAGTGCACGCTCCAATTAAAGGCATTCGAACGGATGTCGAACCCGGTATCTTCTATTCGAAAGGTCGACAGCTGCCACTGCACGACAGTCGTCCACACATAGTATATAGTTAATTATTAACATTCACGTCCAAAACACTCTTAGCAGAACATTTTTTAGCAAGGAAAGAATATGTGAATTGTTGTTTTACACGGAAACCATTAGTCTGCATTTCATCATATATACTTTGGGCAACGTCTCGCGAAAACCAACCTGCTGTGATTTGGGACCAGGAAAGATCCAGATCGGCCTGTTTACGTCCCGAATCCTATCATTTCTTTCAAGGCACCATCAACGTACCACTATTTAACTAAAAGACAGTATGACTCCAAAGGAATGAAATGGTATCATGAAAATGCGTATATAAAACAGTTCTTCAAAGAGTTCGAGATGAAAGACGGCCAGAGCAAATGTGAGGATTATCACGACAGGATACGACGAACCCGAGATCTTCTATACGTAAGGTAGCCGCTCTGCGACTGCACGACAGTCATCCACAAATATAATGTAGTTTATTATTAACATACGCACTGAAAGCACTCTAAGCAGACCATTTTTTAGAAGGGAAAGAAATGTGAATTATTGTTTTACACGTAAACCTTAAGTATGTAAGAATATAGGATTGACTGAAATTATCATTTATTCAAAATGACGAAACATATAAAATGTGTTCATAAGCACAAAATCCTATAACACGCAAAGTGTTTTTAATTAGTATGTACCCTATTGAAAGATCAGCCATGTATGTCTTATGCGACAACTTTCATGTAGCACGTTTAGATCCCGAATCCTATAATTTCTTTCAAGGCACCAGCATGTACCATTATTTGACTATAAGACAGTATGACGCGAAAATAATGAAATAGTATCATAAAGAATGCGTATATAAAACAGTTTTTCAAAGATTTCAAGATTAATGACGGCCATAGCACATTTGAGGGTTATCGCAACAGGAAATATTGAAACGGGCAATCAACAGAATATACCTGGTCAGACGGCGTGGATGTCCCAGCTATTCTAGCGGTATAATGGTGATACAGGCTTACACAAATCGGCTTCACCAGTCAAAAGAGTAAAGATCGGTTGTTACATTTACCTTATTTAAACGTCGGTATTCACACAATTGGATAAACTGTTTAGAAAAAAAGGTAACTGACAACGTGTAAAATTCATTGATGACTGCCTCGAAAAGAAACAAAATTAAATTGTCAAAGTGTTAAACCTATTGATGACTGCTTCGGAAAGAACCTTAAATGGCAAAGTGTTAAATTCAGCGATGACTACCTTTGAAAGATAAACAACTGTATTGGCAACGAGAAAATTCCATTGCTGATTGCAGTATTTATGGTCGTTATCTAAACTAAAAAATTACATAGTTTATCAACATGCGATTAAGATATTGCTTCGCGGAGTCTTTCATTATGTTACATCGATCATGAAGACAAGTCGTATGTTTTAGGATTATGCAAAGATATGTTTAGTGTAGGTTTATGATTTATTTGAACTATGTAAGTACTTTTTTTAATTGATAATACCTTCTTTTTTTTCTTACGTTTTGTGTCAACAAGTACAAGATCAATTCAATAAGGTTAAATAAATTACACTTTAATTTCGGTTACACTTAATGGGGAGATCAAACTGGCCCGAATGAGCTTCCGTTTGCTTTCCGTATACGAAAGTGGTCTGATTTTTCAAACTGTCCGAATGTCCCTCCGAATGTGTTTTATCCAATGTATCACCGAATGCTTTCCGTTTGCTTTCCGATTGTTTTCAGTATGGTTTCAGAATGCTTTCAGAACAGACCAAATGCTTCCCGCATGTTGATTTCGAAATGTTTTTTACGAACGATTTCCGTATATAGTATAACAGAACACGGAGAATCGGCCAAGAATGGACCGAACTATTTCCGCATGCATTCTATGTCCATTCGGGGTGTTCTGAAATTATACGGAACAAACTGTGCATTCTGGAAAAAAATCCATTTCGGGGCGATCACATTGGTTCGAATGCCATTCCGTTTGCTCTCGGAATAGGAATTTGGGTGTTCGGGGAGAGAACGGATCATATTCGGGAAGCATTCGGTGTGTTCTAGGAGCATACTGGCTGTTCGGCTCCGTACAGATGCATACGAATTTGGCGTCCATGTGTATTCGGGAAGTAATCGGGAAGTATTCTAGGAGCATACGGTATGTACGAAAAACGTTCGGGAAACATGCGTCTAGTTATTGGTGCATTCGGAATGAAAATTTGGAGGTTCTGTATTTTTTCCGAACACCCCGAATGGACCTAGAACATGACGAATGCTTTCCGAAGGTTTTCAGTATCCTCTCCGTATTTTTTTTTCATTTATGCCGCCGAACGTATAACGAATAGCCAGAACCCTTCCAGTATTCTTTTAGAACATTTTCCGAACTGCTCGTTCACTTCCAGAATGTACAGTATGTTCCGTATGCTTTCAGAAGACCCCGAATGGACATCGAACATGACGAACCCTTTCCGAACGCTTTCAGAATGCCGGTGAAATCTTTCCGAATCCCAGTAAAGTCCGCAAACTTCCTATAAATAGAGGAGCTTCTGTCAGTGCGATAAATATATAATCGAAAATGCTCGTATATGTCTCTCCTCCTCGCAATTTCCCGCGTGTTTGAAAAAGTTCCGTTATATGGGCGGTTCTTAAAGCATTCGAAAAGCATGTGGAAAAAGTTCGCTCCATTCTAGGTCGATTCGTCGTGTTCTGAAAGCATTCGGAAAGGATTCGTCATGTTCTATGTCCATTCGGGGTGTTCGGAAAGCATACGGAACACAGCACCTCCAAATGTTCGGTCTATTCTAGGTCGATTCGTCGTGTTCTGAAAACATTCGGAAAGCATTCGTCATGTTCTAGGTTCGGAAAGCATACGGAACACAGCACCTCCAAATTTTCATTCCAAGAGACGCCTGTTTCCCGAACGTTTTCCGTACACGTCGTATGCTCCTAGAATGCTTCCCGAGTACTTCCAGAATACACATGGACACCACATTCCGATGATTCGGAAGGTCGATGAAAATTATTTTGATCATGCACAACACATTGTTGTAGCTGCCGAATGCCGTTCCGTATGCATCCGTCCGGAGCCGAATAGCCAGTATGCTCCTAGGAAACACCAAATGCTTCCCGAATATGATCCGTTCGCTCCCCGAACACCCAAATTCCTATTCGGAAAGCATTTATTTATTGGGGATTTACGCCGCTTTCAACATTATTTCAGTTATATCACGGCGACAGTTCACTTATTCATGATCCCTGGGTAAACAAACCAGTACTAGGCTAGAAAATGTGCCTTGCCCAAGGGCACTCCACCATGACCGTAGTGCCGCGACTGGGGATCGAACCCGGGACACCCGGTTTCGAAATCCCCGACGCTAACCACTCGACCACAGCGGATTCCTTCGGAAAGCGGAATGTCATTCGGCCCAGTGTGATCGGGCCATAAGTCAATATGTATCTTTCTTATGCAATTTTATCAAATAACTAGATGTTCTTTTTTTCTATGAAACCCAACGGGTTTTGAAATGACATATTTCAATTTATTGTTCTGTGTTGTTATCTTCGTGTTCAGCAACATTTAATTTATACTAGAGCGTGTCTTGTATTCGTTACGAGTGTCATACATATCTCACTTCTAGAATGACGCACGTCGTAGTTCTGTTACTTCAATCCTTATTGTCAAAGCTTCTTTCCTAGCACCACTTTAAAACTTTCTATTGAGATCTGACCAAGATATGATTTATTGTTGTTTTCATCATTGAAGAGGTTGTGTGCATATTGCCAAGCGTTCAAACAGTACAAAACATATATACACTATATGATCATTTCTATTATATCAGAAAATGTACTGTTCCATAAAAGCGACGAATGTGTTTTGATATTTAATGACAATGACAACAGTTCAACTGCAGATCACAAATTAATCAACAGTTGCAGACAAGGTGTTTTGTTTTGTGGTATTTTATATACATTTTGGTTTCTTCGTTTCAGTTATTCTTAGGAAAAAAGTAATCCAAGATGGTCGTCGATTTGATGATATTAACGGATGACAAGGACGAGTTAAAGAGATATGTTCCATCAATTGTAGCAACATTTGAGTATGTCAATCCAAAGATGACAATAGAAAGGAAACCAACACGCCATTACGACAGGGAAAATGTTCCGACAGCACAAAAACTTTTATTTCTCTTGACTGGAAACCAAAGCCGGGCTTCAGATATGGTGAAACGTTGGTTAAAATATCTATACACAGTACGAAATGCACAGAGCAAGTATTTTGCTGTTACAGTTGATGGCAAACATACAGCCGTAAAAGATGAGCCTAAGAATAGGCAGCCTGCTAGCGATATCAAGGTCATATATGTCGATAATATTGACCATGTAGAGTTATGGGTCCCACAATTTATTTACAAATTCTTCAAAGTTGCAAGAGAGCATGGGACTGTGTACAGTGTACACAACCTATCTACGGAATACAAATTAGCTAAGGAAACTGAAAAACATATTCACAAACTTTTGACACAACTCGGATTTTGTACGGGCACATCGAATGATACAAAATGTACCTTTATGGTCGTTCGATCGGGATTTAAACACGATCAGAGAAAGGTCAAGGAGTTACAAGATTTGACAAAGGCTGCAACAGATGCAATTTGCGTGTTCGAAGACAAATATCTTACACTATGCTATATATTAACAAATGTCTTTGCAACTGTAATTTCTATGGGAGTACTGTGGGGGCTTAGGATGGACTGAAGATGGGCATGTTCATTATGCGGAATTCGTGATTGGAACAGTTTCAATCATTTGCTTTTATATCATTTGGTATTCATTTTTAAATTATATTTGTGTGGTGAAACTAGGATATAAATACGGTGTATTCGATTTACCCTATATATGGTGGGAGACGTAATAGTGGAAAAACATCTTCACCTTTAACCTGTGTTGACAATACATGTGGCTCATTATGCTCTTTGAAAGGTAAGACAGTGCGATTGGTGTTATACATTTTAGGAGAGTATTGATATGGTGGATTATAATATATTTAACTCATTGTTTCAAACGGTGTATTTATTTAGTGAAAGAATTCTCTGGTTACTCTTTATCAAACCATCATTTACATGTTGTTTGTAAGTAATATCACGACATAATCTGTACCATGGTTTCTATAGTGTATTAATTGAATTCATATGCGTTCTATGTTTTCAAATGTTTCAAACTATACCACACCTCCACTTTACAATCCATGTTCTGTGTTTATATAAAGACGTTCGGTAAATCATTCTGTTAACAGCTGTCCACTGTTACATGCAAATAATGAATGAATAAGTGAGGGAATGGATTTTAGCGTATAGTCGTGTTATGTGTGTACGCCAACATCTGACTAGACGTCACTGTGTTTCAGTTTCCAACGGGGCTTTTAATCGATTATTTATGTGTACGGTATTTGACGACGCTTACAACAGTATATGAACAATCAAATCATGCATTTCCTTGTTATCAGTGCTGATGTTAATCTCGTTTTGTCACCAGCGTATCAGCCGTAATGTTATCCCCGCGACACTTAACGCCTAGGAGGGAAACCGTTACTACCTGGAGTACAGTCTTTGGTATGCTTACCTAGGGTGTCTCACGGCATCGTTTGGGTGAAGACTTCTACATTGAACTCTGTTGATTTCAATGGATTTCTGATACTGGTAGCATTCCAGTGGAAATACACTAGATTAGTTGAGTAGTGTTTGATACATACATGCATTTATTTCATAGTAGCGAACATTGTACACCATGATTTGACTTCAATACTTGGCAGACTGATCCTGGTTTGAAATGTTTGCAAATGTGGTTTAAATTTATTCGTTTTGGTAATCGCAACTAAGTCGTGCATTGTGGTTACGCAAATGTGGTTTAAAGTGTCACGTTTATGCAAACGCAAATTATATGCGGTTTAATTAAGTCGTGCATTTCGGTTTAAAGTCGTAAATCTCTGTTATATTTCGGCAAATGCAAATAGTTTTTTAAGTCGATAATTACGGCAATAGCGAATTTGGTTTAAAGTCGATTATTTCGGCAACTATACATGTTGTTTAAAGTCGTGCATTTCGGCAAACGCAAATGTGGTTTAAAGACGTGCATTTAAGCAACTACAAATGGTGTTTATAAAGTCGTGTATTTCGTAAAACACAAATGGTGTTTATAGTCGTCGATTTCGGCAAACGCAAATGCGGTTTTAAAGGCGTACATTTCGAAAAACACAAATGGTGTTTAAATGAGTGTATTTCAGGAAACACAAATGGTGTTTAAAGTCGTGCATTTCGGCAAATGCAAAAGTCGCCTAGCTTAAAGTTGAAATCAATTTAATACAAGAAAACCAACGTTACGATATGTGTTGCAAATGAAGATAAAGGTGCATTTAGGTTGATTCGGTCCTCATTTTGTCACAACGTGTCCTATTCTAGTGGATGATAAACAGCCCCTTAATCGACATTCGGTATTGATTTCTTTTGCTGTTCAAGAGTCACTTAATCTAGGCAGTTCATTTAACATTGCAATGAGACCATGGTTCGACCCCCGGCCGGGTTATATTAAAGACTTTCAAAAAAAAATCTATTCCCTAAGGATTGCGGGATATAATTGTCAGGATAAGATAAACATCAGTTCTAGTAATTAACCCAGGAAATACCGCGATATGACTGATATACTGTTGGAAACGTCGTTAATCGCCATTGAATAACAAGAAACATTAAATAGCAATGTCGAAATTTAGGTATTTTCGGTAATACAACCTGGATTGCTCTAAATGAGTCCCTAACTATTGCAGTAGTAAACGATGTATTGAATGTGCATTCATTTTGTGTCGGTAGTTTATGAAGCCGATACATGTTGGTAATACCCTTTACGATATCTGGGGACAATTCGACCTGCGTACATAAGCTCCTGGCATAATATGCTATGTATAATAACATTAGCATTGAAACATCTACGTAAAACATGTAAACAAAGTGTACAATTTGGTGATAACTACCTCGACGATGGAGTGGTTAGAACGTCCGTCATTGAGGGGTTGGGTAGATAACAGAACTTCTAACTTAACCTCAAACTAACAACCTGAATGTTATTGACAACATTGCTGGCAATAAAATTAAATCGTTTTGAGTAGGTTCTCTTTTTCCAACGACGTTTTCAGATGAGTCTTATTTCTTCTGTGTATGCGAGGCGGTTAACTGTGCTAATAAATAATCTGGTGGTGAGGATTCAATAACCTCCGATTTTCACTTGACGGGGCTATATTTAGAGTCTTATCTGTTGAAAATATTGTCAACTAATAGATAAGTATTACACTTTCCTCTAACCTTTTCCCTAATGCGAACGATTCTAGAGGCTTCCTCAGGAGTAAGCTTTATGAAACAGAGCTATATATATTACTCAAATCAGCTGTAAAGTCGATTAATGCAAACGATTCTGAGGCCTCTGCAGCAGCCGACTCTTTTTTTGGATAGAACACAAAATTACTCAATACCATTTTATTTAAACAATATAGGAACTATACAGTACACATCATACTTTCCACATGCTACGAATATGTTTTCGAAGATTATTTGTTTTAAAGCAGAATCTCGATTAATCTTAATACATAAACATGTAGATCTTTGACTGCTAGAACTGCTGCTGCGCTGTTTTCTTGATTCGAATTCATCAGTGGATTGTCTTTAATAATAAACGTTAAAGACAAATGAATAACTAAGCTGGGAATACATAAATTATTCTAACATAAAACGAGGAAGAACTCGAACATGTCGATAACTCGGAGCAATTCAAGTCAACTTCAACTCGCGAGTCGAGTTATGGCGAGTCCATTATAGCTTAAGGTAATGGCAACATATGGGCATAAGTTGGAAATATGTCAACAAAGATTTAGATTTTTTTCGGCCAAGACACACGAAAAACCAACGTTCGGAGAATTGATACATGTAACGGTCACGTAATCTGATGAGTTTAAACATCGTAATAGCCCGTGTAGAAAAGCGTTTAACCCAAAGTCGCCTTGATATGTACAAAGCTCTTAATGAGAGACGTTTGCATGTTCTGAAATCGTTATTTGACCTCCACAACCTATGTTGTTGGTACTCAAAATAACCGTCTCAGTGCTTTCAATTGTTTCTTGCAAAGATATCGTAGAAACAAGACGTGTTGTCCTTATCTAGTCCTCTGTTAAAGATTGATTGATTGATTGATTGATTGATTGATTGATTGATTGATTGATTGATTGATTGATTGATTGATTGATTGATTGATTGATTGATTGATTGATTGATTGATTGATTGATTGATTGATTGATTGATTGGGGTTTAACGCCGTTTTTAACAATTTCTCAGTTATATCACGGCGGCCAGTTCACCTACTCATGCATTTCCTGGTCTTCTCACACCAGTACTCCACACAACAATCTTCCCAAGCAACTGGCTGCTTTTCCACATAGACTTAGCCTATTGGTGAAAGAGGAATGACGCATGTCGCATTGACTTTTGTCAATCCTCGGAAAGAAAGTTGGCCGAGCCGGGATTCGAACTCACAACCCCCTGGATTGACAGCCCGCGTCGCTACCGACTGAGCTACCGGGGCTCGGCCTCTGTTAAAGAACATGTACTTGTGTGCAATTGTATCGTTATCGACATATATTTAACTCTTTTCGACATACATACGCTTTTTGATGTCTCTGTGGAAGATGACTGTAAAAAGCATTAGGACAAAGGACGAATTGGCTACTGATGACTAACTTCTCCTTTTGACATAATAATTTCAACTATATTCGACAATCATACTTCCATTTAACGAGATTTTTCCCCAGAACCTTTTTAAAGTTGTCTGCTGCAGATCTGTCATATGTGGGAAAGGGTTAAAACCCTACGAAGGACGAGTTTCGTGTGACGTGGCCCGTTAGGTAATCTGCGTTCAAGAAGGAGCACAAAGGCACGCAAAATGGACGACTCTAATGACAAACTGTTTTTGCATGGTGTTTTACGTCGCTTACAACATTTATATAAACAATCACGGCGATTCCTGTGTAATTTACCAGTATTATTGATTCGTTTATCATGACGTCAGCGAGTCAGTCGTTATGCTAACTCCACAATCCTGAGAGCCAATGAGCGATAGCAATTTCTGAATGTTTTAAATTGTTTGGTATTACCAGGCTGGGGATCGCCACCGCGACCTCTTGCATGAAATTCAGGTGCTCTACCACTACACCACTGAATCAGTGACAAACTGTTCAATAGTTTATCTCTGTGTAAGGCTTATATTTTGAAAATATACATAGACATAAATATTACAAAATCATGGAAGAAGTACGGATTTGGAATTATCTCATAACCTTTTCCCAAAAACAGACGCCTCTGCGGCAGACGACTTTTGAAGACATCGTGATAAAAGAAGAAATTGCTCAAAAAAATGAGCGATTCCTCCTTTCTCAAAACACTTTCGTCTGGTTTTTTCTGTAGTTTTTTACTTACATTTATAGAGATATTCTGTACTTTCTATTTGTTCGTCTTCAAAGGGAAGATTTGGTGTATGTGGATAAAGGGTTACGGGTCAAGGTGAAATAATAAGAAGATAAGATATGGCTGAAATGAAAGGTGAGTATTACAAGCTGCCGTGAATTTATTTATCTTTTTAACCTATTTAACGGTGTTTTTAAACAACAGCTTTCAACACTTATCCGTGGTGAAGTAGTTAGATTGTTTACATTGTGAGCGGAAGATCTAGGTGCAATACCCGGTCGGGTAATACCAAAGATCTCATTGGAGCTCAATGTGTCTGGGCTATAATAACGAGTGATACATCGGTGTCATGATAAATATTACCGGTAGTACTGGTTTTGGCCAATGAAACGTCGTGATATAACTGACGTACTGTTGCATTGGTGTCAGGATAACTATTACCGATAGTGCTTGTATTAGCCAATGAAACGTCGTGATATAACTGACGTACTGTTGCATTGGTGTCAGGATAACTATTACCGATAGTGCTTGTATTAGCCAATGAAACGTCGTGATATAACTGACGTACTCTTGCATTGGTGTCAGGATAACTATTACCGATAGTGCTTGTATTAGCCAATGAAACGTCGTGATATAACTGACGTACTGTTGCATTGGTGTCAGGATAACTATTACCGATAGGGCTTGTATTAGCCAATGAAACGTCGCGATATAACTGACGTAAAGTTGAAAGTGGCGTTAGAGACCATCACGTTCGAGATCGAAATCGAGTTTACGAGTCTTAACTGACCAGTTTCGATTGGACCGCGTAATTAGTACTAAACAATGGAAAGAGGACGACAAATGTTCGATCCCTCGTTGCGGGGATCATGATGACGTGGAATTTTTATATGACATTTTCATAGACGTGTTTCGTAAAGTCGTCCAATGATCATGAATCTATATCTAAGTATTTTTTCGTCGTGATTTAACTGTAATAGTTTTGAACTTTTTGTAAAATCAAAAATAATATGTGTTGTTGGTTAAGATTGTTTCGTGAAACGGGGCTTAACGATATAAACAAGAGCTGTCGGAGGACAGCGCGCTCGACTTTATTGTGCTTGCCAATAAAACAAAGCTTTTTTTTGGTGTTACAGAAAACATAACCAAGTACTTTATCACATTATCTTACAAATTACCGAATTATGCACTATTGGCGGTTGGTGGAGATAATGATGGTAACAATATTGTTGTAAGTGTTTAAGCTATATCTCTAATTGTTTTGATTTGGTACGAATAACTTAATCAAAATTTAAAATCGAAAAAGGGCCAACAATTAAACAAAAGTGTAGTAAGTTTCAAAGCATTATCTGGAATGGTTTTGAAAAGAATGAATTGGCACCAAAATTTTAAGTCGAAAAGGGGCCATCATTCTTACAAAAACCTTGAGATAGTTATGCACTCTTGTCTCTTGGTGGAGGTTATGATGGTGAATAAATGTTGTAAGTTTCAAAGCAATATCTCTTATGTGTTTTATAAAAAAGTGAATTGGTACAAAAAAACTTAACAAATATTCTAAGTCGAAAAAGGGCCATCATTCTTAAAGAAACCTTGACAGAGTTATGTACTCTTGTCTGTTGATGGAAGTTATGATGGTGAATAAGTGTTGTAAGTTTCAAAGCAATATCTTTTTTGACAAAAAAATTGATTTGGTACAAAACACTTAACCAAAATTCTAAGTCGAAAAAGGGCCATAATTCTTACAAAACCCTTGACAGAGTTATGCACTCTTGTCTCTTGCTGGTAATGATTGTGGTGAAAAAGTGTGGTAAGTTTCAAAGCAATTTCTGTAATGGTTTTGAATAAAATGAATGGTTACAAAAGACTTAACCAAATTTCTAAGTCGAAACGAGCCATAATTCTTACAAAAAACAGTTATGTACTCTTGTCTGTTGATGGAGGTTATGATGGCAAATATGTATTGTAAGTTTCAAAGCAATATCTGTAATGGTTTTGACAAAAAAGTGAATTGGTACAAAAAGCTTAACGCCGACGCCAACGCAGACACAAACGCCGACGCCAAGGTGAGTAGTATAGCTCTAGCTTTTTCTTCGAAAAGTCTAGCTAAAAATGAAGTATCGGTTATGTAAAATACCATTGTACTGATTTGTTTGTGTAATTCGTTCTACAAGAAACAGTGATCGTCGTAATCGTGAGCCTACTCGTCCTGTCAAACGTGGTTGACAGCAGCCCGATACGTCATAAGGTAAACAGAAGATACCGATGGACCACCATACCCACGACAACTTACCCCACCACTACCATTACACACGAACCCGTGATGTGTCACGTTGATGGAAAACCTTACGCGCCTGGCGAAGTCATTGGTAAGTATACGCTGTACTGTTATCCTTATGGCGCCAATATGGTGTATACCCTAGTTAAAATCATCACATAGTTGCACAATGAGAGAGTTGAAGCTCTCCAAATGAAACATTGTGTCAGATGAGCAATGGGTTATTTCACTGAATTATTGAAACAGATTGGCCTCTAACACAAAATTACTGGAGCGTTTTTGTTTTGCCTTCTAATCGTCTATATCTTGGAACAAATCGTGTAAACAAGCGAATCATTTTTTCTTTAAAATCAAGTGCTCGGGTTAAAGGGCTCTGGATAGCTCCTATTAACCCTCAGTGTATATATATATATAGTCTGTGGACAGGATGTCTTGCTTTCATTATCAGCGTACGTTATCAATTGATATTAGATTTATATGACCATATGTCAATAAGTAAATGATAAGTTTGGATACGTGAATGTCTAATTCTGAAACAGAATAGACTTGAGATGAATTACAACACCATGTTATCAATGCATCGGTCCATGTTCTACTTTTTTCACAATAATTTAGTTTCGAATGAAATTGAAAGGTTAGCAGCTTGTTTATACATGTACTATTAAACGACATAAAATATATCATTTCAAAACTACAAACACAACAATGTCCTTGCAAAACATTAAGGGCTGAAACATAAACAATTATTAGCGAGACTTTGCAGCGATATGGACGCTATGCACGCTGTGTTATATGATGATAATGATGATGACATAGTGTCCAAATATAAAACTTCCTATGACTGTATAGCAGCTTTAAATGTTATTTTCTCCACCGTAAACATCGACAGCGACTGTCCACAGCATCAAAATTCAAGTTTGTATTCAAACCGGAAATTGACAAATGTGTTCACCAGAAATGGGAGATAATCGCAAATAAGTAATTTTCCATCCAAATCTTTGGGTTTATATTGATTAAAAGTCAAATTTAAATATCAAAGCGTTGGGCATTGAGTTGTCACCATGAGTTTTTCTTTAATTTAGTCCATGTTAGTTACAAGGGCAGTTGCGAAAAGACTGACACAAGGCTACGAAATATACCAGTTATGAGACCAATAGGTTACGAAACTTCTGTATTCCATTTAGCACGCCCCAAAGTGAACTCAATATTCAGTCGGAAAAATCAAAGATTTAGTTCCGTTTTTCATTTAGTCAGGTCGGGGAATAAGGGCTTAATCTTAAAAGACGTACTTGAGTCAGATAATTTAGATGGAGTAAAACGAATCGTACTTGAGACGGTTTGGTGAATACTGGCCAAGGAGAATCGTGATTATCATGAGAGTACTTTACGTACTTTGCATGGCAGATAATACGCGCAATGATATAGCTTATCTGCCCAAACATAAAGAAAGTTAATATTGACATATTTTAACTGAATGTAGATCTAACTCGTTAAATTTCAGATCTTAGTATTATTCCGGTACCAAAATTGCAATGACGGGATTATTGTTAACGGTATCTCTGCATCACTGATGGGATGATTTGGCGATTTCTATTTGAAGGTTAATTGGTTTGCAGTATTACATAATCTTCAACAGACTGTCAAAACTTAGCTATGTAAAATTGGCTGTAGTTGTTGTTTCTGACTAGCATTGTTGCGATTGCCAAACCAATCGCCACAAAGAGTCGTCAAGTGTCAAGTCTTGGAGTTGATGGCGTACGAATCATCGCCGATTGGTTAGGAGTCATTTTATCATTTGCTGCTGATTGTCTCGAGTAATATTGCGAGTCGTCTCAAATCCGATCAATATTAGATTCATTAGTCTTTTCGAAATTTAACACTATTACCGAGAACAATCTAAACCGGAAGTGAGAACTGTCTTTTTTCCATACGATAGTGTTACCCGGATAATAACTAGTACGAATTAAGACTAGTTATCAGAAAAGATCCACGGAAAAAACGTTATGTCTATCACTGACGAAAAACCAGTCTGTACGTTTTAAATAACTTGGGAGATTCTGACCACAGTGGGTAACGCTTAAAAACTAAGGAAAACTCCGATTTCAGATCATCTAGTTGAGATAGTAGGGGGTATGACAAAGACGTCTTTGCAGCAGATCATTTTGCAAAGGTTGTGACCATCATGATCAATGTATCCTTTTACAACAATATTTCAACTCTGTGATCAATTCATATTTCTAATATTCTGGATTTACGCACATGTTTTTCTCCGAATGCTTTAAATGCCGACGTCTCACGAAATTATATTAGCATGTACGCGGTTAAAGACCAATATCTACTTTTCCCATAGTGTTAGGAAAGGGATTCAAGGTAATAAACCTTTGCAATATACAGACAACTTCCTACGCAGACGACATTTGAAGACATCGTTAAATAAAGAAGTGCTCAAACCAAGAAATGTCTCCTTTTGTCACAATATGTTAACTCTATTCTGTCATTAAAGTTTCACTTAGGGCTTAAAGACATTTTCGTCTAGAAGTCTTCTGCTGCAATTGTGTTGCCTGTGGGAAAGGGTTTAACAATCCCCTGTGTCTCCCCTTTCAGATAGTATGTACGACATGTGGAGGAACCATTGTTCGAGTACCTATTGTAACCACGAAGGACGAGTGGTACACTGGGAGAACTGGAACTGTTTAACCACGCAAACCCCATTCCCAAGGACCACTTCTATGCCGACCACCACCACAACAGCTCGCATGACTACAATAATTCAATGACGTTCATGGGCAGTTACAAGACACGTGTACTTGTAAGTAGATTTTTTTTCAATTGCAATTCGCTGTTGATGCATTCGATGTCTTTAAATAATACATGCATACGAATGAACGTCAGAAGAGCATAGCATTTTTTTCTCTAAATCCAGTCATCCCCGAATGCCAAAGACTACTGCGACTAATGCAAAGCCTGATAACATTTATCTTCTACATCTAATTAAATCTTAGCATGGCACTTCTAAATGATGCCGGACAATGACAATTCTGGTTTGTTTTATGACGTTGCATGCCACTTTCAACAATGTTTAAGTTAGTTCACGGCGTTTCCTTTGTAAGTTAATACCAGCACTACTGGTCCGTTAATCCCGACAGCAGCGAGTCAAACATAATGCTAAAACCACATCACTGAGCGCTAACGAAAGAAAGCCATGTTTACGATTCTTCAAGTCTTTAGTATGATACGATCGGTAAGATGCCCTATACCGCCGCCCCATGTGCGAATGCACATGTTCACGTGTATCACTGTTCGCAGATACATCCAGTCGAGATAAAGCTGGCGAAGCTCATATATCTTCATTCGCCTTTAGATAAATCCCAATTGAAAATAGTACGTCAAATGGAGTAATTGCTCAACAATTTGATCAGTTATATCACGGCGTTTCCTTGGTAAGTTACCCGTACCACTGGTTCATTTATTCTAATACAAGCCTGTCAGTCATAATGCTAACCCCGCAACCCTGAGCGTCATAAAGGGTAGCCATTTATCAAGTATTTGGTATGACCCGATGCGTTTATCAAAGCAGTCAAGTAAAGACAAGTCCCAAGAAGGCTTGGCTGATGTTTTACGCCTCTTTCAACAATTGTCCAGTTATATAAAGGCGTTTCCCCTGGTGACTTGCCAGTATTACTGGTCCATTTATTTTTTACACCAGATGCTAACCCAACAATCCTTAGTTCTAAGAGGGGCAGCCACTACTATGTTTGGTATGACCTGGCCGAGAGGCAAACCTGGGACCTCCTACACCCGATCGGGGATTGCTCTATCACTTCAATACCAAGGTGGTAATAACTCCGGGAGGAAAGCCTTATAATCACAAGATACAAATCAAATAAGATCATTTCTTGACACCATTTAATAATCTTAAAACCAAATAACACAAACATGTATACATATTTACAATTGCGACCACTTTGCCTTGTGTCGGATAGAAATATTAAAATATAACCTTTGGAAATCACGAACAGTAACTTAACCTTTTCCCACGACTCTGCAGCAGACGATTTTTGAAAACATTGTGACAAAAGGAGAAATTGCTCATGATGAAAATATTTCATTTATACATATTTCTTTTCCTTTTTCTGTCTAGATGCTTAAACAAATATATATGGAAATTCTCAATAAAAAAAAAAGTATGATCTTTTAATGTTTAGTTGAAAAGATAATAGAACAAGAGGGCCATGATGGCCCTGGATCGCTCACCTGATTTTTTTTCTTTCACTTTAGCTATATAAGCCCCATCCCTGGAGGCCATAGTTTCAGACCAATCAACTTGGCTTTAAGGAATCTGATAGAGGGTCACCTAAGGAACATTTCTACAAAATTATTTAAAAGTCGGCCTGCTGTGGTCGAGTGGTAAGCGTTGGGGATTTCGAAACCGGGTGCCCATTAATAATTTTCCATCCAAATCTTTGGGTTTATATTGATTAAAAGTCAAATTTAAATATCAAAGCGTTGGGCATTGAGTTGTCACCATGAGTTTTTCTTTAATTTAGTCCATGTTAGTTACAAGGGCAGTTGCGAAAAGACTGACACAAGGCTACGAAATATACCAGTTATGAGACCAATAGGTTACGAAACTTCTGTATTCCATTTAGCACGCCCCAAAGTGAACTCAATATTCAGTCGGAAAAATCAAAGATTTAGTTCCGTTTTTCATTTAGTCAGGTCGGGGAATAAGGGCTTAATCTTAAAAGACGTACTTGAGTCAGATAATTTAGATGGAGTAAAACGAATCGTACTTGAGACGGTTTGGTGAATACTGGCCAAGGAGAATCGTGATTATCATGAGAGTACTTTACGTACTTTGCATGGCAGATAATACGCGCAATGATATAGCTTATCTGCCCAAACATAAAGAAAGTTAATATTGACATATTTTAACTGAATGTAGATCTAACTCGTTAAATTTCAGATCTTAGTATTATTCCGGTACCAAAATTGCAATGACGGGATTATTGTTAACGGTATCTCTGCATCACTGATGGGATGATTTGGCGATTTCTATTTGAAGGTTAATTGGTTTGCAGTATTACATAATCTTCAACAGACTGTCAAAACTTAGCTATGTAAAATTGGCTGTAGTTGTTGTTTCTGACTAGCATTGTTGCGATTGCCAAACCAATCGCCACAAAGAGTCGTCAAGTGTCAAGTCTTGGAGTTGATGGCGTACGAATCATCGCCGATTGGTTAGGAGTCATTTTATCATTTGCTGCTGATTGTCTCGAGTAATATTGCGAGTCGTCTCAAATCCGATCAATATTAGATTCATTAGTCTTTTCGAAATTTAACACTATTACCGAGAACAATCTAAACCGGAAGTGAGAACTGTCTTTTTTCCATACGATAGTGTTACCCGGATAATAACTAGTACGAATTAAGACTAGTTATCAGAAAAGATCCACGGAAAAAACGTTATGTCTATCACTGACGAAAAACCAGTCTGTACGTTTTAAATAACTTGGGAGATTCTGACCACAGTGGGTAACGCTTAAAAACTAAGGAAAACTCCGATTTCAGATCATCTAGTTGAGATAGTAGGGGGTATGACAAAGACGTCTTTGCAGCAGATCATTTTGCAAAGGTTGTGACCATCATGATCAATGTATCCTTTTACAACAATATTTCAACTCTGTGATCAATTCATATTTCTAATATTCTGGATTTACGCACATGTTTTTCTCCGAATGCTTTAAATGCCGACGTCTCACGAAATTATATTAGCATGTACGCGGTTAAAGACCAATATCTACTTTTCCCATAGTGTTAGGAAAGGGATTCAAGGTAATAAACCTTTGCAATATACAGACAACTTCCTACGCAGACGACATTTGAAGACATCGTTAAATAAAGAAGTGCTCAAACCAAGAAATGTCTCCTTTTGTCACAATATGTTAACTCTATTCTGTCATTAAAGTTTCACTTAGGGCTTAAAGACATTTTCGTCTAGAAGTCTTCTGCTGCAATTGTGTTGCCTGTGGGAAAGGGTTTAACAATCCCCTGTGTCTCCCCTTTCAGATAGTATGTACGACATGTGGAGGAACCATTGTTCGAGTACCTATTGTAACCACGAAGGACGAGTGGTACACTGGGAGAACTGGAACTGTTTAACCACGCAAACCCCATTCCCAAGGACCACTTCTATGCCGACCACCACCACAACAGCTCGCATGACTACAATAATTCAATGACGTTCATGGGCAGTTACAAGACACGTGTACTTGTAAGTAGATTTTTTTTCAATTGCAATTCGCTGTTGATGCATTCGATGTCTTTAAATAATACATGCATACGAATGAACGTCAGAAGAGCATAGCATTTTTTTCTCTAAATCCAGTCATCCCCGAATGCCAAAGACTACTGCGACTAATGCAAAGCCTGATAACATTTATCTTCTACATCTAATTAAATCTTAGCATGGCACTTCTAAATGATGCCGGACAATGACAATTCTGGTTTGTTTTATGACGTTGCATGCCACTTTCAACAATGTTTAAGTTAGTTCACGGCGTTTCCTTTGTAAGTTAATACCAGCACTACTGGTCCGTTAATCCCGACAGCAGCGAGTCAAACATAATGCTAAAACCACATCACTGAGCGCTAACGAAAGAAAGCCATGTTTACGATTCTTCAAGTCTTTAGTATGATACGATCGGTAAGATGCCCTATACCGCCGCCCCATGTGCGAATGCACATGTTCACGTGTATCACTGTTCGCAGATACATCCAGTCGAGATAAAGCTGGCGAAGCTCATATATCTTCATTCGCCTTTAGATAAATCCCAATTGAAAATAGTACGTCAAATGGAGTAATTGCTCAACAATTTGATCAGTTATATCACGGCGTTTCCTTGGTAAGTTACCCGTACCACTGGTTCATTTATTCTAATACAAGCCTGTCAGTCATAATGCTAACCCCGCAACCCTGAGCGTCATAAAGGGTAGCCATTTATCAAGTATTTGGTATGACCCGATGCGTTTATCAAAGCAGTCAAGTAAAGACAAGTCCCAAGAAGGCTTGGCTGATGTTTTACGCCTCTTTCAACAATTGTCCAGTTATATAAAGGCGTTTCCCCTGGTGACTTGCCAGTATTACTGGTCCATTTATTTTTTACACCAGATGCTAACCCAACAATCCTTAGTTCTAAGAGGGGCAGCCACTACTATGTTTGGTATGACCTGGCCGAGAGGCAAACCTGGGACCTCCTACACCCGATCGGGGATTGCTCTATCACTTCAATACCAAGGTGGTAATAACTCCGGGAGGAAAGCCTTATAATCACAAGATACAAATCAAATAAGATCATTTCTTGACACCATTTAATAATCTTAAAACCAAATAACACAAACATGTATACATATTTACAATTGCGACCACTTTGCCTTGTGTCGGATAGAAATATTAAAATATAACCTTTGGAAATCACGAACAGTAACTTAACCTTTTCCCACGACTCTGCAGCAGACGATTTTTGAAAACATTGTGACAAAAGGAGAAATTGCTCATGATGAAAATATTTCATTTATACATATTTCTTTTCCTTTTTCTGTCTAGATGCTTAAACAAATATATATGGAAATTCTCAATAAAAAAAAAAGTATGATCTTTTAATGTTTAGTTGAAAAGATAATAGAACAAGAGGGCCATGATGGCCCTGGATCGCTCACCTGATTTTTTTTCTTTCACTTTAGCTATATAAGCCCCATCCCTGGAGGCCATAGTTTCAGACCAATCAACTTGGCTTTAAGGAATCTGATAGAGGGTCACCTAAGGAACATTTCTACAAAATTATTTAAAAGTCGGCCTGCTGTGGTCGAGTGGTAAGCGTTGGGGATTTCGAAACCGGGTGCCCATTAATAATTTTCCATCCAAATCTTTGGGTTTATATTGATTAAAAGTCAAATTTAAATATCAAAGCGTTGGGCATTGAGTTGTCACCATGAGTTTTTCTTTAATTTAGTCCATGTTAGTTACAAGGGCAGTTGCGAAAAGACTGACACAAGGCTACGAAATATACCAGTTATGAGACCAATAGGTTACGAAACTTCTGTATTCCATTTAGCACGCCCCAAAGTGAACTCAATATTCAGTCGGAAAAATCAAAGATTTAGTTCCGTTTTTCATTTAGTCAGGTCGGGGAATAAGGGCTTAATCTTAAAAGACGTACTTGAGTCAGATAATTTAGATGGAGTAAAACGAATCGTACTTGAGACGGTTTGGTGAATACTGGCCAAGGAGAATCGTGATTATCATGAGAGTACTTTACGTACTTTGCATGGCAGATAATACGCGCAATGATATAGCTTATCTGCCCAAACATAAAGAAAGTTAATATTGACATATTTTAACTGAATGTAGATCTAACTCGTTAAATTTCAGATCTTAGTATTATTCCGGTACCAAAATTGCAATGACGGGATTATTGTTAACGGTATCTCTGCATCACTGATGGGATGATTTGGCGATTTCTATTTGAAGGTTAATTGGTTTGCAGTATTACATAATCTTCAACAGACTGTCAAAACTTAGCTATGTAAAATTGGCTGTAGTTGTTGTTTCTGACTAGCATTGTTGCGATTGCCAAACCAATCGCCACAAAGAGTCGTCAAGTGTCAAGTCTTGGAGTTGATGGCGTACGAATCATCGCCGATTGGTTAGGAGTCATTTTATCATTTGCTGCTGATTGTCTCGAGTAATATTGCGAGTCGTCTCAAATCCGATCAATATTAGATTCATTAGTCTTTTCGAAATTTAACACTATTACCGAGAACAATCTAAACCGGAAGTGAGAACTGTCTTTTTTCCATACGATAGTGTTACCCGGATAATAACTAGTACGAATTAAGACTAGTTATCAGAAAAGATCCACGGAAAAAACGTTATGTCTATCACTGACGAAAAACCAGTCTGTACGTTTTAAATAACTTGGGAGATTCTGACCACAGTGGGTAACGCTTAAAAACTAAGGAAAACTCCGATTTCAGATCATCTAGTTGAGATAGTAGGGGGTATGACAAAGACGTCTTTGCAGCAGATCATTTTGCAAAGGTTGTGACCATCATGATCAATGTATCCTTTTACAACAATATTTCAACTCTGTGATCAATTCATATTTCTAATATTCTGGATTTACGCACATGTTTTTCTCCGAATGCTTTAAATGCCGACGTCTCACGAAATTATATTAGCATGTACGCGGTTAAAGACCAATATCTACTTTTCCCATAGTGTTAGGAAAGGGATTCAAGGTAATAAACCTTTGCAATATACAGACAACTTCCTACGCAGACGACATTTGAAGACATCGTTAAATAAAGAAGTGCTCAAACCAAGAAATGTCTCCTTTTGTCACAATATGTTAACTCTATTCTGTCATTAAAGTTTCACTTAGGGCTTAAAGACATTTTCGTCTAGAAGTCTTCTGCTGCAATTGTGTTGCCTGTGGGAAAGGGTTTAACAATCCCCTGTGTCTCCCCTTTCAGATAGTATGTACGACATGTGGAGGAACCATTGTTCGAGTACCTATTGTAACCACGAAGGACGAGTGGTACACTGGGAGAACTGGAACTGTTTAACCACGCAAACCCCATTCCCAAGGACCACTTCTATGCCGACCACCACCACAACAGCTCGCATGACTACAATAATTCAATGACGTTCATGGGCAGTTACAAGACACGTGTACTTGTAAGTAGATTTTTTTTCAATTGCAATTCGCTGTTGATGCATTCGATGTCTTTAAATAATACATGCATACGAATGAACGTCAGAAGAGCATAGCATTTTTTTCTCTAAATCCAGTCATCCCCGAATGCCAAAGACTACTGCGACTAATTGCAAAGCCTGATAACATTTATCTTCTACATCTAATTAAATCTTAGCATGGCACTTCTAAATGATGCCGGACAATGACAATTCTGGTTTGTTTTATGACGTTGCATGCCACTTTCAACAATGTTTAAGTTAGTTCACGGCGTTTCCTTTGTAAGTTAATACCAGCACTACTGGTCCGTTAATCCCGACAGCAGCGAGTCAAACATAATGCTAAAACCACATCACTGAGCGCTAACGAAAGAAAGCCATGTTTACGATTCTTCAAGTCTTTAGTATGATACGATCGGTAAGATGCCCTATACCGCCGCCCCATGTGCGAATGCACATGTTCACGTGTATCACTGTTCGCAGATACATCCAGTCGAGATAAAGCTGGCGAAGCTCATATATCTTCATTCGCCTTTAGATAAATCCCAATTGAAAATAGTACGTCAAATGGAGTAATTGCTCAACAATTTGATCAGTTATATCACGGCGTTTCCTTGGTAAGTTACCCGTACCACTGGTTCATTTATTCTAATACAAGCCTGTCAGTCATAATGCTAA